>CANTUR010001358.1:0-404490 GCA_947683625.1 Mallotus nudiflorus | reverse complement strand
AAATTGTTAATGTGAGACTTGATTAATTGATTATCGAAGTTTGTTGTGAGTGAGTGATATGATAGCGGGAGTTTAAATGACCTAGTGTCTCGAGGCCAATGACGCTAACAGTGAGATTGCAGGAGCTCGATTAACTTAATGTCTCAGGGCCAGTCTACTATCCAAAAATGGAAAAGAGAAATATTTTGGAATTAAGTGAGCATATTGGCTAGTAAGATTTAATGATAGAGGTTGTGAAATATTCTAAGGTTCTGCTATGATCCTTCACCCAAAATAAATTTTTTTGCATCTATTATTATATAAAAGTGGATTTTAGCATTTGTATGAAATGCATGTATATATATATTATTACATTGATGTTTGATTGTATATGACTTTAGATTGCATGTATATATATTATAATAATTCACTCAGTGAAGTTTTACTTCCCTCAATATTTTTTTTCAAGATCTACTTCAAACATTTCTTGTAGTACTCTTCACCGAACTCTTTCCTTTCTAGTTGATTTATGTAAATATTGAACTATCATTTTCTTGTATTTTAGTAATCACTACAGTGGTAGTATATTATGATAGTAGTGTGTTGTATTAATTAGAGATCTTTTATGAAGATATTTTTATTATATTATGATATAAAGATTTATTTTATATAATTAAAGTTTTTATTTTATAATATTAAAGTTTTAATTCTGGCATATTTATGTATTATATTTGCATGTATTTTTATTTTAAGGTTTGCTATGAGTTTCGGATTTGAAAAAATTCTTATTCTCTAGTGTCGGTCATGACTCCTAGGTTTGAATCGTGACAATGAGGCTGGACGTCACCCGGTAGTGGAAGGTAACAACCTCTCTTATATCTACATGTATGTATGCTTGTATGATTCAATAACCTGCAGTCTGCTTAAACAAGATCGCTATGAGGCGAGAATTGCCACCCTCAAGCACCAGATTGAAGTCCTTTAGATCAACGAGGACGACAACAATAAGAATAGGGATGATGATGACACTGAAGAAGGGGATGATCCTGAAGGCACCGAGTCAAATGCTTGATAGATTAGGGCCCATGAACTATTCTTTTTTTTTTTTACTGCTTTTGTTTACCTATTTAATCCTAATACTTGTACATTTTTAACTCTTGTTGGCTGGATGTTTACAGAATTCAACTTTTGTTTCAATCAATTTTAATTTTCATATATAATTTCGCACCAATGATTACACGAATGCACTTTTGGCTACCAGATTCTGCTTCATAAGGTTGAGACTGCATAATCCATCAGAAGCTTTCGATATTCATTTATATAAATAATCTTCATATGTTGAATATAATAATATTTTTTGTAATATAATATAATGAATATAAAATATTGAAGTCATACTAATAATTTAAAATAATATTTGTGAGGTTATAGGTTTAATTTCTACTATTATTGTATTATTTTAAAATTGAATTTCTAATAAATTTAAATTAAATAATTTAAAATTCAAATTGAACATTAGAATTATTTAAATTTAAGCTCAATTCAATTAATTTTAGTTCAAGCTCAATTTAATAAATTTCAAGCATTTTTGAAATCAACCCTGAATAATTCATGAATCATCTCAATTTCGTTTACTTTTTTTTTTTTTTTTTCAGAAAACACTATAATATTGATCATATTTGATTCCTTTACTTTTTTCAGGAAAAAAATTGAAAATATTTTTCTTGGTATGCTCTCACTTCTTAATTACTGTGTGAGTTAATTACAATTACTTCACAATGTCATGTCATAGTGTGCATGCAAACAACTTAGAGAAGTTTCCAGTTTGATCTTCTATGATAAATAACTTAAAAATTTTACGTTCTATAATAAATTATGTATAAGGAGGGACACTATTGTATTGTAAAATTTACAAAAATTTATTTTATCGAACTTCAAATAAATTTTAAAGATTACTTTTTATTATAGAACTTATAGATTTGAAATTATTAAATTTCAAATAATTTTTTTTTTTTTGCTATCTAACTAACAGATATATTACAACTTGCATGAATAAAAAAAAAAATTTGAAAAAATTTTTAATTTATCAATTCGTACTTAGTTTACATAGTTTCTCAAGTTTTATTTGATATATTAAGTAAAAATAAATAAATAAATAAATTTTATGTTCATTTTGTATGAAAAAAAAAGATGTTGCTTATCGTCACGACCCAAAATTAGGAGTCATGACCGGCGCTAGGGAATGAGAATTCTATCGAATCCGAAACTCGTAGCAAGCCTTAGAAAAATAAAAAAATGCATTACATAAATAAAAACACGATTGAATTAAAATTTTTCGAATCAAAATATATAAATAAATACTCAATATCTTTTCATAAATAAATATATATTCATACAGTGTTCAAATACAATACTCAGAGTATAAAGTATCAGACAAGATAATACTCTGCTAATACAATAACATTACTACTGTAGTTTCTAAAATACAAATTAGAGTTTAAAATATACATTTACATAAAATAGTCGGGACAAAGGAACATCGGCAAAAAACTCTACTACTAATATCTGACGATATAGGATCTCCTAAAAAAAATAATTGAGGAGATCAAATCTCACTGAGTGAATTATTATACTATATATACATGCAATCTAACCATATCCAGTCAAGTATTCTTGTATATATATGCATATACACGCATTTCATACAAATGCCAACTTTGCTTAAATAACTATAATAATTACAGAAAATATTTATTTGATTACAGGAAGGATCAAATAGAACCCTATTAATCGCAATCTCAATCAACCATATCATCCCTTTACCCATACAGGCTCACTTAAATCCAAGTAAATCACTTATTTCATTTTGAACAGTAGACTGACCCCGAGACACTAATTCAACTGAGCTCCAGCAGTCTGACTGTTAGTGTGATTGACCTCGAGACACTTGGTCAACCGAGCTCCTGCAATCACACTCTTAATCACAATCACATCACATCTCAATCAAATCACAATCAATTAAATCGTAATCACCACAATTAATTCCTTACTCAAACATAAATCTATTGCACCAGTACGTACACGGTCCTAATGCTACTCACTAGGTAGCACGTTCTATCAATATCCTTCATTTAAAATAAAACATTCATATAGACAAACAAATAATGCAGAATAATAATCATAATGATAAAATAAACCATATATATGTTAGAAATATACCTAAAATAAACTAAGTATATTTCGAGTATATATATGTCAAATAAAGTCAAATCAAATATGAAATACACCAAAGATAAACCAATGATATACTTAAAAATAATTAAATATGAATTGATAATATAACATGCATTTATTTGGAAATATATCAAAACTATACTTAAAAATAATTTAAGTATAAATTAATAATATGACATGCAATTATTTAGGAATATACTTAAAATATACCTAAAGTATACTAATCATTTAATAAAACAATTATGAATAAATATACATTTAAAACATGTATTTAATTTTTGACATATATCCAAAATATACTAAAAATAAACCTAAATATCTAACATACATATATAAAAAATAAACTCTAAATATACCAGTGATATATTAAATGTATATAGAAAACATGCAAACATACATATATCAAGATATACTAAAAATATACCGAAAATATACCAAATCATATTATAAATTAAATTACTGTTTAAAACATATAATGAAAATGAAAAATCATAAGTCATGCATCCTATATGCTATGCATATATATACACAGTATACTAACTTACAGATTAACGCTCCACGAGACAGACTCGACGGGCCTGCTCCGTTAGGCCTTGATTTCGGTGCAGCCTAAACAATAAAAATGATCACGAAATCAGAATAAATCTAACTTAGACTTCTAGAGACTCGATCTAGAATTAATAAACACAAACAAACATAGAATAGGAATTAGACCTGATGTCATATTTTACGAGAATTCTACCAAAAATTCGGTAGAACCTCATCTGTAAAACGGATATCTCTCTACTTAAAAAGTAGAGTCGGTCCTGCAAGGAAAAATACACTTTGAATACAAAATTCTCACAACTCTTGATTGGGATCCCCGAATTACTAAAATTCTCCAATCGAGGTCCACAATTCAAATAATACAATAAAATATATCAAAAATCAATAGATACCATAAATACCCTCAAAATATCAAAATACAATATATTTAACATTAAAATGCCAAAAATAATTATTTTTTCAATAATTACTTAAAATCCCTAATTAATAATACAATATTATTAAAAATCCATTTTCTCCATAATTACACAAATATTAATAAAAATTAATTTTATAAATCTAAATTACTTAATTAGTCCAAAAACATATTAAAAATTACTGAAAACCCATTTATTTACAAAAATAGTATATTATATATAATTTGAAAATAATTTTTGAAAAATAGTATTAATTATTTAAAATTAGTAAAAAATTCATAAAAATCATTTTAATACCTCAAATAATAAAACTGATTAAATTTAATATTTAACTAAAATCATCATCAAATTACCAAAATACCCTTGATATATAAAAATACACATAAAATACTAATAATATTCAAAAATTCAATAAAAATTATATAAATACTCAAAAATTATTTTTTCAACATATTATTCATTAAAATCAACAATTACACCTAATTAACCAATTATTTCTAATTAAATATATATTTAACTTATATTTTCAAAATTGACATAAACTAAAAATTATTATAAAAATTAAAAAAAATATAAAAAAATTATAAATTAAATTCTAAAATTAATATTAACCACCAATAACACCAAAAATCACAATTTCATAATTTATTTCATTAATTTATGAAAATAATAAAACAATAAAAAATTCACAAAAATCAAAATAATTCCTAAAAATTACACAAAAATTATGGGATGAAAATCAATCTAAGGGGAACAATATTTGTTAGGGCACTTCTTAAGAATCAAGCAAAATAATAAAAATAAAAAATAAAAACTCAAGAATGGCCGAAAATGGAATCAAGTTAGAAACCCTACCAAATCATGTTTTCAAGCTACAAGAAGCTTGGAATCCTCCTCTATGAAGTTCCAGGAGTCCAACGGCACCGAAATCGTCCAATTTGGTGGCCGGACGGAGGAGAACAGAGGAGGAGAAGAATTTTGGGTTTCCGGCTTCATAGGGACCAAACGACGCCGAAGAAGATGGCTGGTGACGGCTGAGCTAGTTGGAGGAAGAGGCGGAGGACAAGGAGGCACTCTGACAGGATCGGAATGGGACAGAATGAGAGGGGTGAAGGTGACAGTAAGACAACATTTTTTTTTCTTGATTTAGTTACTGTAAAAATGGTACATAGTGTGTTTGCGTTTGTGTTTGTTTTTTCCTTCAATATATATATATATACATGGTCCACGTTCAATTCTTTGTAAAGTGATAAAGTTTAATGTATGCATGTATGTGTGTGTTATATGCATGGATGCATGTGTATGTTTATATAATATTATATGTATAATACTTTATATTATAATTAAATAAAGCTTTATTTTATAATATAATAATAGATAACTTCAAATTTACACCACATATACATTATACATACAATAATATATATATTACACATACATAAAATAATAATATAATTAATAAAATAATTTATTAATAAAATAATTAGGAAAATTAATAAAATAATAATAGAATAAAAATACTAAAATAATCTTGCAAATTAAATAACCCAAAATATTGTTTTTACATAGAAAATTTATTTAAACATAAAATAATAATAATTAATTGTAAAACAGTAAAATAAAAATAAAATAATTAAATTTAAATATAAATTTTTTAACACTGCATATTATATTTTAAAATAAAATAATTTAAAAATTCGGGTTATTACACTCATCATTTAATTTAGATATGTCACTTTGAATCTCTAATAACTTCAAAGAAAACTTTCGCAAAAGAAAAAATTTATAGAATCTATTTTATGATCATTTTATAAAAAAAAATGTTAAAAATATATGTCAATGACTAATTATTATGACTCGTACTTGAGTAAGTTAACAAAGCGAAACTAGTGAATAAAAAAATAGAAATAAAGATTTGAAATTCCACACTTTTATTTTTTTTATTTACTTTATACACTTTAATTTCTATAAATCGATCCACTATATTTTTAATTCTCTATACATTAACTCTCTAAACTTTTATTTTTCTATACATTGAGTCTTTAATATTTTTTAAATGAATTTTTAAATTTTTTTAATTTTAATAAATTTTTAGTTAATTATAACATTTGTATATTTAATTAATAAATGTATTATTTAACTAATTTAAACTTCTAATTGAATATTTTATCATAAAATAAATTTTTGTTAAGTTGTTTGTTTTTTTATTAACTATAATCTAATACTAATTTATATTAAACTAATTTACACACTCTACTATTAATTTAATTTTAAATAATAAATTATTAAAAGTTGCACTTATTTTTACTCTAAAATTTTTAAATACACTCAAACTTTATCTTTTTTAATATAATAACTTGGACAATTATTCCTAAAAATTATATCAATACAATTTTTTTTATTTCTTAAATATTTATTACCAACTATTTTTCAGTTATAAAAATTTTCTTTTTGTTAAAAATCCATACATATACAATTTTAAATCATTTATTTTTACTTCAAATGTCACGACCTAAACTATGAGTCATGATCGACGCTAATAAATGAGAATTCTTTCGAATCCGGAACCCGTAACAAGCTTTAGACAATAAAATCATGTGATAAATAAATAAAAAGTATGAAAAAATTAAAATTTTTCGAATCAATATATAAAATAAATACTCCAAATCCTTTCATAAATAAATATATTCATACAATGTTCAGATATAAATCACTGAGTATTAAATATCAAAATAAAATAATACTCTTCTGATACAATAACACTACTATTGTAGTTTCTAGAATACAAATCAGAGTTCAAAATATATATTTACAAAAAATATCTGGGACGGAAGAATACCGGTGAGGAACTCTACTACTAAGGTCTGACGATATAGGATCTCTTGAAAAAAAAAATAATTGAGGGGGGTCAGACCTCACTGAGTGAATTATTATACTATATATACATGCAATTTAAACCATAACAATCAAGCATTCTTATATATATATATATATATATATATATATATATATATATATATATATATATATACATATACACACACACACACACACACACACATACATTTCACACAAATGCCAAACTCTGCTTTTATAAATATAATAGATGCAAAAAACATTTATTTTAATACATGAATGATCAAATAGAACCTTATTGATCGCAACTTCAATCAATCATATCATCACTCTAGCCGTATAAGCTCACTTAAATCCAAATAGATCACTTATTCCATTATGGACAGTAGACTGGCCCCGAGACACTAAGTCAACCGAGCTTCAGCAGTCTAACTGTCTGTGTGATTGGCCCTTAGACACTTGGTCAACCGAGCTCCAACAATCACACTATCAATTATATCACATCTCAAATCATAAATCAATCATATCATCAATCTCAATCAAATCATAATTCACCACAAGTAATCCTCACTCAAACCTAAATCTATCGCACCAGTACGTACACGGTCCTAGTGCTGCCCACTAGGAAGCACGTTCTATTGATATCCTTCATTTAAAATAAATCATTCATATGGATAAATAAATAATGCAAAATAATAATCATAATGATAAAATAAACCATATATATACTATAAATATACCTAAAATAAACTAAGTATATTTCGAGTGTATATATGTCAGATAAATTCAAATCAATTACAATATATACCAAAAATAAAACCATATATATGCCAGAAATATACCTAAAATAAACTAAGTATATTTCAAGTATATATATGTAAAATAAATCTAAATAAATCAAGAAATATACTAAAAAAAAATAAACCAATAGTATATTATAAACATGCTAAGTTTAAATCAACAATTAAACATGCATTTTATTTAAGAATATACCTAAAATATAATAAAAATATACCTAAAGCATACTAATCATTTAAATAAACAATTATAAATAAACTTACATTTAAAACATTTATATGTACTAAAATATACTAAAAATAAACCTAATTATACCATATCATATTATAATTTAAATCACTGTTAAAAGCATATAATGAAAATAAAAAATCCTAAATCATGCATTCTATATGCAATGCATATATATACACTATAATAACTCACAGATTCACGCTCCACGAGACAGACTCGACGGGCCTGGTCCGTTAGGCTTCGATCTGAGCGCAGTTAGAAAAAATAAAATAACATTAACAACTTCTAATTCTATGCTTCTGGGATTACTATAGAAAGACTCAATCAAAAATTCAAAATTAGACTCGGACCGATTGTCACGTTTTACGAGAAACCTACCGAAATTTTGACAGAGTCTCCTCTGTAAAATAGACATCTCCCTACAAAAGTAGAGCCGATCCTGCACAGAAAATATACTTCTAAAATCACAAAACACAATACCTCAGGTTGAGACCCTAAACTCCACAAATTTCCAATCGAGGTTCGCAATACACAAACAAACAATATTAAACAATAAAATAATAAAAATCATCAAGAACCCATAAAAATATTTAAAAACCTTTATCTTCCAATTAAAACATAAAAGTTTAATTTAAATAATATTTGATAATAAAAATTCATAAATGGAATAAAATTCCCATTTTACAATTAAATTAACATAAATTGCAAATAACATTTAAAATCACAATTTATCATCACAAAAATAATAAAACACACATTTAATCTCAAAATAACATATACATTTATTATTTACATAATATTCCCAAAATTATCACAATTTAACTAATAAGATCTCAATTATTATATAATATTAATAAAAATTCAAATTTTCAATTATTCAACATAATATAATAAAGTTCACGTTTAACTGCTTAAATAGTTTAATTATATAATAAAATTAGCTTAAAACCCATTTTATTTCCAAAATAATATATAATATATTATTTGAAAATAATTTTTGAAAAATAGCATTAATTAGTTAAAAATAGTAATTAATTTGTGAAAATCATTTTAATACCTTAAATAATTATAAAATCAACTAAACATAATACTTAACTATAATTAACATAAAATTACACATTTACCCCTATAATATAAAATATCCAATATAATAAATAACTTCCTCAAAAATTCTAGAAAATCATTAAAATTATTTAATCAACATATAATATACTAATATCAACCAAAACACATATTTAACCAATAACTTCAACAAAACTACATATTTAACTTAATAATTCAAAATACTCATAAATTGTATAAATTCCATAAAAATTATTTAATTGCATAAAAATTATTTTTCTCAACCACTAACATTCTAATATCAACTAAAACACACAATTAAACTCTAATTTCAACCAAAAATACACATTTAACTAAATACCCAAACTTTACATAATCTATAAATATTTCTAAAAATTACACAATATTCTCAAAAATTAATTTCTCAACACCAAAATTAATAACAATATATAGTAACAATAATTTAACTAAATTCATAATTTAATTAATTAATTAACAAAAATTCATTTTTAATTATTAAAATATTCAATAATTAACCAAAAATCAAACAAAATCAGAAAAATAAATTAAAAATATCTATGAGTAGATCAAGTTGCATAGATCAATATTTCAAAAAGAAATTATCAAAAAATCAATTAAACTCAAGTTAAAAAAAATTAAGAAGAAATTTGACATAAACTAAAAATATACAAAAACTCACCATCAATTAGCTTTAAGCTACGATCAAGCTCGGAATCATCTTTCCCTCAACTCAAGGAGTCGATCGAGCTAAAGAAGTCAAGCTCCCACTGTCAAGAGTGACTCCGGCGATTGTGACAGTAAGCTGTCGCTGTTACTTCCTCCTTGCTGTCATGATTTTGGCATGTAGAGGAAGAAGAAAAAGGCAAGAAAAAAAGAAGAAAGGTGATGAGGATGAAGGTTGGTGAAGAATGGCCGGACGTGTGGGTGAAGGTCTCTGTTTTTGGTTAACACAGAGACAAGAAAGGAAAACTAAAAAAGAAGAAGTGAAAGAAAAGAAAAGAAATGGCCTTCCCTATCCCGTTCTCAAGCTTATATATATATATATATATACACACACACACATAGAGGTACACACATATGTCACACACATGCACTAATACAATATAAATATTATAATATTAACAATTGGAATTAATAATATTAATAAAATAATTGAATAATAAAAATAATATTCCTAATAATATTAAACAATGAAAATAATAAAAATGATAATAAAAATAATACCATGATAACAATAACACACAATAACTTTTGAAAATAACAATAATATAAATAATATTTATGAAATATTTTAATAAAATAATAATAATGTACTTAAAATGTTAATATTAAAATAATACTGTGATAATAATATCGCACGATAATTATAATAATAACCCACATAAAATAATAATGAAAATAATAACATTAATAATGGTAGTGGAATACTTTAAAAAAATAATATTAAAATATCCATACATTAAATTAACATTATTAAAATAATAGTATTCGAAAATAATAAATATACATAATGACATTTAAATGTCCAAAATATTAAATTTCAAAATAATATATTTACGTAGAAAATTCAATTAAATATAAAATAATGATAATAAATAAAAAAATAGTAAAATAATTAAATATAACTTTTAAACTTTATTAACATTGCATATCTCATTATTTAATAAAATAATTTAAAAATCAGGGTTATTACATCAAATAAGTTAAAATAAAATCTGTTGAAATTTTTGCTTAATCTATTTTACATAAATCTAATAAAAAATTTAAAGAATAAATTACTATTATATTATCTAAATTTAATGTTCATAAGACCATTAATTTTTCTATTCAAAATAAGTATGAATAATTAAATTATGCATGTAGTTGATAAAATTTCATATTAATTAAGGATTTAATATGTAAAAAATAAAAGTGTAATATTTAATGCTTGTAAAAATAGAAGTATAGGGTAAATGTAATCAAGTGAGACTCACACTCTCACTTACCATTATAAAATGATTTAATATGTAGAAAAATAAAAATGTAAGAAACTAATATATAGACAAATAAAATATAGAATGTCAATTTATAAAAATTAAAGTGTGGGGGGTAAATCAAGAGTAATAACATAAAATAAAAATCTAACTAATCAGTAATCATGCAGCACACTCTTTAAGAAAGAAATTGATGGGTAATATCATCTGATCCACTTGGTTTGGTTGGCTAAGTAGGCCCATTTCATTGGGTTTACAAGTGACTTTTGGTTACCTTAAGTAGGCCCATTTTAAAAGGTCTGCTGCACCTTTCAATGATTATTAAACATGCAATTACTATTATTATTATTATTATTATTATTATTATTATTAATCACTAAAAGAAAAAATTATCTATACAAATGTTTCTTTCTTTCTTCAGAAGTTCTTTTATCTATATATTAAAATTGTTTATTTTTTGTTAATCCCAAAATAATAGGAAAAAAGCCATTCAAATTCATTGGAAATTAACATTTATACAAATATAATCTATTTATACTTTTGGTAAAAATACAAAATTAGTACTTTTTTATTTAGTCTTAATTATTGATGTAATATATATATATATATAATAGGAAAAAAGCCATTCAAATATATTGGAAATTAACATTTATACAAATATAATCTATTTATACTTTTGGTAAAAATACAAAATTAGTACTTTTTTATTTAGTCTTAATTATTGATGTAATATATATATATATAAAATCCCGATTTTTTTAATTAATAATAAAGGTTTAATTCAGCTAGATGACGACAACATAATCATATCATTTCATTTCATCTCCTTTAACTAATTCAATTTTTAGGTACAACCACAACTTCAATGCTTTTTTTTTTTTTTTTTGAGAAAGTTTTGTTATTTAAATTGCTCTAGTTTCTTAAATAATTTATACAAAAGATTAAAATGTTTTTATTTATAATTTTATTATTATATTAGTGGAGAAGAAGAATATCAAAATTTGAATATAAAACCTTATAAGTATCACACAATTTTTTTTTTTTATAAATTCTCATAGTTCACAAACATATATTTATTTAAATATTCCTAAAGTATGTGAAATTCGCAATTTTTAAAAGTTGAAATGAAATTCTTTTGTTGTATGAGGCTCAAATTGTAATATTTAAATGTTTAGGGTATCGAATGAAAAATGAAAATTAAGTTCAAACCTAAATTGCACGGACATGGTTATGGAGATCTGAGAAACGGAGACACAGACATGAGGAAACAACTTCTAACCAAAGTGTCTCTTTATAGACTGAATTATTTAGATAACACGGATATAGAGAAATGATAACACCGATATAGAAAAACACTTATTAATTAAAGTGTTTGTGGAACATAATTTTAAAGTATAGGTCTTATATATATATATATATATTTCAGAAAAGGAGAAAAAAAAAAAACAATGTTAAATCCTTCATATTCTAAAAATGCAAATCCACCCCAATTAAGGAAACCAAAGCTTCTAAGCTAAATACTTTAGCATGTTATTCATTTGTAAAACCTTGTTACCCAAGTTTTTAAGGAAAAAAATCTCAATTAAGATTGTTAATGGAAAGCAATTAACAAGTTTTAGGCAATCAAGTTGTCCAAAGGAGGACTTTTCGTGGTAAGTTTTGACTACATTTTCCGACAAAAGTGCCTTAAAAAAAATGGTTCACAAGTCACAAGCCACAAAACATTTTACATTGTCTATAATAGTAATATATCATTAACAAAAAAAGGAAAAAATAATTGAGATTAAGCCATTAAATTAGTTGACTAATTACTCAAAAAATGATTGCCAAATTAATCTTTGGTATCATGTGCTTTTAGCCAAGTGGAAAGTCCACTCATGCCCCTCACCAAATTCCCAAATTTGAAAATGAATTAGTTTGTAAATATCAATTTTTTTTTAGATTTTCTAGATTTAAGGACCACAAAGCATCAAAATATATATGTATATATATATACCATAAATGGAAAAATGGCTAGATTAGAAGATTAACCTTCAAGAAGAATTTCACATTTTATTCTAATTTTTATAACTTTATGTTCTTTTTATTAATTGACTAAATACATTTACTATAAGCTACTATAAAATTATTGGCTCCCACTAATATTATAAGAGGTTAAAGCTCAAGATTTTATTATTTTATATGAATTTAAAAAAAATATTTTAAATTGAATTCATCAAATAGTTGATAATTTATTTTCATTTTATAACTATTTTTGTACATTATAATACATTTTTTCATCTTAGTATACACTTTTGATATAAGTTGACTTACTTAAATTTTATTACTACCACTCTATCTATTTTTAAATCATAAATTTATTTTTATCCGTTCTAAATTATAGATTACTTTTTGTTCTACAATAATTAATTTGCTAATAAATCTCAATTAATATAATTTTTATTTAAATCATCTAATTTAAGTAGAACAATATAAATTGTTTAATATTAACTATAGAATACATTAGATAAATACCATATATCAACTATATTCATTGACACAAAAATAAAAAAATATGCAATGGAAAAAAAAAATAATAATAATAATAATTATTATTATTACAAACATAAGGGTATTCTTGTACAATTTAGGAGGTGAAAATTAAAATAATACTACACATACAAGGCAGTTTGTTGTCAAAATTTTACTGCCAACTGTGATTTAAATCCTTGAAAACTGTTACATAATGCATTGAATTTGACATTGCAGCTAAAATTAAGAAACTTAATATTTTTTTATAAAAAAAATCATAATTTAATTATTCTTTTCATTTAGAAAATAAAAAAAATCCATATTTGTACTTGTGGACCTGACCCCACGAGATAACCCCACATACGTGAAGAGTCCAATAAGAAACCAATAAAACGACACCAGATTTCTGACTTATTTTATACCGTACTTTCCTTATATGCATACGCTCAACGCCATAATTCACCTATCCAAATTAGTCATCCTCGTCAACGGTCTCAAAATAAACAAGCATCCACGTGTACGGTCGAGATGTGAGAAACCACATACGGTAAGACACCATGCAAGTCTCACACGCACAGTATATCTCTGTTTTTTTTCCCTCTAAGTGCGTCTCTTCTTCCCCATTTCTAGTTACTCTTCAAACACAAGTCATTTTCGTCAAATCTCTCTCTCCGTCGTGCCGGATATTTCTCCGGCTATCTTTCCGGCAAAGGTAGTTGTCCGGTGAACCTGTCTCCGACTTGTGCTTTCACTTTATGAGTTACTGTTTTTACGTTACTGTACTTTAATGCGGATGAATTTTACAGCAAAAGAATGCTTTGATTGGATTGTTGAAATGCTCGTTTAGTGCGATCAGAAGGCTAATTATTGTAATTTTGGTTGTTTTGTGTATGCAGTTAGGTTTGGGTTGCATGGCTACAGCTTGATGATCATGTTTATCAATGGCTTCTTCTGTTGACAGTAGCAAAACAGCGTCGTGAAAAAGGTGTTGCAGTGTTGTTTTTTTGGTTTCTAATAGACAGTTGGAGCTTTTATTGAGTGTGAATCGAGCTAAACTGAGCTGGTTTTGTTGACTCAAGCGAAACTGCAAAAATGGTAGGCTTGGCTTGGTACTCTTTATATTGGTTACTTGTGTGTTGAATTTTATATTTTTGATTTATTGTTGTTATTATTTATGCGAAATCACGGTAATTTGTTGATTGTAGGTTAGATTTCTTGCTGTATTGGAATGAAATTTTGAATTTTCGGTTATAGAAATGATAGTGATAAGTGATACTCTGTGAATTAGCTTGTAGTATCAGTGAATAGATATACTGATGAATGCTGGTATTGAATTTCTTTATTATTATTGATATTGATTTTCTTTTGCAAATTTGGTTTCTGTTTTTTTATTATTATTTTTAAAGTGTGTAAATTCAGTTGATAAAAGATGAGGTTGAATATATCTATAGATAGAATATATCTGGATTCATTAAGATTAAGAAAAAGTCTGATTGTGGTATGATAGCTGTAGTTAGGTGTCAGCAGTTGGAAGCTACTGATGGGAGGTCCAAACTGCTAATGGCTCAAAGTTTCAACTCTAACTGTTTTAGTTGAAACTTAAAACAGAAAATTCCTGGATTTTAAATCATTTCATATTGGTGATTTGGAGTCTAAAGCACAATCTTTGGCTCGTAATTGCTAGTTAATACACCTAGCATATACCAACCACCAAAATTATTTTCTTCTGCTGGTTTTCATTTTTCTTAAAGCTATGAACATCACTAGAGGAGGACATCTCATTCTTTTGCTATGAAATTGTGCAATTCGATCTTCAACATGTAAATACGACATGAGTTTTGATGTTCTTTAAGTTCAAGGATGGAGTTCCCTGAATATGTTGCGGAGAAGCTAAATAAATATCAACAGGCTTGTGGCTTGAACGACAGAAGAAGGTCATTGATAACCTGTCTAGCTATAGTGGAAACCATCAGAAGAACTCGAAGGAGAGTAATTATTCCCAATGACATAATGTTGTGTAGCCAAGGATGATGTTGTTACTTCCGTTCACCAATCCTTTATTGAAACCTAGTTTCTTATCTCATTCTAAATTGTCATTATTTCTTATTTATTGGACATTCCAATTTTGTAGGTCCAAAAAGGAATGTTATGTACATGGTACATTTAAATGATAACTTAATATAAGTAATATAAGTAAACCACAATAGAGGGAACTAGGAAAATTGAAGCCTATAACCTCATATCTCAACTTTATAAGAGATCCAAAAAAGGGTAAAGAAGGGAACGGAATTTGCTTTAACAAATGAATAAGAAGTACATCCTCCAAAAATAGTATTGTGATAGCAATAGTTTAGTAGTTGTCTTCAAATGGTTGACAAGATTAATTTGACATTGTTTCTAGAGACTTTTATCGTGCAAGTATTATTTGCTAAATTTTGAGACTGCATATGCAATTCTCAAGGGGCAAGAAATTATTGGGATAACTCGAGCATGCAAGCTGATGTTATTGGCTTGCAAAGGTTGTAAGTGTAATCAATACAAGTAAAATATAGGACGAGAACAAGTAGAGATGATGTTTCATTGAGATTTTCATGGCAAAGGCTGATTTGTTCATCTTGCTTGGGAAATGTAATGGAACTAAATTAGCTTTAGATGATGTGTCTTTCTCTTTGGAGGAAGATGGCTGTTTGAGGACAAGGACAAACTTCTATCCAGAAAAGAACATTTTTATAATCAACACCAAAGAAGTGCCAATTGCCAATGCAAACAAAAGTGAGCTTGTCCATGCAACAAAAAGTCATTAGTTCAAAAACATTTTGTTCATCCAAGAGAAGTCATTCTAAAGATTAAAATTATGGATTCACCCTCATGTATGTACAAGAATGGGAAGAGACTCTTAATTCCATTCGGAGGCTTTTGTGTTCCTTTCCTTCTTTTGTACTCGCTTGATGGATGTTTCTCTTTCATTTATATGTGTATTGGGCCTTTTCAAGCTCATGTTTTTACCTCTAATCACCCTAAATCTTTAAGTAGAATGCTCAAAAATTAAGCACATGACATTTCATAAATATCTTATCCAATTAAAAAAGTAGCTAGAGATGTTGCATTGTGATCTTTCCCTCTTTTGAAGATTGTTCGTGAGTAAAATCCTCTCTTTTGCTACTTTCCATGTCAAGAGAACCACCGTAAAGGGAGCCTTTTTCTTCTAAATTCTCTTCTATGGAAAGTTAGGCATCTCGGATTTAGAATTGTTGAATAATTTACAATAAAAAGACTTTATATTCAAGATATTTCCAATTGATCCTTCTATCTTCCAAATTCTTCTCCCTGGAAAATGAAGCTTCTTATTGAATTTCCAACTGTTGCTTGATTTTCAATAGAAGACTTAACATTAAACGTTCTTTCTAAGTTGGTCCTAGAGCCAGTTGGTTCTCTTTAAAATGTATTGAGGTGATAGTCTAGCTAGCATATTTGCTCTCCTCATGTTCACTATGCAACTTTAAACAATTTTCTTATCTTGGTAATATCTTTCTTTTTTGGGTATTCAATCATGACCGAAATATCTCTATATCTGGCTCCCAAAAAAAAAAAAAAAGCAAGGTTCAAGAATTTGATTAAGAGGGGAACTATCACAGGTTTTCATATTAAAATCGAATTATCCCCTCTTTTGTTGCTTCAAGAAGCATAAGGGAGAAAAGGAATTTATCTACCTCAAATCACCTCCCAAAATTTCACCTTATGACTCTCTACTACTTGGGAAATCCAATGTATGGTATAACATAGTGATATTATACCTCAACAATTGATTTTTCTTTAACCGAGTTTGTTATAATGAGCAACTCAAAAGAGCTTTCAATGAATTAAGGATGAGACTTCACATGATCTCATCTCTTTGAATATGGGATACTCTATAAGTTTTCATACGTAACTGAAATTAACCCTTTCCTTCACTCAAGAAACATAGAGGAGAAAAAATCCTCAGCCTCAATGTACTTCCACAGCCTCATTTTTGGGAAACTCACCTTAGTTTAGAAATCCAATGTTCTGTGCCATATAAATTAGCAACAATATGCCACCTTAGTTGATAGTTAAGCTTTTGCAATGACTAGCTTGAAAAAGCTCTCATTGAATAAGGAATTAAAATGCTTGTGTAATCTCTAAATGGACAACTTAATCGACCTCTTCTAATTTCGCTGCATCTCAATTCCTCCTTTTAGTTTCTTCTTGAATGTATCCAAGCTCATCCCTTTTACCATCATGTTCAATTATTCTCCAAATATTAAAAGGCTAACTAACATATGATGTTCTAAGCATAGGGAACTCTTTACATTATGAAAGCAATCAACAAGTTATCTTTTGGGCTTTTAACTCTAACCATTGCACCTCATCATAAGGCATGTGCTTTTACATCTTTTAGCTAGACTTTCCATTTTTGTATCGCTTCTAGGAAAGCGCAGTTGTTGAAGTATATAACTGTGGTGTAGTTCCCCTTAACTTCTTTACTAACCTTGTTATTCAACACAATAATAGACTCCTTTTCCTTGGTCTTTGTGTTTGGAATTTTAGGGTTCCATTTGAGGTTGATGATGCAATTTAGTCAATTATCTTGAATAGGATAATATTTGCTGCAGATAAGGACTCCTAATGGGAGAAAATCATCAAGCTTAGCATTTTGCATTTTGCTGGTAGTGAATTTTACACACACATTTATTTTCACCTATATCGTTTTTTTTTTTTTGGCCAATTTGTAATTGCCTTTTTTGGTTGCTTTTAGGAATAGTTTCTGCTCCAAGTTTAGAAGATACATTGAACTTGACATGTAAGGAATTTGGTAAGAAGGGGCCCATAGAGTTATTGTTATTGCATTATTCTGTAGTCTTGTACATTTGCTTGGGATCATAGGATTTTTGGAGATCTAGTTCTGCTTGTGTGGGCGTTATGAGAGCTAACATTATCTAATGAGTTTATCTAATGAGCTAACCTTCCTCTTTTCAAAATTCACTGTGACTTGATCTAATAAGTTTAGCTAATGTTCATTTAAATTGTAGAGCTCTTCTTCGTCTTTTTTTTTTACTCTTTTGGAAATCATTTGGAAGCTGATACATTATTCTTCTGTCTGTGATCAGTTATTCTATTTATTCTATCAATGGTTCCTCTTGTATCTGGAAAAAAGAAAGGTGTGGATAGAGGGTTCCCCTGCTGCCATTAAGAATAAAAGAAACCCGACAAACATTTATTAATGATAATGGAAAAAGCAGGTTTGAACACATCTTTAAATTCACCTATTCCCTTATTCAAGAAGCTCATCCTTTCAAGGACATATATGAGGAAATCTGATCATTTAGTTTCGTAAGCTTTCCCCATATAAAGTTGATAGAAATTGTGTTTCCTAGCATTCTATAAAACTTGTATAGCAATCAATTTTTGTATCCATTCTTTGGTTTTGTTTCCATTCAATGCATATTAAGCAGCCTCATAACAGCTAACCTTTGCTTTTGTAGAGTGATTGGCAGCTGACTGAATTGGTTTGGATGAAACTAGATTGTTAGGCATTTGTTTCAAGGAGGATGACATGGTTATCTAGACATGTTATAAATGGACTAGGTCTGAAAAACCACCAATAGTCAAATTGTAGCATAGTTTCTTCCAATGCTGTTCGATCCTTTGACGCCATGCTTACTTTGTAAATGATTGATTATTCAGTAAGGAAAGGTCACATTTATTGACCATTGTCAATATAGGAAACCCTTTTAAACATTTCGTAATTAACACAAAAGGAAAGAAACGAGTTTAAAATTGTATAGACTATAAAAAAAGAGAATTATTGCTTAGAGAAACTAAATGCTTTGTATTAAGATTCTTGAAATCTTAAAAAGTTACTATAAGAATTTAGCAACTGCACATTTTTTCAGCTATAGTGGTCAAAATTTCACTGAAGGGCAGGTGCTTCTGTCTAATGCAGTTTGTTGTGGTGGTTATTCAATTAAGAAACTAATCAAATTGAAAAACCCAAGGATGTAACATGGAACTTTGTAAAATTTCCATGAAAATTGTCCCTATCTTGCCATTTGCAAATCCTGTAGCTGTATATGATTTTAGGCTTCAATATATGTCTCTAAAGTCTTGACTAAACTACTGGACAATTCATGGCCCTTCACAACCTAAACTCTAATAAGAAGTTTGCCCTGCTAGATTCTTGCCAATCCTATGACCATATCTTCCTTCTGCATTCTTTCTTTCTAAATTAACTTTTAAATACCTCCTTTCTACTCTTCTCATTTGAGATCTGATGTGTTTAACCTTGCTGAACATAGGACTCTTCTTTCCATAGTCGAGTCACCATTGATGTTATTATGGTAGATCAGTGTATCAAGATATCATTCTGAGATCAGTTAAAAAAAAAAACAGAATGTCAATCTGAGATTCTATCATGGTTTGATATGTCCAGTTACTTTCTAGAATTGATCATAATTAGAGTGTCCTATGCTGTATTTTGTTCTTTTTGCGGCTGTAATATAAAGCACAATTGGTCACTATCTTGATAGTTAGCTAGCAATTAAAGATGGCATGAATCAGATTGTCTCATATCCCTGCCAATTCCTTTTTGTTCTATGTCATCGTTTTGGAATTTTAATTCTCAGCTTATGTTCTTTGCTACTTCTGTTTTGTTAAGGTTGCAAGTTACATCTCAATCTAAGTTTATATGTATGTTATTATTTCTGACAGTCCTTCCAGCACAAAAGCTTTTGGATGCCAAGAGATACTGGATGTCTAGCTGATGGAGAGATAGGTTATGATAGTAACTCAAGAATTGAACCAAAGCGTGGTCATCAGTGGTTTATGGATACCACTGGACCAGAATTGTTCAGCAACAAAAAGCAAGCAGTTGAATCTGTTGGTAACAGACCAGTTATGGGGAATTCTCACATGAATGTTTCTCCATGGCCAAGTGCTTCCAGCTTTCACTCAGTTTCAGGGCAATTTAGTGAACGCCTATTTGGATCTGAGGATATTCGCACTGTCAATATGGTGGATAGAAATATCCCTTCTGCTAGTGGTGGAAATATGACAATGAATATGGGAAGAAAGGATTTCAATGATCAATATGGCAGTAATTCCTCTATGGGTTTGTCTATGTCACATTCTGTTGAGGATACATCAGGTGGTATTAATTTTGGGGGAATCCGAAAAGTTAGAGTCAATCAAGTTAGGGACTCCGGCAATGAAATTTCTGCATCCATGGGGCATCACTATAGTCCAGCAGACAGCAATGCAATTACAATGGGTGTTGCCTATAATAAGGGTGATAGCAATTCCATATCTTTGGGCCCAGCTTATAATGAAAGGGAGAAGAATGCTATCTCAATAGGCCCCAACTTCAGTAAAGGGGATTGCAATTTCATTTCAATGGGACACAACTTCAACAAAGAAGATGGAAATTTCATATCAATCGGTCATGATTATAACAAGGGAAATGACCATATTTTATCAATGGGTCAGCCTTTTAATAAGGGGGATACTAGCTTCATAACAATGGCGCCATCATATGAAAAGGAAGACAACAGTGTCATATCAATGACTTCTTCCTTTAGCAAGGGACATGAAAATTTCATTTCAATGGGCGTCACATATGATAGGGCAAATGAGAATTTCATATCTATGGGTGCCCCCTATAGCAAGGTTGATGATAATATCATATCAATTGAGCCAAATTATGACAAGGCAGATCCCAACATTGCATCCATGTGTCTCGCTCAGGACAAAGGAGATTCTAATGTCCTATCCATGGGTCACAACTATAACAAGGGTGAGAATAGTAATACAATATCTTTTGAAGGCTTTCATAATGAACCTGAGGCAAATCCCACAGGCAGCACTATTGATGGCTATGATGTGTTGATGAGTAATCAGAACTCAGCCCAAACTGCAGAAGTACCTAGCCAGAAAGACTTTGTGCAGTCAAATGCTGATCCAGTTGAAAACATTGCCCCAAAAGCTAATTCAAAGACTGATGTGACCCCTAAGAACAAGGATGGAAAGACAACTAAGAGGGCTGCTCCAAACAACTTTCCCTCAAACGTCAAAAGTTTGTTGTCAACTGGCATGCTTGACGGTGTTCCTGTGAAATATGTTTCATGGTCAAGGGAGGTGAGATTATTATGTTATGTGTGAAATGTTCACAACTATTTAGAGAATACTTGGATGATTCCGTAGTGATTAGATTGTGCTCTTTTATAACGTGTTGATCTTCTTGAGTGGCAGAAAAATCTTAAAGGGCTTATAAAGGGAACTGGGTATCTTTGTGGGTGCCAAGAATGTAACTTCACTAAGGTAATTAATCCATATTAGTTTTAGTTTCTACAAGATTAGACATGTCAATGAAAGTATGTTCAATGTGGTTTCCTGACAGTCAATGCATCATGCAGGCTCTGAATGCTTATGAGTTTGAGCGTCACGCTAACTGCAAGACCAAGCACCCCAACAATCACATTTATTTTGAGAATGGAAAAACCATTTATGCAGTTGTTCAGGAGCTGAAGAACACTCCACAAGAGATGCTATTTGATGCAATCCAAACTGTGACTGGGTCTCCTATTAATCAGAAGAATTTTCGTTGCTGGAAAGGTAATGCTTTAATACGATACAAATGGAATTGATAAATATATGAATATGCTCTCTCACAAACTGTTCTTACCCTTTTTGCTTATTAGCATCGTACCAAGCTGCCACCCGTGAACTTCAGCGTATCTATGGAAAAGATGAAGTTGCCATTCCATCTTGAGATGAAGATCTTAGCTCTAGAATATATGAAGTGGTATATTTTAAGCATAGCAGCATACATGTTTGGTAATTTATCAAGTTGCTGTGGGATTATTATAATTTTAAGGAGACAGTGATAATTTAGGTTTTGAACTTTTCTTATAATAATGTTTAAGTTTAAATTTGGACAGTTAAATCTGTTAAGTTTTGAGTTGATTATATGTATGTGCATGACATTGAAATTGGCTTCTTCATGTTGGTTGAGAGGATGAAGAGGGCTGGATTTAGAGTTGCCTTCTCCATAAGCTGAAGGTACTATATAACTTGAAGAAGAAAAAGAAATGATTGCTTAACTGCTTAAGGATGATGCGAAATATAAGTTTTGCGGAGATATCTCCAACTGTTTCAAAATGAGTGTAAAACTCCATGGAAAGCATGACTTATGTCACAGGTTAAAGATTGCTACAATATTTTCATACATTAACTATAGAGTGTGTCAAAACTGTTTTTTCTTTTTCTTTTTTTTTGCTGCCTTGTGCTGGTTGCTGTTGCCATTTAGTGAGGTTCTCCTGTACGTGCAGAACCTTGTGTATGAACATTGTGGATACATGCTTATTTATGAGTGGGCTAGTGGTTCTGATTTATACTATAGGTTGTATTTCTTTGGTACATGAATTAGGGGGGTTGAACCCCACAACCTCATGGTTGCAGGTATACATTTTCTGCAGTTAACCATATTAAACTTATGGTACCTATTAACAGGAACACTGTTAGGAGTGTCAATATGCAAGCTTGATGTCAACTAGGACAGGAGCACTCATGCTTTCTATAGACGGTGGGGTTTAGCGCGCGTCCAAGTATTTGACGATCACGGCACTGTGTGGGCTCGAGGCTCGCTAGGAAATATAATATAGGTTTTGGGCTTATTTGGAGATGAAGTCGTCATCCGGATAAAAGCCGGGACACACTGTACAACAACTGGATCCCACAGAGATTTCCAGAAGCCGTCATCAAAGATTAGATTCGAAAACTGGGTATGAGTGTTTGAATGTTCACCTAATCTTGTAGTTGGCCTCCGTTTGTGTTTTGCGTTTTATTACAATTTAATTATTTCCTCATTTACCACACGTAATAAAATTGCCTTCAAATAATTGACAAGTTTTATAATCAAGTTCGAGTTTGCACATTAGTTCAGTTTCATGCCCAACGTTCAACAAAAATAAAATAAATGATAATTACAACCGCACATTTAGAAATGAATGGGGGGAGGGATTAAGGATTATAACGTTTTTTAGCTAAATAAATGAATAATCCAAACGTATATAAAAAAAAAATCAATAAAATAACATAAAAGCGACAATGTACAAGGGATAATTAGCAAAAGTGACTACTCGATGATAAAAATAAAGTAATTCCTGCAAATAATACATAGTTAGTCCTTCTTTTCAAGAAAAAATGAAATCATATATAACAATACTTACAAAAAGACTATAAAAAAGGGTTTTCACATCATGAACTAAAAAAAGTATCAAACAATCAAGATTAAACATCATCATGCAATGATACGAACATGTTTAAGGCCAAGAGAGGACATATCAAAGCAGATGTCATGACAAACATTAATAAAAAAACAAAACAAGAAATAAGCTAATTCTGTCAATGTGGCGATCGCCTTATTGATGAGGCGATCGCTTCATTAAGATGAGGCGATTGCCTCAGTGATGAGGCGACGCCTCATCAACAGAGGCTCCTAATATCCCAGAGGCAAAAAACGTAAAACACGCATAACCAACAGGGGAAAGAAACTTCATAGGGGCCTATTAATGGGGCGATCGCCTCATCCTGGGGCCTATTAATGGGGCGATCGCCTCATCCTCATTGATGAGGCGATCGCCTTATTGACAAGAGGCGGCACCTGGTCAGAAAGCTGAAATTGACTCTTACATGCTTAAACTTCTACTCTAAGTATTAAAACATGCATATACACACTCTATAATCATCAAACTACAGCTACATGCAAAAGTGTTCAAAGATCACATCAATGGAGTGGGATATTAAGCAAGATAAACTAGAAATATCTAAAATATACTGATGGCTTAACTACACATAACCAAGGACACACAAAATGATGAACATGTCAAGTTTAAGTGCACGTTTTATACCAAGATGAGATGCCTTTAGAGATGTTTTGATTGAGATCTTTGCTAAGATGTGATCTCTACCTTTGACACAAGCTTCTTCCTTCTTCTCTTATGGAGATGTGAACCATCTTTGCTTCAATCCCTTCTCCTTTCTCTCAGGATGTTTCTTCCTTTTTTTTTCTCTTTTTTCCTTTCTTCTCTTTTTTTCTTCCAGAGCCCCCTCTTCTTTCCACCTTCTCTTTTCTCTCTCTTTTTTTCCTTTTATTCCTTAGCTTTCTTATGCCCCTAAGCTCTCTAGCTCATTATGAGCCTTCATAGCCTTTTTTCCTTCCCTAAAAATCTTTTCCTCACCAAGAAGCAGGTCTGGAGAGTGGGGTCCACACCACTTGGCTGTCATGATTGCAGTTGCATTAAATGCAGCTGTAAGTGGGCTGCCATAGAGGCGGCGCCTCATTACATTGAGCT
The DNA here is from genome assembly GCA_947683625.1 of Mallotus nudiflorus. Taxonomy (NCBI): domain Eukaryota; kingdom Viridiplantae; phylum Streptophyta; class Magnoliopsida; order Malpighiales; family Euphorbiaceae; genus Mallotus; species Mallotus nudiflorus. The sequence goes on along the minus strand of CANTUR010001358.1, from coordinate 379,497 downwards.
GATGCCCCTTTGGCCCGGGCTTGGGCAAAATTTGGATTGTTGGACTCGATTTCCACTAGAGATTCAGGTTTCATTCTCATGTCCAAATTTGACATTCTCATCATTAGACTTGACAACGGATCGGTTAAACTGAGCAATCCTAATTTGTCCCCTAATATGAGTTGACCGAATCGGGTGTCTATACTTTCTTTTCAATTTTTGGAAGCTGATGGTTGTGAATTCTTTATATATGTTAGTGAACATTAACCAAAAAGTTATCACATGTGGAACCCAAGCACCGAGTAGTTGCTTGTTTTGCTTCAACCTTTCTGGCAGATTCCTCCATGCCTCTTGCTTTAGTTAGAACACTAGTTATAGATTCTTAGTATAGTTTTCTTTGGCGCCACATTGTTGTGCTTCAAAGCTGACCCCTGGGTCCTTCAGTTAGTTCAAGATTACAATAATTCTGAAATTCTATTCCTTCCTTTAAAGGGAAAAAATACCAAAAATAATACACTGATTAGCATACCTTATGAAATACATTTTATCATATGAAAACTTAGAGAAACAGAGCCAGTTTCTTTCATTAAGACTACTTCAGAGAATGATACTGCCATGAGAATAGTGATACTGCCGTGAGAATAGATTTTAAAAGAACTGTACTGCTAGGGGTCTACATGTGGACAATGCATGGATAGCACTAGCAGAATAAAGGCTAATTTCAGGGGGTATGATTAACTGAATTGAATTTTTTTTTTATTCTTTCTACTTTCATTGCAGAGGCATCCAATTGTAACTTCCACTGTTAGTACAGTGGTTTCCACCATACACATAATGGTACTGTAGATATTATACTAGGAACAAAAAGCTCAGACATTAGCCTGACGAGGATAAAAGTCAATGTGTTGAAATGCAAGTCCACGTCGGTTATGTTTAACTTAGTTTGGTGGTAATTTCATATCATTCTCCACTATGAATGGGCACGCTCCACTTTTAATTAACAATAGATACTAAAAACCTAGGATCAGTTGCTCTCTCACTGCACAACTAAATTATACCACTGCATCAAAACTGAAAATGCAGCTAAGTTGGAAACTCATTACATCCTATGTTTTCATGACAGCAGAACATTATTTGCTTGTGGTGATAGCATTAATGGAAAGAGAAAATCTTGTGACATGGATACAAAAATTTCAACCACTTATTTCTCTTGGCATTGAGTGACCAATTGGATTTTAGATTGGGATTTTTAGGGACAGGCTTGGACATGTTGGATTTTAAATGTTTTTGGGGCAATCCCAAGATGTTTAACTGCTTAATTCTATGCAACAATGGATTTGGTGGTATTCAGTGCTTTTTATTTTGGGAAATTTTTATAAAAATTTTTACTTACTTCAATTATGATATTCAGTGGTCAAATTTTTCATATATATATATATATATATATGGAGAAAATTTGGTGGTGGTGATTATTCAATTATAGTTTCAAACTAGCATTAGTGGCAAATATCTCCACTAAGATCTAAATGCAAAAAAATATTAACACCACTAATAAAAGAATAATTGTAAAAGAATGATAGGTACTTGAATTGAAGGAAAACCAACTGAATTATTTCTTTAATCCATTATTGATGTCTAAAAATATCAAAAAAAGAAAAAAGAGGACTCAGAACATATGATACATTAAGTTTTAGCATTGATGGCTGAAACTGTCCGGTACTCTCCAAGGAGGAAAAAAGAAAAATAAAAATGACAAGAACACATGGAAATTATCTAAACACTTCCTAAACAGTTGAGTAGTTAGAACGGAAAGTTCTAATTTCATGCAAATTATTGTTACTTCCAGCTTTGAAAGTCCTTTAAATATTGGATTCATTATTGGGTCTAACTTTGCCAAGATCAATAGCAATTTCTTGGTTTGAAGTCTCCATTCTTACATTTATAGTATCCATTTCTTGACAAGTTGTTGTTGCTGCTATCTTATCATCATTGTTTGGAGATTGATCCTTGCTCTTTCCCCACAACACTAAATATAACCCAAGAACAATGACAAGTGCTCCAAGAATCCTACAACCAAATCAAGAAAAAAAATTATTACCCATTAGTTACTTTCAAAACTCGTCAATTACAAATTGGAGAGTAAGGATATAGCCAGGTCTCAAACTCGAGACTTATATTTTATTTAAGAAAATATAATATTATAGAAGATTGAGATAGATGCTTACCTTCCAAGGTACATTATCTCTGATAAAACAAAGGAGCCTAAAATTGTGACAATTATCATGCTTAATGGACTGAAAGCAGTCACAAAAACAGGACCTTTGGCTTTCATTACCACTCCTTGAATATAATAACCAACTCCTGAACAAATCACTCCCTGCATCCAAATTTAATACACAGATATAATAAAAATAAAATTGGTGGCCAAGATGATTGATTAATTAATTAGTTAATTATACTTACACTATAAACACAAGCTAATAACTTAGTATCAAAGTGTATGGACCAGGCTGAAGGATTGCCCCTCTCCATTATAACAGCAAATATGGTGCCTTGTATACTTCCCATCAAGCAAATCAAAGCCGTTAGAGAGAGCTCAACTGGGTATGTTCTTAGCGTAATCGCCTATATATATAAACCAATCATAAAAAAAAAGAAAAATCTTGCTGTTAGAATAATTAAGAATTGAAGTATATACTAATATAATTAATAATGTCATTAACCCACTAATCATTTTAAGTTGTTGGATCAAAATATTATTGTTATTAAAGAGATGGAAATAGATTGTAATGTATAATTTACCTGAAGAATGATGAAAGCAGACCAACAAAGACAGCCAATTACAATCAAAGAAGCACCCATAATAGTGTCATGCATGGTTAGTGCACTAGAAGATCCTTGATTACCACCATTATTATATGCTTCTGTCCATGGCAAATTTAGCTTTGGCCCATTGAATAATGTCATTAGCATTGCTCCTCCAACTGTAACTATAGTCCCCAATACTTTAGCCTGGCTATGCACTTTCTTTAAGTTAACCTTCTCAAACCTGCAAAAACCCTTAAACGAAATCAACTCACTATCTAAATTAGCATAAATAAACCCTCAAAAATTATCACTTGTATTTGACTTATACCTTAATATCCAAGCCAAAATGAATGAAAAAGCAGGAAGAATATTGCATAATGTAGCAGCAAAAGTTGCTGTTGTATACTTCAAGCCAGTATAGTAGAGGTTCTGGTCAATTACTGGTCTGCACATAAATATTATATACTATTAGTTAGCACACAAGAAGCTGATCACAGCATATATAAAATAAAATATAAAAATGAGGGTCAAGATCCTTTACTCCAGCAAGCCTAGAGCTAGTATCTTAATAAAGATGGAGGCGGTCATCTTTGGCCTTACTTTCCTGCATGATACACGTATATATAAGTGTCAGTATATATATATATATATATAAAACACAAGATGGCATGCAAGAAATTAAGTTTTGAGAAGAGAAGGGTAGCGGGTATTGATTAACCTGTCAAAAAGAATGGCAAATGGAGCAATGATAATGGTGGCAATAGCATGTCTATAGACAACAAGAACACGTGCGCTCATCCCTTGATTTAGAGCAAACTTTGAAATAATTGCCATGCCTGCAGTCCCAAATTGCAAAAAAATCACAGCCAGAAATGGCTTTGCTTTTGTGCAAAAACTAACAGTGGAATCCAAGGATGCCATAGCCAAAAATTTGTATATAGTATTATGCTTCTGCAATCAACTTGCTCTCTTCTTCTTCTTTAGAAATGTATGACTAATTATATAGTAAAGAGAAGTGTTGCCTACTATATATAAAGGGGTGTGCATGAAATGTTCAATATTAACACGTCATGTATAAATTAAAGTCAAGTCTAGGGACTCCACTATAAACCAAAACAACAAATTTTCAGTATCAAAAAAACTGAAAAAAAAAAAAAAATCAGCAAGCAGATTCTACATAATTTAATAAGAGTTATATTGTCAATCTTTTTTGTCTAATATATAGCATGAAGAGAAAAAGGAGAGTGTTGCACATTTGCACTAACCATAGGCAAAAATGATGCAATATATATATATATATATGCTTAGTTTCTATATCAAAGTAGTGGACTTTTTGCTAGACAGCGAGACAATTTTATTTCTTTCATGACATTATGAGGTATAAAATTTAAATTTTACCTTATTAATTTATGAAATTATTTTTACATAATTTAAAAACATAAAATTGCCTTTATTATATTTTAAACGGTATTTAGCTTATTTGACCTTTCTATTAAAAAATTTAATGGCTTATTTATTTATTTATTTTAGTTTAGTGGGGTTTTCTTAAACGTAACTATATAAAATTTAAAGCGTTTTTTTTTTTTTTAAATGATGTAGGAAGTTATGTATGTATTGATACTTTTTTCCCCTTTCTTTAGCCTTTTTTTTTCTTATGCCTTTTCTATTTCATGTGATGATTAAATTTCATTGTGCCCATAAAAAGAAAACAAATATGAATGATTTTATTGATTTGCATCTTGCCCTTTTGTCCATATATTGCCTAACTTGCCAAGTAATAATATATATATATATATATACATTAGTAAACAATCAGTAAACAATCATGTATTTCACACTTAAATAAATAATTTATTTAACTCTAAATATATAATAAATAAATAATTAAACATATTATTATTATAAAAATTTTAAAAATAATAACAATGTTATTTATTTATATAATAGTTTTATAAATCTTTTATTTAATTAATTATATAATATTAATTTAATATTTTTTTGTAATTAATTTTCTTAACTTCAGAATTGATTTCATATAAAAAAAATATTATGATCATAATTAATTATAAGATAATAAAAAATTATTAGTTATTTGTTAATTAAAATTTTAAAATAAAAAAAGTTATATTTTCTTTATATAACAATTTAAATATTATAAACCATTAAATTTATAATTTATTACAATTTTAATAAATTTTTTATTTAAGCTAGACATTTTTTTCTTAAATATTTTTAATATTTATACTTTTATTTATATAAAAATTAATTTAATATAATTTAGTGGGCTAATATATATATATATATAGGCTAGTATTTAATATAATTTGGTAGGCTACTGGCCCACCTGAATCGACCAATTTTACGATTTGTAACATTACCTATTTTTTTTAACTAAAATCACTTGCACGTGTACTATTACTAATTTATAATTAATTATTGCATCCTTTTACTCATGCATTTCATTAAAATTCGAATAGCACAAATTAATTATTTATACAAGCAATATTAGCACATTAGTCGTGAAAATTGTGATATTTTAGCTTATGGTACGTTTCATGCCATACATGGGTAGCCCAAAAAGAATACAAATTTCATTATTATTATTATTATTATTAAACAAAAGTTTTAAAAATAATAAAAGTGTTATTATTTATATAACAATTTAATATCATTATAAATCTTTATTATATAAATAATTATCTGATTTCCTTCAATATTTTTTGTAATCAATATTTTTCTCAATTTTAGAACTAATTTAGATAAAATAAATATTATGATCATAATTAATCATAAAATAATAAAAAAATATTAGTTACTTTCTTAATAAAATTTTAAAATAATGAAAATTTATATTTTCTTAATATAACAATTTAAGTATTATAACCTCATTAAACTTATAATTTATTACAATTTTAAATTTTTTATTTGAGTAGTGACACTTTATTTCTTTAATATATTTAATATTACTATTTTTATTTACTCAAAAAGTAATTTAATGTAAAATTTTAATTTCAATTAAAAATTAAATGATAAAGATTAATTAACTTAATTTTTTTTAGTTTTTTTATTAAATTTTATAAAAATATATAAAAACGATAATTATACTATTTTTCTTACAGAAATAATACTTTCAAACAAATTATACACTTTATTTTTTAGAATATGATTATAGATATAAGATAAATAAAATTTTTTTAATTAATTTAAGTATATTTATTTACTTAGTAAACTTTCATTTAATAAGTATTTAAAAATAATAAAAGTATTGTTTTATTTATAAGTTTATATATCTATTTTTTCAATTTTGACAGTGATATTTTACAACATAGTAATTTATTTCAATTTCAATTATTTCCTTATTAAATTTTGATAGAGTAAGACTTATAAAATTGTATTATATAATTTGATTTATATTAAAAAAAATATAAGTAGACGTACTTAAAATAGAAAAAACATATATTCTTAACAAAATTACTACTAATATTTTCAATAATTTAATTTTGTTAAGGATAAAATAGAAGTTAATTTAATTAAAATAGGAAATATATCCTCAATCAAATTAATTAAAATAGGAAACATACTCTCGATCAAATTAGAATTATATTTTAATTAATGTAATTTTTATTACAGATAAAATAGAAATTAACCTAATTAGAATAGGAAATAAACTTTCAAATAAATTAAAATTATATTTTAATTAATTTAATTTTACTTTTGTTAGTAAATGACTAAATTATCCAATTTTTAAATAATAATAAGTGAATTTTTTTTTTTGTAATTTTATCTATCCTCCTTCGTACATTTATATATACTAGTAAATATCATGTGTTTCACACATAAAAAAAAATATTAGACTCATGATATATAGTAAAAAAAATTAAACATATTATTATTATTATTATTATTATTATTATTATTATTATTATTATATAACAATTTGATATTAATTTAATATAGTTATAATTCATTACAATTTTTGTAAATTTTTTTATTTAAATATTTACATGATATTATAAAAAATTATTATGGTTATAATTAATCATAAGATAATCGAAATATCATTGAATTATTTTTTAATAAAAAATTTAAAATAATAAAATTTGTATTTTTTTTATATAACAATTTAAATAATACAACCCCATTAAACTTATAATTTATTACAATTTTAATAAATTTTTTATTTGAAATATGACACTTTATTTCTTTAATATTTTTAATATTAATACTTTTATCTATGGAAGAATTAATTTAATATAATTTTTTAAGTCCAACTAATAATTAGATAATAAATATTAATTAATTTAATTTTAACTCTTTTTTGTTAAATTTATTTAAAATATCTAAAAATGATTATTATTATTATAATATAACTTTTCTTGCAAAAAATATACTTTGAAACAAATTATATCCTCTACTTTTTATTTATTAATTTTTAATTCATAAAAATATCTATATTTTATATAATTTTCCTATTTTCACAAAATTTATTAATTTTAAATATCTACTAATTAATTTAATATAGTAAGACTTATAAAATTATGTTATCTAATTTGATTTATATTAAATAAAATATAAGTAGACCTAATTAAAAAAGAAAAACATATATTTTTTTAAAAAATTATCACTGAAATTTTAATTTGTTTTACTTTATTAGAGATAAAATTCAAATTCACATAATTAAAGTAAAAAAAAATTCAATTAAATTAGAATCATATGTTAATCAATTCCATTTTCATTAGAGATAAAATGAAAGTTAATCTAATTATAATAGGAAATATACTTTTAATTAAATAAGAATTACATTTTAATTAATTTAATTTAATTTTGTTAGAGATAAAGTAGAAGTTTACCTAACTAAAATAGAAAACATACTTTCAATTATATTAGAATTATATTTAAATTAAATTAATTTTTATTAAAGATAAATAGAAGTTAACCAAATTAGAATAAATAATATACTTTCAATTAAATTATAATTTTATTAGAGATAAGATGAAATTTAACCTAATTAAATAGGAAACATACGTTCAATTGAATTAGAATTATATTTTATTAATTTAATTTTTATTAGAGATAAAACAGAAGTTAACCTAATTAAAATAGGAAATGCACTTTCAATCAAAGTAAAATTATATTTTAATTAATTTAACTTACTTTGATTAATAAATGACTAAATTATCTAATTTTTATCTAATAGTGAGTGAAGATTTTTTCTTAATTTTGTTTGTCTCCCTTCTCATACACATATACAAATAACCACGTATTTTATATGTGAACAAAAAATTTATTGGACTTGTGATATATTGTAAATAAACAATTAAATATATTACTACTACTACTATTATTATTATTAAATAAAATTTTTTAACATAATAATAGTATTATTTATTTATATAACAGTTTGATATTAATTTAATAGAGTTATAATTTATTACAATTTTTATAAAATCTTTTATTTAAGTAATTTTATAATATTCATGCATTATTTTTTATAATTAATTTATATACTTTCAAACAACTTATATGTTCTATTTGTCATTCAATAATTTTTAATTTATAACAATGTCTTCTTTTTAAAAAAATTATATACTTTTCCTACTTTCATAAAATTTATTAATTTTGATTTTCATTATTTACTTATTAAATTTAATATAATAAGACTTATAAAATTATGTTATCTAATTTGATTTATTTTAGATAAAATATTAGGAGACCTAATTAAAATAGAAAATATTGCAGGCAGTGAGGTTTAACGCGCTCTCAGGTGTTTGGTGACTATGACACTGTGTGAACTCAAGGCCCACTGGAAATACGAAATAGATTATAAAGCCTAATTGGAAATGAAGTCACCACTTGAAAGCCGGGACATACTTATATGGCAACTAAATTCCACGGAGATTTCCAGAAGCCATCATCAGAGAACGGGTTCAGAAACTGGGTATGAGCATTTGAATGCCCACTTAACCTTGCGGTTGGCCTTCGTTTGTGTTTTGCGATTTATAACCCTTAATTATTCAATAATTTCTTTATTACCATGCGAATTGCAATTTTCTTCGAACAATTGTCTCATTTTATAATTAATCTCAAGTTTACACATCAGTTTCTTATATACATTTAGTTCCAACACTTACCATAAACAAAACAAATAATAATAATTTACAACCATACATTTAAAACCAGAGGATTAAGGATTACAATGTTTCGTGCAAAGTAAAAGTATAATAAATGGAGGATAAACAAAAAATAAACTAAAAGTAAACTACTTGGATTAAATAAAATCTCTCAAAAACCAATTAACGAGATAAATACTTGATGATTAGAAATCACCGATAAAACCCTAACAACAGATAAAATATTAGCTCCCAAAAGACATAAAGATCCTTCATAATAATCCATAAGATTAGTTCATAAATTTGTTTAAGTAAAAAAATAATGAAAGAGATAAACATTTAGACTTTATTTGAATAACGTAGTAGAATAATCATGTGAAACATACTTAAGGATGCTAAATATGCATATTCATGGGAATCATGCATAGTTTAAAAAGAAAAGCGAGATAGGGTCATGTAAGACCTTGTCAGAGTGGCGATCACCTTTTGACTCGTCATAAAGTGATTGCCTTATGGTAAAGAGGCAGTGCCTCTTTGTAGAGGTGATCGCACAATCAACAAATGTTGACAACTCCTAAAATCAGTAAATTTTTTCTTCAAGTAAGCAATAAGTAATATAAATGGACAAGATTTACTACTATGCTCAGAACTTCAGTCAATCATGTTAAGAGCATGGCATAACATAGGTGATAAACAAAAGAAAGCAAGTAACTAAATAAGTAAGTAGAGAGTTCAATAACACTGAAGCTTGAATGTTTAAGAGAGGTAAAAATCATTACTAAAATAAGAACTTTTCTCCAAAATGATTGGCCCTTACAGATAAGTATATTTTGATATTTAATTGAATGCAAGATTTCTACCTTATTTTTCAAGAAAATCACCCTTGAACTTCACTCACCTTCCTCCCTTCTCAAGAACTCTTTTTCCTTTTTTTTCCAGAGCTTTTTTGAGAGTTTCTCTTTTTTGCTTCATGTTGCCAATGGCTCCCCTCTTTTCTCTTTTCTCTTTTCTCTCTTCTTTCTTTTTAATTATATCCTTAGCCCATTCCCATACACCCTTATTTCATAATTGCATTTTTTTAACCTTTTTCTTTTCCAAAAATTTCCTTTTTCATTTCAGAGATTGAGTTACAGTTGAGGTAGGCCCACTAAGTTGGCTGCCATGGTTATCTCTGTATTTAATATAGAGGCAAGTGGTTACTGCAAAGGCGATACCTTTAAAATGAGGCGATCGCCTCTTCACTTGTTGCTATAGAGGCAATCATCTCTTTACAGACGCGTCACTTCTCTGGCTTGCCCTGCATCGAGCGTAATGGGTTGGGACAACTTAGGCTTATTTTGTAAAGCGTTTTGGGCTAAGATTTATGGGTTTCAAACCCTCGAGCTCATTTTTTAAGAAGATTTTAAGTTTTTTCATGCATTCAAGCCTCGCATTTCTCATCATTAGGCTCTATTATAGGCCAACCAAATTGAGCACCCTCAGTTCGCCCTTATCATGGGATGACCAAATTGGGTGTCTATAGTTTGCCCCTTGATTTTTTGAAAAATCAAATGCATACAATGACAATTTTTTGAAAAATCATATGCATAACATAAGGAAATAATAAAGCCAAGATTATCATATCCTGACTCAGTTTTCTTTTATTTTCAGGCTGCAGTGACTAGACCTGCATCTTAGGCTAGACTTCAAGCGCATGAGAGAGTGCCTCAGAGATGCCATCTCGACCTAAGTAGAGAGGGGACTTCGGCTGTAGCTGAGCAGATGAGACGCCCCACCACCTCCAACTCTTAGTTCATTGCTAGTAGCTTCATTCACACCCCTAATCCCTTAGCTTATTGTTGGGTTCCTCCTAGAGAGTTATCTCATCAGTTCTTGACCTTGGACGAGGATCTCACGGCTGCATGTACTTATGGGGGTGTTACTCACGTGAGTTTGCTTTTTAACCTGCCTCTTAAATCATTCTTAATATGTTTGTTAGTTCTAACATTCTTTTAATAATGCAGATTCCTTTGGAACAAGGCGCATATATGTACCGGATAATTGAGTGTTATAACCCGATACTTTTATAAATTATTAATTAATTTTGAGATATGCAGTGTTAATAAATATCTTAAATTTTTATATATTATGATTATTTTGTGTAGTTTAATTAAATTTTAGTGTTGTTGTTTTTTTTATTTTATTATGAAATTAATATTACATCAAGATTTAAAAGTTTAATTTATTGTTGTGTATTATTTAATAATATTAGTATTGTTATTAATTGTGAATAGTATTAATTTATTTTATTTTAAATATTTTAATATGGAGTGGTGGACTTAATTTGAAAGTAATCATTTAATTCAAAAATATTATTATCATTATTATTATATTTTATATATGTATAACGTTTTGTCTTTTTCCTAATTATTATATATAAAAAAAAAAGACAAAAGTATTTTTTTTCTATTTTCTTCCTGTCTTTCTTCTTTTTTTTTTCTTTCTTTTTTTTCTTCTTTTTCTTTTTCTTCTTTTTCTTCTTCTTCTTCCCAGATTGCAGATAGCGCTACCACTCGAGCCACCATCACCTCACCAACATCACGTCCCTTCTTTCCTTCCCTTTTCGTCGTCAACAACAAGCTTCTTCCTCCCCTACTTTTATCAACGTAGTAGCAACCAGCAGCATCACCATTGATGGTTTTCAGTGGAGAGAGCTTGTGGTTCCAGGCTTGTTCGATTCCTCTTTGTTTGAGCAAGCTGAATCTTCAATCATTTTGAGCTTAGGACATTAGATAATTTTTTTATGCTTAAGTTTTAGTTTAGGTCAATTTTGTTTTTTATTTTTTTTGAGCTTGAAATAATTTGATTCATGCTTAATCCCTTTGGAAATGTGGTTGTGCACATCAAGAGCTATCTAAATATATTTTTATTCGATTTTTTTAATTATTTAAAGTTTTTAGATTTTGTTTTCCGGTGAGTCACTGTTTCGGTAACCCACGTAAGAAAATTTTAATATTTTTAAAAATTTTTTTGAATTATTTAGATTATCGTTTATGAAGGAACTTTGGTGAAATTAATTTTAGATTTTTAGTTATGAATTTATTTAGTTTATGTATGAAATTGTATTTTTGAAAAATAAAGTAAATTTTATTAATTATATGATTTTTATTGAAAATAATGCTAATTAGTATATTTAATATAAATATTAAGCTTTAGAAATGAGAAAATAAATTTTTACGAATTTATAGTAATTTTGGTTAATTTTCGGAACATATTTAATATTATGGTAAATTTTGGAACAAAAATTAGTAAATTTCATATTTTAATTGAACTTTTTGTTATTTAGTATGTTTCGGATAATTTTTGAATAATAAATAGTATCAAAATAATTTTTACAAATTATTTACTATTTTTAGCTAATTAATAATAATTTTTAAAGTCGTACTTAAATAATAGATTATTTATTACTTTATGATTAAAATGGATTTTTAACTATTTTTATTATATAATTGAGTAATTTAAATAATTAATTGAACTTTATGCTATTTAATTTTGAATATTTTAAAAATGAAATTTTTACTAATATTATTTAAATCTATTTGAGATTTTATTAAATTAATTTGAAGATAAATTATCTTTAATGTTTTTATTATTCAAATAAATTGTATTGTGGTATTTTATTGATTTTTATGGATTTTAATGTTTTTTAATATTTATTATTAAATTATTGATTTTTGTGTATTTTGGTTCTCGGTTGGGCAAAATGTGTAGTTCGCGGGCCCAACTCGAGAAGTTGTGCTATTGAGAATATTGAAGTGTGTTTGCGTGTAGGATCGACTATACTTTTAGTAGAGAGACGTCTATTTTACAGAGGAGACTCTACCAAATTTTTAGTAGAATTCTCGTAAAACGTGACATCGGGATGATACTGAGTTTTTAATTTTTGGTCGAGTCATATTCTAAATTGAGTTATTCTTTAAAATTTCTAGAAGTAAAAATTAGGATTTCAATTCTAATAATATTATTATTTATTTATTTTCTATAATTGTGTTGAGACCGAGACTTACCAGACCAAGCTAGTCTAGTTCTTTTAGAGAAGCGCACAATTGTGAATTATTGTCATATATATGCATTGCATGTAGAATACATATTTGTGAGCATTCATATTTTTATAATGTAATTAAGTATGATTTATTTTATTAAATGATAATATATATGTTTTGGTATATGTTTGGTATATTTCTTTAAAAATGGATGCTACCATGTTTAAATTATACATTTCATTATTTTTAATTAATTATAAAATTTATTTGAAGGATAGCAGTAGAACGTGCTATCTAGTGGGCTGCACTAGGATTGTGTACACACTAGTGCGTTAGATTTTAGAGTTGATATTATGAAATTATTAATGTGAGACTTGATTAATTAATTATCAAGGTTCGTTGTGAGTGAGTGGTGTGATTGTGGGAGCTCGATTGACCTAGTATCTAGGGGTCGATCACGCCGACAGTGAGATTACGGGAGCTCGATTGACTTAGTGTCTCGAGGCCAGTCTACTGTCCAAAAATGGAAAAGAGAAATATTTTGGAATTAAGTGAGCCTATTGGCTAGTGAGATTTAATGATCGAGGTTGCAGAATATTTTAGGGTTCTACTCTGATCCTTCACCCAAAATAATTTTTTTACATCTATTATTATATAAAAGTGGATTTTAGCATCTGTATGAAATGCATGTATATATATATTATTATACAGATACTTGATTGTATATGACTTTAGGTTGCATGTACATATATTATAATAATTCACTCAGTGAGGTCTAACTCCCCTCAATATTCTTTTTCAAGATCTACTTTAGACCTTCTTCATAGTACTTTTCGTTGGACTCTTTTCTCTTTGGCTAATTCATGTAAATATTGAACTGTCATTTTCTTGTATTTTAGTAATCACTGCAGTAGTAGTGTATTATGATAATAGTGTGTTGTATTAACTAGAGATCTTGTATTCGAATTTTTTATGAAGATATTTTTATTATATTATGATGTAAAGATTTATTTTTATGTTAATTAAAGTTTTTATTTTATAATATTAAATTTTTAATTGTGGCATATTTATGTATTATATTTGCATGTGTTTTTATTTTAAGGCTTGCTATGGGTTCCGGATTCAAAAGAATTCCCGTTCCCTAGAGCTGGTCATGACTCCTTGGTTTGGATTGTGACATTGAGGTTCAACAGGACTATATGCTAGACGTCACCCAGCAGTGGAAGGTAATAACCTCTCCTATATCTATATGTATGTATGCTTGTATGATTCACTAACCTACAGTCTGCTTGAATAAGATCACGATGAGGCTAGCCATACAAGAATTACCACCCTCGAGCGCCATATTGAAGTCCTTTAGATCAACGAGGATGACGATGATAAGAAGGAGGAGGATAATGCCACTGAAGAAGGGGATGATCCTGAGGGCATCGAGTCATATGCTTGATAGATTAGGGCCCATAAACTATTCTTTTTTTTATTATTGCTTTTGTTTACTTATTTAATCCTAATACTTGCACATTTTTAACTCTTGTTGGCTGGATGTTTACAGAATTCAACCTTTGTTTCAATTAATTTTAATTTTCACATATAATTTAACACCAATGATTACGTGAATGCCTTTATGGCTGCTAGATTCTACTTCATAAGGTTGAGACTATATAATCCATCAAAAGCTTTCGATGTTCATTCTTAAAGAGGCAATCACCTTATGGCCTTCTATTGAAAAGGCGATCGCCTTTTCATGCTAAGGTGATGCCTCTTTGATGAGGCGATTGCCTCACAGCACCAGGTTGACTTCTCCTCTTTAAACTCCCAATTCTTCACCTTCAACCCCATTTTTAGATATCTCTATCCCAAACCTTCATTTTCTCTCTCTAGATACCTCTAAAAGCTTGAATATGACTGAAAGAAGTCTTAAAATACTATAAACAATATTGAAATGCTTAAATAGTGGATCATGGGCCAAATTAAAGCCATTTCACTTATCAATCCTTAAATCACTACATGCTAAAAGAATTAACTTCCTTTTCCTTCATGTGGTAGCTCAATTCTGGGATCCTAAAAAATACATCTTCTAGTTCAATACGGTTGAGCTATACCCCTTACCAAAGGAGTTAGAAGCCCTTCTAGGTTGTCAAGTAGATTCTTCTTGCCAACTTATAGTCCCTACACTAGAAATTCTAGACTCATATTCTATACAATATCAGATGGCCTGTTTGTTCAATCTCCCATCCTTATCTTCATCTCACTACCTTCTTGGCTCAGAGATTACATTAGAACCCTTCTTTAAAGCTATCATAGATATAGACAGGGGAGAAGTCTATTGGCCCCGAATGATGGCCCTTTGTTTGTATGCTCAATTCTTACTTATTTCACTTTCTAAAAATAATGATTCAAAACTCCTCCATATTCTAGGCCAAGTGGAAGCAAGACTCAACCTTTTTCCTCTCATTCTAGTAGAAACCATTATCATTACACAACTTCATAAAGACTAAGCGATTCTCTGAAAATCTGCTCTTTTTAAAGGCAAGTTTCTTCTTCTCTAACTTTTGTTTTTTCTAATTTGCTAATATTTTCACTTACCTATCACTCTTATAGATATGGTTCCATTAGAAATAGAGACTACTTGAACCTCCCCGAGATGTAGCATGCTATAGAGCTAAGCATTACCAAACCAAAAAGTTGCATCCTATACTAAAGGATGTTCAAAACTGGTTATTAACATTCCCTAATACTCTAATTCGGTGGATGTGCCCATGGTGTAGGTTGCAACATATAACTGTTTGATCCTACACTTATTTTGTTCCAGTTGTCGGTCTCCATTTCATTACTTTTTATAACTCGGCTCATCTCTGTTATCAGTATGGGCATAAGCAAAAGATTATAGGGTTGGTTTATGAGTTCAAGTTGGGACCCCTCTCTCAAAATTTTCTAGAAAACTTAGTTGTCACCTAGCCTTGTAGAATCATTGAAAGAAACATAGACCACAATGGAGATTAGACTACCTATGATTATTACAAAGCATAGATTCAATTGTGTTGACCATTTGCATGATCAAACTCCTAATTTTGGACTTTGACAAAAAAAATTTATACTAATAATTTCAATTAAGTGTGTAGGGAATTATATACCAAACATATACCAAGCATATACACTTTTGGATGAATAGTGAATTCTCGGGCTGATTGAACCTCTGAGATTAAAGAAAGCTTTTGACATATTTAGAGCTGTTAAATGAGAAAATGAGCTTCTTAAAATTTGAAGTAGACATCTTGAGCTTTCTTAATTGGGCTTATTTGTCAAAATCCAAGTTCATTTAGTTAGGAAAATTTTGAGTTGAAATCCACGTATATGTCTGCCATCTCAGACTGCACACCTCTTAGTATTTTGGACATATCTTGAGTTACATAAGTCCAATTAAAGTGATTAAAAATGATATGAAAATATAAGTCAAATATCTACAACTTTCATGAATAAAATATGGATAAATTCAAATTTATTCAGAAGCAAATCATGGCTTCAACTTGTATATAGTTGTCTGACAGCATTCTGCATTTTAGATTTCACAACTCTTAGTAATTTGGACACATCCTGAGCTAAAGAAGTCAAATTTAGGTGATTAAAAATGATATGGAAATATAATTCAAATATATACAGATTTAATGAAGAAATTATGGTCAAAATCAAATTTCTTTAATAGCAAATCACGGCTTCAATTTGGGTATAGCTGTCTAACTGTAGTATGCATTATAGATTGCATAACCCTTAGTATTTTGGACATATCTTGATCTACATAAGTCCAATTTAGATGATTCAAATTGATATGGAAATATAATTCAAATATATACAGCTTTTATGAAGAAAATATGAGAAAATTCAAACATCTTGAGGTGCTAATTATAGGTTCAATCCATGAATACCTGTTTGACAGCATCAGTCTCAATAATTCAAAATATAGACATTGGACACATCATTTGCACCTCCAACAGCTATATTTTTTAGTATAAATACCTCTAGAGCTGAATGGAAGTTAAAAAAACTTGTTTATCATTCATTATTTCTTAAGCTTTCATTAAGCTATCAAATTCTCTTAAATAATTTTTTGTTTGTATAACTCTTGTAAGAGTTGGGTGTGTGTTAGAAATAGAATTTCTCTTCATCTTAAATCTTGGGTTAGATTAGAAGAGAAGTGAGATTTATTTCTAAAGGAATTGGTTTAAGTGTTATCCATTGAAACACTTGGGTTTTGGTTTTTTTGAGTGAGCCTTGAAAACTCATGTTGTAAGGTTATAAGAGTGAGGCATAAAACTCTTGTATAGTCTCAATCTTATGAATAAGATTGTGGGTGATTGAAAATCCTAACTTGGGGATAAGTTAGGTGGAGACATAGGATTGTTGTTGAATCCGAACTCCTTAAATCTTTGTGTTCTTCATTCTTCCTTCTCAACTTCTATTTAATTCTTGCAAAGAATTCTTTTAATTTCTCATTTTTATTTGATAGTCCTATTCACCCCCCCCCCTCTAGGACTCTTTTCAAATTACAATAGTAAGAGAAAAATGAGTTTATTAGGAATAAAAGGACAAGGAAATTACAAGCATCTAATGGTTAAGGTGCTTAATAAAAGAGAAAAAATAAATTTAGTTCATGAATTAAGTCATCATTCCTCTTTTTGTTAGATAGAGTTTCCTTTTAGTTAAATAATTTGTAATAGACACTTAACGCAATGTTTAACAGTAATTAAGGTAATATATTTCATTTAATGTAAGCACAATTTGCATATACATTTTATTTCTAACATATCTCATGTTGTTAGTTGACTTGCTCTTACAAGTTTTTCAACTAATCATTTTATTCTCTCTTTCTCTTTTTACATGTCCTTAACTTTTTCCTTGATCGCCTCTTTTGGAGTTTTTAATCTAGCAGGACTTTTTAATCTTTCATAATTTTTATTTCTACCTTTTTTTTCTAGATAACCTCTTTTCGAGGTTTTCTCTTTAGCGAGACTTTTATAGAAAGTACTTCTTGAGCTTGTTCAGGTTAATGGGCTCTCTGAATTCATTTCCTTTAATGTCAGATAGGATGGTGGCACCCTTAGAAAATAACCTTTTTACCACATAAAGCCCTTCCCAATTCGGCTTGAATTTCTCTCGTGGGTAGTTTATAATTGGCTTTGTAAACTTCAACACTAAATGTCCCTCTTTCATCTTTCCTAGCTTGATTTTTTTATTGGAAGCCTGGGCCATCCTCTTCTGATACAGCTGGGAGTGGTACACAGCTTACATTCTCTTCTCATTTAATAGTGTTAACTATGCTAATCGACTCTCCACCCATTATTACTTTAGGATTTTAGATTCCAAAAGAACCTTAGAAATTGAATCTCTACCTCCACCGGCAACACAACTTCACACCTATACACTAGGGAATACGAAGTGACCTTTATTGACATTTTGGTAATAGTTTTATATCCCTATAATGCAAACTGCAAATAATTCACCCACTCTCGATAATTCTCCATCATCTTGGCTGGTATTTTCCTCACATTTTTATTTGCAACTTCCACTACCCCATTCGCTTGTGGCCTATACGAAGAAGATATATGGTTTTCGATTTTGTAATCCCTTAAGAGTGTAACTATCTCTACATGAAATTGAATGCCATTGTCAATAAGAATATAGTGTGGCAGTCCATACTTATATATTATGTTCTTCTCGATAAACCTCAATATTTGATTCAAGCTGGCAGTGGTGTAGGATTCAACCTCAACCCACTTAGAGAAGTAGTCTATTGCTGTGATGATGTATCAATGATTGTTCGTTGCTCTTAGCCTTATCTCTTTTATGATATAAATTCCCCACATTAGGAATGGCTAAGGGAAAGCCATCCCTTGGAGTTCCATAGAAGGCAAATGGCTCACATCTCGATAAGTTTTCTAGTTATGGCACCTCTTTATAAACTTAACACAATATATTTTCATGTTAATCTAGAAATAACCCTGATGAGCTATTTTTTACTAGGATTGTCCCATTCATATGTGGCCTACACACTCCCTCATGGATCGCTTCTATAAGTTTCTAAGCTTCCTCTTTATCGACACATCTCAAGTGGACACCCGTGGGCATCATTTTGTACAACATTCCATTGTAGCTAATAACTGCTGAGATAACAATAGTAGAGACATCCTCTTTTTCTTGTTAGCATCCTTAGGGAACTTTCTCATCTCTAAGTACAGTTGTAAGTTGTAAAACCAAGGCCTCTTACTAGCGCCCATCGTCATTACCCTTATTTCTTCATAATAAGGGTTACAAGACTTTACTAATATTAGAGGTTTAACCTTTGTTTGTTTCCTACTTTTTGACATAGAAGTCAGAGTAGCTAAAGCATCAGCTATCTCGGTAGATGACTTGCATTGTAAAGGATAACAAAATAATAACCAAATAATCTTAATATGGATGCATCATGTCTTTTTTTACTTCCTACTTATTAGAAACTTGTTTTACCACCAAAATAGAATCTCCGTATATGTTAACATCCTCTGCCTCCACACTTTGCAGTGATTCAAAATAGAAGATGTAAGCCTCATACTTTGCATGATTGTTTGTTACCTCAAATTCAAGTCTTTTTGCCATTTAGATCATTTTTCCTTCTGACATGATTAGGAATATACTTAAACCAGCCCCTTTGTTTTTGATAGATCTGTCAAAGTAAATTTTCCATCCTTGCACCTCTATGGCCCCTAGGTGTTCATCAGAAAATTCTAATTCCCATTCTTGTTCATCAACTACTGGATTCTGAGCTAAAAATTCTGCTACCAGCCTCCCTTTTACTACTTTTTTGTCACATAATCTATGTCAAATTTGGTAAGCAGTATTAGCTATTTGGCCATCTTCCCTATGAGTGAGGAAGTTTATTAAAGGTACCTAAAGGGATCATGTTTAGAAACTGCTTGTACTTTATAAGATTGGAAGTAATGTCGAAGCTTCTTTATCACCTAAATCATAGCTAGACATGTTTTCTCTATAAGACTGTAATTGGCTTCAGCAAGAGCTTTTTACTCAAGTAATACATTGTGTGTTTAACTTTCCCCTCATTTTCTTGAGCTAGAATTACCCTTATTACATCTTTCTCAATCGCCAAATATAGGATTAAATGCTTACCAACTTTAGTGGCTATAGGACCGAAGGACTTATCAAGTAGTTCTTAATAGTTTTAAAAGCTTGTTGACATTCATCATCCTGTACCATGGGTTAATTCTTTTTTAAAAGCTTGAAGATTGGCTTATAAATAATAGTCAACTTAGCTACAAACCTACTAATATACTGCAAGCACCCCATGAACCCTCTGACTTTTTTTCATTTTTTGGTACGGGCATTTCTCTAATCGCTTTAACCTTATCCGGGGTTTACTTCTATTCTTTTTTTACTGACAATGTATCCCAATAGTTTACCAAACATTACCTAAAAAGACACTTCTTCAAATTCTGTCTGAGGTTATACTTTTCTGCCCTTGCTAGAAATTTGTCTAGGGACTCAAAATGCCCTTCTTTGGTTACAGACTTTACCATCATATCGTCTACATACACTTTTATCTCTTTGCGGATCATATCATGCAATAGAGTGATTGCCATTCTTTGATAAGTGGCTCCTACATTTTTTAGTCTAAATGGCATCACTAGATAACAATAGATGCCCCGCTCAGTAGTGAAAGACATCTTCAGCTTATCTATTACTGCCATCATGATTTGGCTATATCTTGAGAACCCATCAATGAAACAGTACAATATATTAGAAGCCACACTATTGACAAATGTGTTGATGTGCGGTAGTGGAAAATCATCCTTCAGGTAAGCCTTATTTAAATATTGGTAGTCCATACACATTTTAACCCTTCCATCTTTCTTGGGACTGGAACTATTTTTGCCAACCATTGAGTGTCTTCTAACACCTCTAGGAACTTTGCCATTAACTGCTTCTCGACCTCCTCTTTAACCAAAAGAGCCCATTTCAGCCTTAGCCTCCTCTTCTTTTATTTTACTGATGATATATAATGATATGTAGGGATTCTATATTTGAAGATCTCCCTGTCAACCCCAGGCATATCTTTATAGCCCCAAGCAAAAAAATTTTATATTTTTATTAGTGTTTCTTTCATTTTGTCTCTCTTATCATAAGTTAGATAAAAAGCAAACAGTATATTTATAGGATTGTCATTTATACCTAAATTAAATGATTCAGTTTATGTGGAATTAATATCAACATATGCAATAAATGATCATCACAAACGGAATACCAATTAGGAAACACATCACATAAATAAGTAAACTCATACTTCATTACATTCACTTTTGAAAAGAGCAAATCATCAATTTTAAATAAAGGAGTAAGGGAAACATCAAAATCATCATAAAATACATCCATGATGGAACTAAGGATGTAGGCTTCAAAATCTTTCTCTTTGTTCTGATCATCGACATCTTTTAGCTCTGGAGCAATAATATTACCCTCAAAATCTTCCTCAAATGGTACTAGCTCTTCCATAAAAACTCACTCAATAGCTTTCTTCTTTCCATTCACAAACTCAGAAAAAGATTTCAAATCTCAGGATCACCTCTCCGGCCATCAACAGAAGTTTTGGAGCCCCACTATACGGATACCTAGTGCCTTGCCTCATAAAATTTTCCCACAAAGACTTTCCCTCGACCACAACCTCTTTCTTTTTCTTCTCAAGCCAATCCCAGATGTCAATTTCTTCTTCAGAATCATCAGTCCCCTCAAATCCTACCCTATGCTTCAAAATGAGTACTTTGCACTCCATAAATCCCGAGGGTCCACTTTAGTTCTTTCCCAATCCTATGCTAGGCATAAATTTCATATTGCGCATTATATTTAGAAACTTCTTACCTTTCTCATCTTTATAAATTATGCTAACCTTAAAGCTTAGACTCATAGGGATCTCTTTGAGAGCTAACTTCAATACAACCACAACAGCTTTAGTTTTAGTAGAGATGGTGACAACCTTGCCTTTATACAGAAACTTAATTTTCTGATGGATAGTGGAGGGCACACCACCCAAAGGATGAAACTATGGCCTTCCCAATAGAATAGCAAAGGTTATAGGAATATCGATTACATGCAAGTCGACCCAGGTCTTGATAAGTCCTATCCTAACCAAAGCTTTAAACATCCCCTCGACCATCCTTTTTGTATTACCATAGGCATTGATAACTACCTCAAAAGGTTTTAGGTCCGCCACAATTGTCACGACCTAAACTAGGAGTCATGACCTATGCTAGGGAACGAAAATTCTTTCGAATTCGGAACCCGTAGCAAGCCTTAGAAAATAAAATCATGCAATAAATAAATAAAAGTATGACAGAATTAAAATTTTTTGAATTAATATATAAAATAAATACTCCAAATCCTTTCATAAATGAATACATATTTGTATAATATTCAAATATAAATTCTCAGGGTATTAATTATTAAAACAAAATAATACTGATGTGAATCCAAGTTCAAAGCCTAAAGAGATCCAAGATCCATTAATAGTACAAGAAGGCCCAATCACAAGGTCCAAATCCAAGAAGCTTCAAGAAGCCATATTGGGTTTAATTAGGGACATTTGGAAAGCCCAAGAATTTCAACCCAATAAAGCATCCATGGAGGCCCAAGGAATAATATTTAACTTGTTTTTGTGTTAATAACAATTAGGGTTACATGTAGCCACCATATACAAGTTAATGGGGTAATTAATACCAAGTAATGGCTACTAATGTGGGTAGTGGTTATTAAGAGTTAATGGGGTAATTAATTCCAAGTAATGGCTATTAATGTGGGTGGTCGTTATTAAGGCCATTTAAGAGTAAAAGTAATCCTATGTGTGTGAGTCTATTTTAGTAGTGTGTGCATGGACTTGTACTCTATATAAACAAGTCCTTTTTTCTTTCTTTTGTAGCATGAATGAATTTGATATATGAATTATAACTTTGTTTGAGTTTAATTGTGAGGAATTTTGTCTTTAATTTCTTGCATAAACTTTGTGACTTATCAAGCTTTATTCTAGCTTGTGGTGTCAAAATCTAAATCTTTATTTTCTTGTTATTTATCAAACTTTCTTGTTTGTGGCATAAGAGGAAATTCAAAGTCTATCTTAGTATCTTTATCCTTATTGGTAAAGGGGTTAAGTAGCATCTATCTTCTTACTTCAATCTTTGAACGATCCGAATTTATGGATTAAATTGGTAATTTCTAGTTTTCTTCTAATTCAACTTATCATAGTATTCTTGCTATTGGGGAGTTAATTGATGAAACCTACAATTCCCATCATAAGTGGTATCAGAGCATTGGCTCAAGATTGAGGTTTGCGTATCCAAAACTATCTTTTAGTTCTCAATATCTTGTGTTCATCTTATATTTTGCACCTTTCTTGCTATCTATTATTCTTATTATTTTTTTTATCTTTATTCTTCTTATCTCAAGATTTTGTTTGCAAATATCAAAAAAAAAAGTTGTTATCTTTGAGATTTTTGTGATACCTTTCAATTCGTGCATATATCAAAAAAAAAAAAAAGAAATTCGTCCATAAAAAAAAGTATATGCTATCTTTGATATTCCTATGTTAGATCTCAGTTTACATTAAAAAAAAATTGACTCTTTATATTCCATTGAGATCTATCTTTATAATTCTGTCTCTTTGTGTTATTTGATAATCTATCTTTGTTTTTCATTTCTATTAGCCTATTTGTTACAAATTGTTCTTTTCTTTAAGCCTACCTTATTATCTTCTTGTTAGCCTACCTTATTTTTTTTTTATCATTGATTACTACATTCTTGAATTTTGTTTGATTGAGAAACTTAGTTCATCTAAGAAATCAAAAGGCAAATTTGAGAGGTAAAAGGCAAGAGTGTGAGATCATTAGAGAAAAAGCCAAAATTGAGTGTGAACACGAGTGGTATACATCAATTTTGAGTGAAACACGTGAGGGAGTGTTGTGAGATTGTCTTTTTTTCTATTTTCTTTTGTTAAAATTTTAGGTTTTACAATCATGTCAAAAGACACAAGTTCTTCTTCTACAAATGATCATGTGATTCAAGCTATGCAACAACAATTTGAAAGAATGTTTAACATGATGGCGGGAGTCAATGAGAAATTGGAGAGGCATGATGGCATCCTTAACCAATTACAAGGAGAGCCTAAAGAAAGGAGACGTCCACCAATTGACCAAAAGGACTATGAAGGAGAGGATGAGTTGGATGATGATCAAGTCACCTTGGTGGGACAACAAATCAATCTTAGGAGACAAGCTAGGAGAGGACGTCCTAAAGATGATGTTGATCGCAACCTTGGAAGCATCAAAATGAAGATTCCTTCATTCCAAGGAAGAAATGATCCAGATGTGTACCTTGAATGGGAGAGGAAAGTGGAACTCATCTTCGAATGTCATAATTATTCGGAGGAGAAAAAGGTAAAACTTGCCGCTGTTAAGTTTAGTGATTATGCAATTGTTTGGTGGGATCAATTTTGCAAGGAAAGACGTAGATATGGAGAAAGACCCGTGGAGTCTTGGAGGGAAATGAAGCAAATCATGAGAAAGAGGTTTGTTCCAAGCCATTACTATAGAGAGCTTCATCAAAGGTTGCAAACTCTAATTCAAGGATCCATGAGTGTTGAGGAGTATCACAAAGAAATGGAGAAGGCTATGATTAGAGCAAATGTGGTAGAAGATCGTGAAGCTACCATGGCAAGGTTTTTGAGAGGGCTAAACAAAAACATTGCTGATGTTGTTGATTTGCAACATTATATGGAGATTGAAGATATGGTGAATTTGGCCATGAAAGTGGAAAGACAATTGAAAGGAAAGAGGTATGATTCTAAACCAAATGTGGGTTCTTCTTCTTCTTGGAAAACTTCTTGGGGGAAAAGGATGATAAACCTTTTAATAAGTCAAAAGTGGAAGAAACTAAACCTAAATTTGACTTGGGTAATAAGGGAAAGGGTGAGAATCAACTAGCCCAAACTAGGGGAATAAAATGTTTTAAGTGTTTGGGTCATGGGCACATTGCTAGGGAATGTCCAAATAAGAAAGCTATGATTCTAAGGGATGGTGATATTGAATCAGAGAGTGAGGGGGATAATGATGATGATATGCCTTCTTTAAAAGATGTTGAATGTGCTAAGGGAGATAATCTTGTTGTTCAAAGAACATTGAGTTTGCAAAATAAACATGATGTCCATAGGGAGCAAAGGGAAAATTTGTTTCATACTCATTGTTTTATTTTTAACAAGTTGTGCAACATGATTGTGGATAGTGGAAGTTGTACTAATGTAGCAAGCACTTTGCTAGTAGAGAAATTGAAGTTGCCTACTACCAAGCACCCAAGACCATACAAGTTGCAATGGCTTAATGAAAGTGGAGTTGTAAAGGTAAATAAGCAAGTTCTAATTTCTTTTCAAATTGGTAGATATAAGGATAAGGTGTTGTGTGATGTGTTACCAATGTTGGCCGGACATATATTATTGGGGAGACCTTGGCAATATGATAGAAGGGCTAATCATGATGGATTCAAAAATATGTATACTTTGACTATGGATGGAAAAAGGTTTAACCTTGGACCATTAACTCCAAAACAGATTTTTGAAGACCAAATGCGCATCAAGTAACAATATGAAGAAATGGGTTCTTCATTGGGAAATTCTTTGGGAAGGGAAACCTTTGAGAGTAAAGAAAAAGGTGAGATGAGTGAACCTAAAAATTCCAATTCTCTTGACCAAAATGGGAAACACATGGTGAGAGAAAACAAGAAAGGTTCAAATGAAAGAAAAATGAGTGTTTGTGCAAAAATGAGTGATGTGAAGGAAGCTATGCTTTTGAGGCAACACATGCTTGTACTCATGTACAAGGAGATTTTGCATATTTCTAATGAAATAACCAATGGTTTTCCTAGTGTTATTGTTGATCTTTTGTAGGTTTATGAAGATTTATTCCCAGAAGAAATTCCAAATGGTTTGCCACCTAAAAGAGGCATTGAGCACTAAATTGATTTCATACCCGAAGCAAGCATTCCAAATAGACCAGTATATAGATGTAATCCGGAGGAGACCAAGGAAATCCAAAAGCAAGTGAGTGAGCTTATGGAGAAGGGTTATGTTCGTGAAAGCATGAGTCCATGTGTCGTACCCGTCTTGTTAATGCCTAAGAAAGATGGAACTTGGAGGATGTGTGTTGATTATCGTGCCATCAACAAAATCACGGTGAAGTATAGACATCCCATTCCTAGGCTAGATGACATGTTGGATGAATTGCATGGTTCATATTTGTTTTCAAAAATTGATTTGAAATCTGGTTATCATCAAATTAGAATGAGAGAAGGTGATGAATGGAAAACAACTTTTAAAACTAAACATGGTTTATATGAGTGGTTAGTAATGCCTTTTGGTTTAACTAATGCACCAAGCACTTTCATGAGATTGATGAATCATGTTTTAAGAGCATTCATAGGCAAATTTGTTGTTGTCTATTTTGATGATATCTTGGTTTATAGCAAAAATTTAGATGAGCATGTACAACATTTGACTTGTGTTTTTGATGTGCTTAGAGAAGAGAAGTTGTATGCTAATCTAAAGAAATGTTGTTTTTGCACTAATGAAATTGCTTTTCTTGGATATATTGTCAATGACAAGGGCATTCATGTTGATTAAGAAAAGGTAAAAGTAATTAGAGAATGGCCAACACCCACAAGTGTAAGTAATGCAAGAAGCTTTCATGGTTTAACTAGCTTTTATAGAAGGTTCATTAGAAATTTTTCTACCATAGCTGCACCTTTAACTGAATGCATCAAAAAGAATGTTGGTTTTAAGTGGGGAATTGAACAAGATGAGGCTTTTAACTTGCTAAAAGACAAATTAAGTTCTGCACCCTTGTTATCTTTGCCAAATTTTACTAAACCTTTTGAGATTGAGTGCGATGCAAGTGGCATAGGTATTGGAGGAGTTTTGATGCAAGAAGGCAAGCCCATAGCATTCTTTAGCGAAAAGCTAAGTGGAGCAAGTCTAAACTACCCTACATATGACAAGGAGTTCTATGCATTGGTGAGGGTTCTAAGGACATGGCAGCATTACCTTGGTTACAAAGAATTCATAATTCACACTGACCATGAGTCCTTGAAGTATCTCAAAGGACAAGGAAAGCTCAACAAGAGACATGCAAAATGGGTGGAATTCATTGAATCCTTTCCGTACATCATTAAGTACAAGCAAGGGAAAGAAAATGTGGTGGTCGATGCATTGTCAAGAAGGTATGCCTTGATCTCTAAACTTGATGCAAAATTATTAGGATTTGAATACATCAAAGATCTTTATTCTAATGATCCTAATTTTGCTAATGTTTATGGGGCATGTGAGAAAGGGGGTTTTGATAAGTTCTATAAGTTTGATGGTTTTCTTTTTCGGGAAAACAAATTGTGTGTGCCACAAAGTTCTTTAAGAGAGTTACTTATGAGAGAGGCACATAACGGAGGTTTAATGGGGCATTTTGGGATTAAGAAAACTTTGGATGTGTTGGGTGACCATTTCTTTTGGCCACACATGAAAAGGGATGTTAAGAGAATTTATGAGAAATGCATTTCTTGCAAATAAGCCAAATCCAAAGCAATGCCTCATGGTTTGTATACACCTCTTACCATACCAAATGAACCTTGGGTAGACATTTCTATGGATTTTGTTTTAGGATTACCTAGGTCCAAGGGAGGGAGAGATTCCATTTTTGTTGTTGTGGACAGGTTTAGCAAAATGGCACATTTCATTCCATGTCACAAGACGGATGATGCAACCTATATTGCCAATCTATTCTTCAAGGAGATTGTTAGGCTACATGGAGTGCCAAGGACCATTGTGAGTGATAGGGATGTCAAATTCCTAAGTCACTTTTGGAAGACTCTTTGGGGAAAGATGGGGACAAAGCTTTTGTATTCTACAACTTGTCATCCACAAACGGATGGACAAACGAAGGTGGTCAATAGGACACTTTCAACACTTTTGAGGGCTGTCATCCAAAGAAATCTGAAGAATTGGGAAGAATGTTTGCCACATGTGGAATTTGCTTACAATAGGAGTGTGCATAGTTCAACAAATTGCTCACCATTTGAAGTTGTGTATGGATTCAACCCAATGACTCCATTAGATTTGCTACCATTGCCATTGGACAAAGATAATCTAGAGGGGAAATAAAAAGCTGAGTTCATCAAGACTTTGCATGAGAGGGTGCATGCAAACATTGAGAAGAAGACACTCCAATATGAAAAGCAACACAACAAGGGGAGGAAGCAAGTCATTTTTGAGCCCGGAGATTGGGTGTGGGTGCACTTGAGGAAGGAAAGATTTCCTAACCAAAGGAAATCAAAGCTTATGCCAAGAGGAGATGGTCCTTTTAAAGTGCTTCAACGCATCAACAACAATGCCTACAAGCTAGAACTTCCAAATGAGTATGGCAATGTTAGTGCTACTTTCAATGTTAGTGACTTGTCTTTGTTTGATGTAGGTGATAAAGATGATGGAGCTGATTTGAGGACAAATCCTTTTGAAGAAAGGGGGAATGATGTGAATCCAAGTTCAAAGCCTAAAGAGATCCAAGATCCATTAATAGTACAAGAAGGCCCAATCACAAGGTCCAAATCCAAGAAGCTTCAAGAAGCCATATTGGGTTTAATTAGGGACATTTGGAAAGCCCAAGAATTTCAACCCAATAAAGCATCCATGGAGGCCCAAGGAATAATATTTAACTTGTTTTTGTGTTAATAACAATTAGGGTTACATGTAGCCACCATATACAAGTTAATGGGGTAATTAATACCAAGTAATGGCTATTAATATGGGTAGTGGTTATTAAGAGTTAATGGGGTAATTAATTCCAAGTAATGGCTATTAATGTGGGTGGTGGTTATTAAGGCCATTTAAGAGTAAAAGTAATCATATGTGTGTGAGTCTATTTTAGTAGTGTGTGCATGGACTTGTACTCTATATAAATAAGTCCTTTTTTCTTTCTTTTGTAGCATGAATGAATTTGATATATGAATTATAACTTTGTTTGAGTTTAATTGTGAGGAATTTTATCTTTAATTTCTTGCATAAACTTTGTGACTTATCAAGCTTTATTCTAGTTTGTGGTGTCAAAATCTAAATCTTTGTTTTCTTGTTATTTATCAAACTTTCTTGTTTGTGGCATAAGAGGAAATTCAAAGTCTATCTTAGTATCTTTATCCTTGTTGGTAAAGGGGTTAAGTAGCATCTATCTTCTTACTTCAATCTTTGAACGATCCGAATTTGTGGATTAAATTGGTAATTTCTAGTTTTCTTCTAATTCAACTTATCATAGTATTCTTGCTATTGGGGAGTTAATTGATGAAACCTACAATTCTCATCAAATACTCTTTCGATACAATAACACTGCTATTGCAGTTTTTAGAATACAAATTAGAGTTTAGAATATACATTTGCATAAAATAGCCAGGATTGAAGAACACTGGCGAGGAACTCTACTACTAAGGTTTGACAATATAGGATCTCCTGAAAAAAATAATTGAGGGGGGTCAAACCTCACTGAGTGAATTATTATACTATATATACATGCAATCTAAAACATATCCAATCATGCATTCACACACACACACACACACACACACACACACACACACACACACACACACACACACACACACACACACACACACACACACATACACACACACACACACACACATATATATATATATATATATATTCACGCATTCCACACATATGTCAACTCGGCTTATATAAATATACTAAATGCAGAAAACGTTTAGTTTAATTGATGAAGGATCTATAGACCCCTAATAATAGCAACTTCAAACAACCCCATTATCACTCTAGCCATACAGGCTCACTTGATTCCAAATAGAACACTTATTCCAATCTGGACAGCAGACTGGCCCCGAGACTAAAGGTAAACCATTAATAAAGTATGAAATATACTAAAGGTAAATCATTAATATAGTTAAAAATAATTAAGTGTGTATCAATAATATAACATGCATTTGCTTAAAAATATACCTAAATATACAAAAGATATACCCTAAGTACACAAATCACTTAATAAAACAATTATGTATAAATATTCATTTAAATATGTGTTTAGGTTTAACATAGATTCACAATATACCAAAATAACCTAATTTTCTAGCATGCATATATCACAATTAAACCCTAAGTATACCACTAATGTGTTAGGTTTGAATTAATAATAAAACATGCATTTATTTGGGAAATATATCAAAAATATACCAAAAATAAATTTAAAAACAATTTAATTGTAGATTCATAATATAGCATGCAGTTATTTAAGAATAAACCTAAAATATACTGAAACTATACCTAAAGTATACTAATCATTCAATAAAATAATTATGACTAAATGTACATTTTAAAACATGTATATATATTAAAATGTATTAAACATAAACCTAATTGTTTAACGTGCATATATCAAAATAACATGCATAATTATTTAACATGCATATATATAAAAATACAACCCTAGATATACCAAATATATTATAATTTAAATCATTTTAAAAACATATAATGAAAATGAAAAACCCTAAGTGATGCATCCTATATGCAATGCATATATATACAGTATAATAACTCACATGTTAGTGCTCCACAAGACAAACTCGGCGGGCCTGATCTGTTATGCCTCGGTCTCGACACAGCTAGAAAAATAAAATAATAATAACCATTAGAATAAACTTCTAACTCTATACTTCTAGGATTACTATAGACAAATTCAATTAAGAATTCAGAATTAGACTGAGACCGGTTGTCACGTTTTATGAGAAATCTATCAAAATTTTGGTAGAGTCTTCTCTGTAAAATGGACATCTCCCTACAAAAGTAAGGTCGATCCTGCACAGAAAACACACTTCGAAAATACACAACCACAACCCCCCGATCGAACTCCCAAACTACAATTCTACCGACCGAGGTTCACAATTCACGAGGTAACACATAACACACTTAAAATGCCAAAGATACCAAAAATACCCTTGAATAATCAAAATATAGCAATTTAAATATTTAAAACGCTGAAAATAATTATTTTACCGATAATTACATAAAAACCCTAATTTTGATAAAACATTATTAAAAATCAACAATTCTCGATAAATTCATGAATATTGACCAAAATACATTTTAAAACTCCAAATTACACAATTAACTCTAAAACATATTAAAAACCGATAAAAACTCATTTAT
The DNA here is from genome assembly GCA_947683625.1 of Mallotus nudiflorus. NCBI lineage: Eukaryota > Viridiplantae > Streptophyta > Magnoliopsida > Malpighiales > Euphorbiaceae > Mallotus > Mallotus nudiflorus. The sequence goes on along the minus strand of CANTUR010001358.1, from coordinate 348,286 downwards.
TTAGAAAATAGTATATTATATATAATTTGAAAATAATTTATAAAAAATAATTTTAATTAGTTAAAAATACTAAATAATTTTTAGAAATCATTTTTATATCTCAAATAGCTATTAAAACCGATTTAATTATATTTTTAGCTAATTTAGTGCCAAATTATCAAAATTCCCCTAGTTATATATAAATTCACATAAGTACTCAAAAATTCATGAAAAATAGTATAATTACTAAAAAAATTAATTTCTCAACATATAATTCAATAATATCAACAAATATACTCAATTAACCAATTAATTCCAATAAAATATATAATTACCTAATTTTCTAAAAATCACATAAACTAAATAAACTCATAATAATTATATAAAAATCATAAAAATTAAAAATTAATTTTAACACCTATAAACACCATAAATCACAATTTCATAATTTATTTAATTAATTTACGAAAATTAGAAAATATTAATAAAATAATAAAAAATTCACAAAAATTAAATTAATTCCTAAAAATTCCAAAAAAATTACCACATGTAGATTGAGCTACTAGGATCAATTTTTGTGAAGGAAGTAAGATTGAATAATTGAAATTAAAGCTCAAAAAAAATCAAAAACTCAAAGTGGCCGAAATGAAAATCAAACTTAAATCCTTACCAAATCGAGTTTTCAAGCTACAAGGAGCTTAGAATCGGCTTCTATGGAGTTCTAGGAGCAAAACCACACTGGAATCATAAAAAATGGTGGCTGGAATATGCTTGATTGGCAATGAGTGTGAGTTTCTACTTCTACGACTTTTCACAGCTAAAACTCGCCGGAAAAGGGAAGAGAGGGTGGCGGAATGGGCTAGAGAGGGTGGTGGTTGGATGGGAGGCACTCCGCCAGTGTGAAATCAAGATTTGTAGCAGTGAGGGAGGAAGAATGGCGTCGGGCAGCATGAGGAAGAAGATGATGGTATGTCGGTAAATATGAGGAACTTTAGTTTTAGGTAAATATATTATATGTATATATGTATATATATATATTTAGTATATATTATTTTAATATATAAGGTTATATACAGAATAATTATCCACCACACACTTATTTAATAATATATATACACATATACATATATATACACATTTAAATATTATTAAAACTATATAATATAATATAATTTAATTAAAATAACCCTAATTAATTTAAATGCATGTATACGTATATATTTTATTCGACACTTAAAAATCATGCATGGACTCATGCAAATTCGCAAAACCATCTAAAATAATTAATATTTATTTATTTACGTTTTAATTTCCCTAAAAATAGAACTCTCGAAAAAATTTTACGTAAAAGACTTAAACATAATTAAAAATAATTAAAAATGACTTTAATAAATAATAAGCTATTTAAATAATCAAAAAAATATATAAAAATTATTAACACTGCATATCCCGATGCAACTTAAAATTATTTAAAAACTCGGGATATTACAACAGTTAACCCTAACCTTGACAGAATCTTCAACAGCCACACATTAATAGCAGAACCCTTATCTACCATAACACAACAAGTCATCTTTCCCTTTACTTCAGCTTTAATGAATAAGGCTTTGTGGTGATCCCTTCCTTCTAAAGATAAATCATCATTAGAAAACATTATAGTACCTTGGGGGTTTCTGTTAATGAATTAACTATTTGCTTGGGAGTATAGCTTGCAAAAATCTTTTTCGAGTCTAGTGCCAAAACTAATGCTTCCCATGATCTCCGAAATGCATAAGTAGCTCCCAAACACTGGCGATGATTTCCCTATCTCTCTTCATGTCTTCCCCTTTCTCTGGATTCTCTATCCTTTCTAGTTCAGGCTCAATAGCTTTGGTTCTTCTCTTTTCTCATTGGCCTTTCTCATTGACTAGCCTAATCTACTTTCCTCATCATCCCATAAATCAACTTGCCCCTTATCTTCATCATCAGAGCTCAAAATATCTAAGATATGCATAGTAAACTCTATAGATTATTCATTTTGGTTTGGGTCTTTTGGTTCAAGTTCAAGTTTTAGTGGGCTAGAGATGGTGTCAGTAAAAGAGTTCAAGACTTGCTCTTCTGTTAGATCGGTGTTGATCATCAATATAGGTGCGTTAGGTGGTGGTACATTCCAATAATTACGTAGAGGGTTATTTTGGGTGTTTGGCTTTCTTGTCTCAAGGTCAGTGATTTTACTTACATAAATCAGTTCTTGAATTTCATGTTTTAAATAGGCATAACTATCAGTGTCATGTCCAATAGTCTGGTGGAATTTACAAAAAAGCTTTAGGTTGGCACTTAGAAAAAGTTGCTATAAAGGTAATGGTCATAACAGGTTCTTCTTAATTAGCTTTTCGAGGACTTTGGATAGAGGCCACCCTAAATTTGAGAATCTTTAGGGTTGCCTAATAGCATTAATTTACAAACTGCTACCTGGTTGCCCAATGGTATTGATTTACATATTACTGCTTGATCTAACTCCATCCTTGCTCCTAGATCTTCCCCTAAAAAACCTCTTTTCCTGGGCTAAGTCTGACTCCTTTTGGACCCCAAACTTATATAGTTCTTTAAATTTTTAGATTCCCAAATCCCTCAATTTTTTAGACAGTGCTGGAATATCCCTTCCATCGCCAATATCAGTTGGTCTAACTCAGCAGGCCTATGCCTCATTTGAGATAACTTTCCCCTCTATTGAGTTAGATAATAAGTGAGAGAGTCATTAAACCTCTACTTGGTATTCTGAAAATCCCTAAAAGATACTTCCAACTAAACATTAAGGCTATACTACTTTATGAATGCAGTGCCCAGTCCTTTCCAATTAGATTGGATGTGTGGTTCTAAAGCGTAATACCAACGGATTGGCATACCCTCCAATGACATAAGGAACTATTTGAATATCTGTTCTTTGGTAAACTCTATGACTTTCATATAGATGACATACTGCTTTAGGTGCAAATAGGGGTCCTCAATTCCATAATACTTTTTCATTTAAGGGAATTTAAACCTTCTGAGGTAACGAATCATCCTTTTCATCTAGACTTAAATCAGTATAGTCCAACAGAGCATTTATGCCCTTCTCCTTCATCATCATCTATATTAGAGTCATGGCCTTGGTTATATTCTTAGCCTAGTCAGACTATTCCACATTCTTAACTTGGCTCATATTCCTTCGGTTTGTCAGATCAGCCAGGATTGTTATATCATCTCCTTCTCTTTCTCTTACCGGGATGTCAACATCAAGATCAATTAGGTTAGCTGGTTGTGAAAGCTGATTTTCCCTAACCAACTTGGTTATTTCCCCATCATCTCTCTTATCATAGACAAGGTTTCAACAAATACCTTTTTTTTAACTGTGCTTTAAAGGCCTCAAGTCAAAACTACTTGCCATTCTTATTTTTGAATTTCTAACTAGGCACCCTAAACTAAATCAGACCCACCTAGACAAGCAAGAAGGATCTATATTATTGCAAGTCCACATGTCAGAATTATGCATGATATACAATTTGTTTATTATTTAAGGAAAGAAAGAAAATAAACAATCATACTTAACATATATATAACATAGAGACAAAATACAAAGCTTCAAAAATGATAACCTCCACCCTTATTTCTCCTACACATGTATTCAATGGTAAGTTTCTCATCCTAGGATTTTTTGTCTAGGTTTTAATTATCAGCAAAGGATACCAAAATCAACATATGCAAGATAACTCTCAAAATTGAGCAAAAAACTAATGGATTCTTTAAAAAAATCCAAAATCCATCCTTAACGAGCTGAGAATGGCATTGAAGCCTTATCTTGTCAAAACCCAAGTCAACGGGCTGCAATAGGCATAAGAGGCCCACTTTTGGCAACATCCACTTGAAATGGGCTAAAAGTTGGCATTAAAATGTCCATCTTAACAAGGTCCATTTATAACGAGCTTGGGTTTTAAAAATCCATTAAAGTGTGTAAAAAACATGTATTTAGGAGAATTCCTAAGGAAAATTGCTAGGTCACTATATGAGCTTAATTCTTCAGTAATAAGCTTTGACTCTTTTAATGATATACATCCATAACTATCTCCCCACTCAAGATGTGGATAAGTACATGTCACGAGTAATAATAATCAAATATTTCATCACTAGGTTTAAGTGAAATGTAGGTAGCAAAATATTGACCATTGTCGTTTTATTTAAGGAATGAGTGCTCATTGTGTGAAAATTTATAGTGAATGTAAAAGATGCAAAAGAAATAAGAAATAATAAAAAATGATAAAACATAAAAAAATTGGAATCAGTTTCTCTATCCCTAGTGGAGTCGCCACTATAGGCGGTAGGGTTTAGCGGGCATTTAGGTGTTTGGCAACTACAACATTGTATAGGCTCAAGGCCCACTAAGAAATAAAAAATAGGTCATAAAGCCTAATGGGAGATGCAGTCACCACCTAAATGAAAGCCGGGACACACTTATACGGTAATTGGATTCCATGGAGTTTCTTAGAAGCTATCATTAAATATTGGGTTTAGAAACTGGGTATGGGCATCAAATGCCCACCCAAATTTATGGTTGGCCTCTGTTTTTATTTTGTGATTTATTACCCTTAATTATTTAATAATTTTTGTATTACCACCACATGAATTGCAATTTCTTTAAAACAATTGTCTCATTTTATAATTAAGCTGAAGTTTGCACATTAGTTTCTTTTATGCATTTGGTTCCAACACTCACTATAAATAAAGCAAATAATAATAATTTATAACCATACATTCAAAACTAGAGGGGGAAGGGATTAAGGATTATAGCATTTCGTGTAAAGTAAAAGTATAATAAACGAAGAATAAACCAAAAATAAGCTGAAAGTAAACTACTTGGATTAAATAAAACTTCTCAATAACTAATTAACAGGATAAATACTTGATGATTAGAAATCACCAATAAAACCCCTAAAAAACACATAAAAATCCGCAAGATTAGTTCATGAATTGTTTAAGTAAAAAAAATTATAAAAGAGATAAACATTTAGACTTTATTTGAACAACGTAGCAGAATAATCATGCAAAACATACATAAGGATGCTAAATATACATATACATGGGAATCATACACAGTTTACAAAGAAAAGTGAGACAGGGTCATGTAAGACCGTGTCAAAGTGGTGATCACCTCTATCATGAGGAGATTGCCTCTCATCATGTAGTTATAGCCTTATAGTAAAGACATTGTGCCTCTTCGCAGAGGTGATCGCCTAGTCAACAGACACTGACAACTCTTAAAATTAGTAAGTTTTGTCTCTAAGCAAGCAATAAGTAATGTAAATGGACAAGACTTACAACTATGCTCATAACTTCAATCAATCATGTTAAGAGTATGGCATAACATAGGTGATAAACAAAAGAAAGAAAGTAACTAAATAAGTAAGTAGAGAGTTCAATAACACTAAAGCTTCAATGTTTAAAAGAGGGAAGAATCATTACTAAAACAAGAACTTTTCTCCAAAATGGTTGACCCTCAGAGATAAGTATATTTTGATCTTCACTTGAATGCAAGATTTCTACCTCCTCCTTCAAAAAAATCACCCTTGAACTTCACTCACCTTCCTTCCTTCTCAAGAAAATTTTTTCCTTTTTTTTTTCAGAGTTTTTTTGAGAGTTTCTCTTTTTTGCTTCCTGTTGCCAATGGCTCCCCTCTTTGCTCTCTTCTTTCTTTTTAATCACCTCTCATTCCCCTACTACCCTCTTTTATCATTGCATTTCTTTTTTTAGCCTTTTTCTCTTCCTAAAAATTTCCTTTTTCATTTTAGAGATTGAGTTACAGTCGAGGTGGGTCCACTAAGTTGGTTGCCATGGTCACCTTTGTATTTAATGCAGGGCAAGTGGTTTCTACAGAGGTGCTGCCTCTATAATGAGGCAATTGTGTCATGACCTGAACCTAAAAGGGGCACGTGACTAGCACTAGGGAATGAGAATACATAAAGTACCCGAAACCCATAGTAAGCCTTAATGAAAATTTCAATAAAATAAAGACGATAATAAAATGATATAATTTAAATAAAGATATAAAAACACAAATGAATTAAAATCCAACACAAACTTAGATAATATATATAATAATAATCTTTAATACAAGTTCTTTATACATATGACAATCCAAAAATACAACATAATAATTAACCATTCAACTACTACTGCGGTGTTCTAGATTTAAAATACATACATGATAATAATATATTGGATAAACCTACATAAAATAGTCAGAAAAGAAGAAACCTTGCATAAGGTATACTGATAGACAGGTGGCTCCCGATATGCTAAAAAAATAATTGAAAAGAGTCATATCTCATTGAGTAAGTTCATAAAAGAAATGTATATAATATAAAAATCTCCTTTAAAGTATATTTATGAAAATAAGAAATTTATAATTTAAACTATTTAATTTTATCGAAATCTTCTTTTACCAAATTAAAGTATTTAAAATCATAAAATACTTTATAAAATACAATAAGCTTCCTTAAATCATTTTTACAAGAAAATTAGGTAGAACCTTAGTCCATAAATCTAATAGCTTTTCGGTTTTCTTATAATCCAAAGACTACCTGTTCCCGACAATAAGGCATCAATCAAGCTACCAGTCACAGTCAATTCATTTAAACCGATATTTATTGGCGGTTCCCGAAAGTAAAGCATCATTGAGTTACCAGCCCCAGTAATATATAAATCATGCTCAAGAGCAAAGCATCACTGAGCCACATACATTTACCACTCACTCTTAATTCTACCGATGCATACACGATCTTGATAAAAACCCATCAGGTAGTCCGTTCTACTGTAATTTATTTTAAAATAAACAAAGAAGATTACAATAAAATAACATAAAATAAAATTTACTAATCATGTGAAAACTTAATATAAACATGCTAATATAACTATATATATTTTCCTATACATAATTCAATTATTAACTTACAGGTTGAATGCGCTCCTCTGCGTAGTCGTGCTCGATCCCGACCTATCGACTCGGCTGGAGGTGTGGCTAAAGAGAAGAATAAAATGGAATTAAAAACAAAACTCCTACAAATTATAGATTTCTAAGGAAAGACTCGATTAAAATATGACTTTACTAAAATATACCTAATGTCATGTTTTATGAGAAATCAACCAAAAATTTTGTAGAATTTTCTCTGTAAAACAGATATCTCTCTACAAAAATAGAGTCAACCATATACAGAAAAACACTTCAAATAACTACAATAACTCCAAATCTTGGCTTGAGCCCCCAAACTACATTTAATACCCAACCGAAAACCAATTTCACGAATCACAATATAAATCAATAAAAAATCCATTTAAATATCAAAATTAATTTATTTACACAAATAAAACATAAAGGACATTAATGCATAAAATAATTAATAAAATTCACATTAAAATCAATTTATGGTATAAAGGTCCTTATTCAAATTTTTGAAATTAAATAGCATTTAATTATCAAAAATTAATTAAATTATTCAATTATATAATTAAACAACCGAAAACTCATTTAAATCATAAAAATCATAAATACTACTTCATTCGGATATTATTTCAATAATTACTCATAATTAGCTAAAAATAGGAATAAATTCATAAAAATTATTTTAATAGTATTTATTACTCAAAAATTATCTAAAACATATAATTCACCATAATTTCAATTGAAACATAAAATTTACCAATTTATACTACTTTTCCCAAAAATTCATTTTTGACATAAATATTCAAAATTTTGTAATAAAAATTCAGTACACAATTTTAATAAACTTCCTTAATGAAACTTGCTCTAAATAATTTATAGAATTCAATGAAAATAAGAAAATTTTTGGACCAGGACTGTGAACAGTAACCAAACCGGAAAAATATGTATTTTTTTATTAAAAATTTTAGAAAAATAAATAATTTCAAAAAAATAAATAAAAATAATATTTACGTATATCTTAGCTCAAAAATCAATTCATCTAACTACCACATCTCCGAATAAAATTAAATTCAATACGAAAAATCAAATTAAACATATTGGCATAAACAAAAAATCGAGTTTTCATAGTCTTTCCCGGTCGATTTACTCGAAATTAACTGTGGATTATTGAAACTCGTAGCATGAGTTTCAAAATGAGACCAAGCTTGATCGGTTTCCTCGTTGGTGACTGGACTGCATTGTGTAAAATAGTGCAGTCTTCCCCGTTGTCGTTGCTGCCTATATTGCCACTATTGCTATCTATGTTGCTACTAATGCTACTGAAGTGGTGGTCCGATGATGTGGGGGTGGTGGTGTGGTGCGTAGTGGCATGGTGTAGCAAGAAGAAGAAGAAAAAGAAGAAGATGCAAAATGAGGAAGAAAAAAATAGTAAAATGGTGAATGTACAGTTCAAAAATTTTAACTTTTATCATTTTTTTTAAGAAAAGACAAAATATATATATATATATATATTAGAAAAGGACAAAATAATGTAAACATAAAATTTTTAATTTAAATATTTACTTTTCTAATTAAATTCACCCAAAATATTAAAATATATTAAATATACTAAATTAACACTATTCACAAATAATAATGATAATAATATTAAACAATATACAACCCCAAAATTAAATTTAACTTCACTAAAATCAAATTTCACAATTTAGTATAATAATATAAAATAAAGTAATTGTTAACAATGCATATCCTAAAATTAATTTTTTTAATTTAATTCATAAAAAATTTAGGTCTTTACAGTCTCTCCTCCTTAAAAAAAATTCATCCCTGAATTTTTGATAAATAAAATAAAAAATCTTAGTGGCAAAGATAAGGATAAGCCATCTGCATCGCTGCCTTCTTCTACTACGAGCAATCCTCTACTATGTGGTTGCTGCATAACACCTTCACCATCGGGATTTCCTTGGTGCGAAGCTGACGAACTTGGTGATCCACAATCGCCATAGGATATTCTTCATATGACAGATCTTCACTGAACTCCACTTTCTAAGGTTGAAGGACGTTAGAAGGATCGGGAACATATTTCCTTAGCATGGAAATATGAAACATCAGGTGAATCTGAGATAATTCAAGTGGAAACACCAATCTATAAGCCACCTCTCCAACTCTCAAACGTATCTCGAACGGCCCAATGTACCTCGAGGCTAATTTTCCTTTATTACCAAACCTCATAACCCCCTTCATTGGAGACACCTTTAGAAACATCGAATGGCCCTTTCTGACTTACCATCAATCTGAGGATGAAATACTGTGCTAAAATCAAGTTTGGTACCTAATGCCTTATGCAACTCTTGCCAGAAGATAGAGGTGAACGTAGCTTCTCTGTCAGACACTATGGTCACTGGTACCTAGTGAAAATAAATAATTCTGTTGACATACAATCTCACTAATTTGCAAGTAAAGTATGTCTTCTTGATTGGCAAAAAGTGTGTTGTCTTAGTTAGTCTGTCAACTATCACTCAAACAACATCATAACCATCAGTAGTACGAGGCAATCCAGTCACAAAGTCCATAGCAATGATGTCCCACTTCCACTATGAGTGTAATATCCTGAGTTTTTAAATATTTTAATACTGCATTGGGATATGCAATGTTAATAATTCTTGTATATATTATTGATATTTTATAAGTTTGTTATTTAATTAAAGCTAATTTTAATTATTTTATATTATTTTAAATATTTACGTAAAATTTTCCCGGGACTTGCATTTTCGGGAAAATTGATACGTAAATTGTTTATTATTAATTATTTTAAATAGATTTTTGTAATTGCATGAGCTCATATATTTTTTAAAAGTACTAGATAGAGTGTATATGTGTGTATATTTAAATTAAAATAGGGTTTAATTAATTACCCTAATTATTTTTTTTATTTATTATATAGTTTTAATATTATTTAATTATTTTTAGTGTATAAATTATTAATATATTAAATTATGTGTGTGGTGTATATTTAATGTGTGTGAGTTTATATTATTTTAATATATAGTGTAAATATACATATATATGCATATATACATTTAATATTGTAAAAGAATCAAATTATTGGCAAATTACCATTTCGCCCCGACTCCTCCTCCTTCTTCCCCGATCACCTCCCATCACCAACCACCATCTGTCATGCCGTTCCCTTCCTCCAGCTATTCCGCCACCACCAGAGCCCATTTCCGGCGTCGGGAAGCTCGTTTTGGCTGGAGAAGCCGAAACTCTTCTTACCATCGTTCACAGCGTTTTCGGCCACCATTTTTGACACCACTGGTCTCTATCTTCTCATTGAGCTCCGGTGAGTGTGATTCCAAGCTTTTTTTCACTTAAAATGGTCTAGATTTTCCTAGGTTTCGATTTTTGCAATTCGGCCATTTTAGGGTTTTTAATTTTTTTGAAATTTGAATTAATTGATTCATGAAAAATTCCTTCACAAATGTTGTTTCCCTTAGCTTAATCTACATTTTTGAATTTTTTTATAATTTTTGGAATTTATTTTGATTTTTGGGTATTTTTGAATATTTTATTATTATTTTCTAATTTTTGAAAATTAATTAATTAAATTATGAAATTGTGTTTTATGGTGAATATAGGTGTTTAAATTAATTATAGAAATTTATTTGGAATTTTTGTGAATTTTTATGTATTTATTTTGAATTTATTTAGTTTATGTAATTTTGGAAAAATAGGGTTAATTGCATGTTTAATTGAAATTAATTAGTTAATTGAGTTTAATTATTGATATAATTGATAAATATTTTGAGAAAATTAATTTTGTGCAATTATATTATTTTTGGTGAATTTTTGGATTTATTTTAGTATATTTATATATATAGGGGTATTTTGGTAATTTTACCCTAAATTGGCTAAAAATGTAATTAAATTGGTTTTAATAGTTATTTAGGGTATAAAAATGATTTCTAAAAATTATTTAGTATTTTTAACTAATTAGAACTATTTTTCGTAAATTATTTTCAATTATATATATATTATACGATTTTTCTAATAAAATGAGTTTTTATTGGTTTTTACTGTGTTTTAGGGTTAATTATGTAATTTCTACTTATGAAATGTATTTCTATGATATAAGGCTATTTTTGTAAATACTTTGTGAATTGTGGACCTCGGTTAATAAACTGTAGTTTGGAGTCCGATCGAGGGGTTGTGATTGTGATTCTATGTCTATTTTTTGAAGTGTGTTTCTTTGCAGGGTCGGCTCTACTCTTTGAGTAGAGAGATGTCTATTTTATAGGGGAGGTTCTGTCGGATTTTCGATAGAATTCTCGTAAAACGTAATGTCTGATCGAACCCTAATTCTGATTCTGTATCTAATATTCTAGATCGAGTTTTTAGGATTTTATGTTAGGTTTATTCTGATGTCTGTTATTTTATTATTTGTTTAGTTGCGTCGAGACCGAGGCCTAGTGGACCAGGCCCATCGGATCCATCTCGAGGAGCGCACTAAGTGTGAGTTACTATTTTATTTATATATGTTTAGGGTGCATGATTTAGAAACGTATGTTTTATTTTGATTAACTATGCATAAATAATTCAATTAGTATTTAAGTTTATTTTTAGTTTATTTTGGTTTATCTTTGGTTTATTTTTGGTATATTTTAAATTATATGCATGTTTTATTAAATGTTTATATTTAACATGTTTTTAAATATATATTTAGTTTGTTTTACTATTATATTGGATTTATTTAACGTATATATACTTGAAATATACTTGGTTTACTTTTGGTATATGTCTAGTATATAAATGGTTATTGTTGCTATTATATTTAAATTCATGCATCATTTATTTTTATGAACGTATGCTTTATATTTTAATAAAGGATATCAATAGAACGTGCTACCTAGTGGGCAGCACTAGGACCGAGTACGTACCGGTACGCTTATAGCATTTAGGCTATATTACTAACCTGTTTGAGGATATTAATTGGATTTGATTATTTGATGTGTGAGAAATGATTTGGGAGTGTGATTGCTAGAGCTTGATTAACCAAGTGTCTTGGGGCCAATCACACTAACAGTCAGACTGCTGGAGCTCGGTTGACTTAGTGTCTCGGGGTCAGTCTACTGTCCAAATGGATCAAGTGATTATATTGGAATAAGTGAGCCTGTGTGGCTAGAGTGTTGTTTAACACTGTTTTGAGGTTGCGATTTTCTAGGGTTCTATTTGATCCTTCATAAACAGTGATTTTCAATAAAAATATATAAAATGATTTTATGGCATCTGTGTGTATTTGCTTGTATACATACATATTATATATACTTTTGATTGTATACATTGGCATTTAGTATGCATGTATATATATTATAGTAATTCACTCAGTGAGGTATGACTCCCCTCCGTTGACTATTTTTTTCAGGAGAGTCATCTTCGTCAAACCTCAGTAGCAGGCCTGTATGCCGGATTTCTTCTGCTCCGGCTTCTTTATGTAAACTGCTCACCTGAGTTTTATTTTATATTCTAGACACTGCAGTAGTTGTAAAATTATTAAAAGATATTGTATTATATTTGTATGAGATATGTACTTTAAATATTTGAACTGGACTTGTATTAAAAGAGTTTATTTATATATATGAGATGAGGATTTGATTTAATTTCATCTGGTTTAAATATTATTTTGATATTTATGATTTTATCCCGATGCAAATTATGTTATTATTATTATTGCATGTTTTATTTATTTATTTTTTAGGCTTGCTACGGGTTCCGGATTCGAAAGAATTCCCATTCCCTAGCGCCGGTCATGGCCCCTTTTTTAGGTCATGACAATGGGATAGGCAATGGTTGTAATAACCCTGCAGGCCTTTAATGCTCTAGCTTTACCTACTGACAAGTGAGGCATTTAGATACAAATTATGCTATATCCTTTTTCATTCCATTCCACTAATATGTATCCTTCAAGTCATGATACATCTTGTTAGAACCTGGATGAACACTATAAGTAGAAAAATATGCCTCCTCCATAATTTCTTTCCTCAGTTCATCCATATTTGGCACACATAATCGAATACCTAAACGCATCACACCCTCGCCATCAATCACAAATCCAATGGACCTGCCTTGTTACACTTCAAATATGATCTTCTACAACTAGGGTCCCTTTTCTGTGCTGCCTTAACTCGATCTAAGTACACTGACCTTACTCTGAACTTAGCAAGGATGCATTTTTTAGTCACCTTCAACTGCAGTCCTTAGTTAATTAACTCATGCATCTCCTTAACAATTGGCCTCCTCTCTATGCTGATGTGTGCAAAGCTACCTACGAACTTCCTACTCAAAGCATCTGCAACTACATTTACCTTGCCTGGATGGTACAGAATAGAATAATTATAGTCCTTTAGGAGTTCCATCCATCTCCTCTGCCTTAAATTCAAACTCCTCTACTAAAAAATATGCTTCATGCTTTTGTGGTTAATGTATATCTCACAAGTCACACCGTATAAGTAATGCCTCTAAATCTTTAATATAAACACCATTATTGTCATTTCTAAGTCTTGAGTGGGATAATTTTGCTCGTGCTTCTTCAATTGCCTTGAAGCATAAACAACCACTCTTCCATTCTGAATTAACACACAGCCTAATCCTACTCGAGAAGCATTACATTACACTATGTAACCTTCATTTCTAGAAGGTAAAGTCAACATTGGAGCCGAAGTCAACAAATCCTTAAGCAACTGAAAATGCTCCTCATATCTTTCTGTTAACATAAACTTAACATTTTTCTAGGTCAGTTTTGTCAAAGGTGCAGCTATCTTAGAGAAGTCCATCATAAATCTCCTATAATAGCCCGTTAAACCCAGAAAGCTCTTTACTTCCATCACTGTCATAGGCCTCGACCACTCTGTAATAGCTTCGATCTTCTTCGGATCCACCTATATGCCATCGTTAGACAACATGTGGCCTAAGAATGCCACTTAATCCAACCAAAATTCACACTTCAAAAATTTGGCATACAACTGGTGCTCTCTCAAAGTCTGAAGCACCAATCTAAAATGCATTGCATGCTCGGCCTTACTCCTAGAGTGTATCAGAATATCATTAATGAACACAATCACAAATTGGTCCAAGAATGGCCAGAATGCCTTATTCATCAAGTCCATAAAGGTTGTTGAATTCCTTAAGTTGATATGTTACGTCACTTTCATAAAGATTTGGTATGGTGCTATGTCTGATATGTCTCCGCTTAACTTGTCTAGCCTCCTAAACTAAACTCTCAAGGTTGCGACCCCCCATCTGGATGCCAATAAAAGTTGGGCCTAACCTAGTCACATAGAGCTCTATTACTCTTATCTCGTCATGTATGACATCAGCAACATGACATGACAATCTAAAGAACTCTCAAGTTTAGTCTCCAACTAACCGATCTCCTCTGGCAATATTCAACAATTGTCATATGTAGTTCTTTCTCATCAATGTTAGGCAGAAAAACCTCATAAACCTCTCCATAAAATCCAATTAGGTCATCATAGTCATGTAGGGCTAGATAGATTGCATGAACCAGTCTTGATATCATGATTCGCTGGTAATCTATGTATCCTGTCTAGTTCTAGCCTTAATGGTGTTTATGAAATCCAGAGCCCAAGCTCGACTGGTTTTCTTGTTAGCAATCAGACTGCACTATTCATACAGTGTAGTCCTCCACACTGCCGCTATTGCTTGTGTTTTGATTGCTGTTGTCTATGTTGTTGTTGTTGCTAGTGCTACCGGTGCTTTTGAGGTGGTGGTCTGGTGCGTGGTGGCGTGGTATAATAAGAAGAAGAAGAAGAAAAAGATGCAGAATGAGGAAGAAAGGAAATGGTAAAATGGTGAATGTAATCCCGAAAATTTTAACTTTTATCTTTATTTTAAGAAAAGACAAAATAGTTATAAAAATAATATATATTTATTTATTCATTTTATAAAAGGACAAAATAATCTAAACATAATATTTTTAATTTACATATTTACTTTTCTAATTAAATTCATCCAAAATATTAAAACATATTAAATATACTAAATTAACACTATTCATAAATAATAATAATAATAATAATAATAATAATAATAATAATAATAATAATAGACAACCCCAAAATTAAATTTAACTTCACTCAAATCAAATTTCACAATTTAGTATAATAATATAAAATAAAGTAATTATTAGCATTGTATATCTCAAAATTAAATTTCTTAATTTAATTCATAAAAATTTAGATCTTTACAAATTGCCTCTTCACCTGTTACAATAAAGGCGATCGCCTCTTTGGCTTACCCTACACTGGACTTAATGGGTCAGGGTAACTTGAGCTTGTCTTGTAAAGGGTTTTGGGCTCAAATTTGTGGGTTTCAAGCCTTCGGGCTCATTTTTTTGAGAAGATATTAAGTTTCTTTCTTACATTCAAACCTCACATTTCTCATCATTGGACTTTGTTATGGGCCGACCAACCTGAGGACCCTCTGTTCGCCCCCTATCACGGACCGATCAAACCGAGTGTCTACAAATATATATTTTTAACAAAATTATCACTTAAATCTTAATTAAATTTCATTCTATTAGAGATAAAATAGAAGTTAACCTAATTAAAACAGGAAATATACTTTTAATTAAATTAGAATTACATTTTAATTATATATTTTTTTTTATTTTTGTTAGAGATAAAATTGAAGTAAACTTGATTAAAATATGAAACATACTTTTAATTAAATTAATTTTTATAAAAGATAAAATAAAAGTTAACCTAATTAGAATAGATAATATACTTTCAATTAAATTATAATTTTTGTTAGAGATAAGATAGAAGTTAACCTAATTAAAATAGAAAACATAACCTAATTAACATATAAAACATACTTTCAATTAAATTAGAATTATATTTTAATTACTTTGATTTTTATTAGAAATAAAATAAAAGTTAACTTAATTAAAATAAAAAATAAACTTTCAATCTAATTAAAATTATATTTTAATTAATTTAATTACTGTTATTAGTAAATAACTAAATTATCTAATTTTTATATAATAATTAGTGAAAACTCTTTCATAATTTTGTTTGTCCCCCTTTATGTATATATATATATATTATTTTTTTTCATTCGAAATCATTTCATGTTACATTTATATAATTTTGTTTTTATATGAAAATAGAATTAAATATTAATTTTTTTACACTTAAATCAAAAACAATAAAAAGTTTATATCTTAATTTAGAAAAAAAAATGTTTGAACTTGAAGCATATTTTCACTTTCCAAATTAAGTAAGCAAACAGTTTTATACATCGTGAGAAATAATTGAAATGATCTTCTTCTTTTTTTTTTTTTAGTTTTATTTTTTATTTTGAATGTATCTTAACATTGGAAGGTTAATCCAAAGATATGGTACAAAACAAAATCTATTCGAAATATACTAAAAAAGTATCAATAGGAAACCTCAAGAGAATTTCTCTTCTACAAATATTAAACTATTTCAATTTTTCACTTTCTTTTATAATTTAAGAAAACAAGCTGCACAAAAACTTTCCATATCTTGATTATTAATAGATTTTATTTTTCGCATAAATACTGTTCAAGTAGCAATTTGGAATAAAAATAAAAAACGATTCTGTAAAAAAATTAATATTATTTATTCTTTATTTAAAATACTAAAATTTCACTGAGTCGAACTCAAAATTTGCATAACTCTTAAATCTAAAATACCTATCAAATTTTCCTTGATAAGTGAGAATTCCATGTTAATTTTTAATATAAACAAGACAATAAAATAATTTTTATTGCTTTAAACAATAGGAAATTTTTATCCCCTAAAACTTTCAACTACATAATATATAAATATAATATGGTATTGGTCACCTTGGCCTGTAAACAATCAGAATCAGATTTTTTTTTTTTTCACACTATATAAGATAGGTATTAATCCACATTAGAATTCCTTAAAATAATACATGTCTATAATCTTCGGTTTTTGTTGCATTTGTTAATTATCTGCCTTTAATGTTTGATCCATAATATTTTTAATCTAAATTTAAGTGTATTTATAATATATTTGATGGTTTCAAGTATTATTTCTCTATAAAAAGCTGTAGTTATATGTATTGATGTGCCGAATAAGATACTAAGGGTACCATTATAATTTTTTAGATATAATTTCTTATATCTTTAGTATTGATACATTTTATCAAACATATGTTAATCTCTTTAAAAGAGAGAAGAGGAGAGAAATTATTTGGTGATTATTTGAATATAATTGAGTTCAAGAATGAAATATTAATTTTCATATAATTTTCTTATATTATTGGTTTCATACAGGAAATTTGCTTCTCTTTTACTCATGGATGTAGACTCACACCAAATCACATTAAATTTATGTATTTTATATATTTTCTTTATCATATGATATTTATTTATTATTTCAAATAATTTTATAATTTTGACACAATTTTGCAAAGTTTAGCTTTTTAAGCTAGTGTATGTTTATTTATCTATTTATTTATTTTGCCACCATATTTCAATAATATTGCCACCGATCCATTAAGCTCCTCTTAAATTCTTTTTAAAAAAAACACATAATATATAACTGCGTCAATCTATATATTTTATTAAAATAATCTCATAATATTCAACTAAAAGATTAGTTTAGTGATATAACTTTTCATATTTTTTAGTGATATAATTTCTCATCAATGATTTTGTTATCCGGTAACTATAACAATTTTAATTATTTTAGAATTTAAGTTAAATAAACCCGCTATAAAAGGGGGTAAACACACTTTTTCTTTTTAATATAAAACTTGAATCTAAAAGTTTACTTAAAAGATGTTTAAATTTTCTTACCCTTTAAAATAATAGATACTTGTAATGTTTCACTAAAATTTATTATTAAAAAGTTATATAATGGAAAATTTTATATTTAAATCTTTATTAAATTATTATTATTTTTAAAGGATAAATTATTTTTAAAATTAATGTCGATGAAGGATTATTTTAATATCTCATGTGATTTCAAGCTCAGGTTGCTACTAAACTCATGGCCATAGTTTTAGAATGTGTGAATGAAATTAACATGTTGTGTTGCAAAAAGTGAAAAAGTAGTGAGATGATAATTATTTTATAAAAGCATCTTTAGTTGTATAGTTTAATTTCTGCTCTCATTAATTTAAAAATAAAAAATTATTTTTTGTTGTATAATCTATTAAAATTTAAGTTATATGACTTTTTTATTAAAAAAAAAATATGTTGTGTCTCTCATGAGTAACTAAAATGATAAAAGATATGAATATTATATTTGAAGAGACCAAGAATCGAACTTTAACGTCTTATGATGTTAAGAATTAACTACTTGATTTAGTTGTTAAACAAAATTAAAAAAAAAAAAAAAAACATATTGTGTTGTGTTATGATTTGCTTTTGACTCCTATGCTCCTTCCACGTCCATATTTTTATTGGCAAATAAATCTATGTGTTGTCGCCCTTTGTTATACACTTTATTTGATGAAAAAAAGAGGTTTTGTCTATAAGCTTAATTTAGCTAGAAAAATTAATAATGTCCTTTGTTTTAATATTTTGTAACCAATTTTTTCATTCAATAAATGATATTCTATTAATTTTGACAAATTATTAATTCAAATATTTTCAATTAAGATACTTCATTTTCAAAAGACATTTTAAAATAAAGATACACAAATTTTATTAAAAAATTTCAAATTCAAAACTCATCAAATGAAGATAAAAAAAAAAAAATTATAGAAAATGAGCTACCTGAATTTCATAACTCATTTAAAAATCTTAATATGTTTAGGTTAATAAAAAATTTAGAAATTTTTTTTTTTGCTTATATAAAAAGAACTTTTCTCTTATTTGGTTTACACTATAAAATCGGAATAAAAAAGAATTGAAAACGAAATGAAAAAAAAAAAAAAAAAGATATGGTTTATAAGGGAATTGGAATTAGAATTAATATTATTTATATATAAAAATATTTTTATAATTATTTTTTATATATGAAAAATTAGTATTATGATTATTTATTTTTAGTATTTACTAGAATATTATTATAATTTCAAAATTTTTTTGTTATTTCAATAAGTATTTTTATTAAAATAGTTAAAATAATTATTTTATTAATTTTTATTTTATTCATTCATTGAAAAAATATATACTATTTTATAAATTTTAATACCATTATATATATTAATAAAAATATATTCCTTACCCCCACAAGGATACAGGTGATTCTTATTGATTGGAGAATTTTGTTCCTATTTCTGTTTAATATTTGGTCAAATAAACAATAGATTTATTTATTTCGATTTTAATTTTTGTCCTCACTTTTTACGAAATAAAGCACTAAGAGGAAAGAAAAAACACTAGCTACTAGCTGAAATTGAAATCCATGTCATTCAGCATTATAGTTGTCTAAATTAATACCATTCAGCTTCTTCAATTTCACATTTCTCCAACTGTTTTAAGCCAGAAAAAGGAAATTATGTGCTACACTTAGCTAGATATTTTAAAGAACTTGGCCAAAACCTTGTACCTTTGAAAGAAGATGATGCAAATGGCTTTTAGCCAAAACTGAATTTGATTACTGTAATAATTTTAGAAATCAGTTTACAATGCACATGCTAATCAAATAATGCCAATCTACACCTCACCTCACCATTACTAGCCAAAATTGCATTTCCTAAAGTATACAACTAGCCAAAGAAACTAGACGTAACGAAATATTAAAAAGAGCCTATTTTAGGGTTCTTGAAAAATGGACATATATTTTGCTTAAGTGTATGAAAAAAAAAAAAAGTTGATAAATGCTAGATTGATCTTATTGAATTTCTGTTAAAATCTGCGATATTTCGAATTTGAATTATAGTGTATGTATTTATGTTAAATTATTTGTTAGAATATTATTGTCGCCTTCATAATTCTATTTGGATTGAATTAAATTAATTAGAATTTAATAAACTTTAAATATTGATGGTTCGGACTATATATATATATATATAACTTATTCAGTGATTATACCACATTTATTCGATATATATACATATTGGTTATGAATGAAATAAAAAATTGTTCTAAAAATAGAAGAAGAAAAATATCGTTATTAGATGATGTTATAAGCAGTTAAATTCACATGTATTTAGGCTCAAAACTAGCATGGTTGACGTATGAACTAAATCTATAAATAGAACTCGAAATAGTATAGTTGTAAAGCATAGCATTTCCTTCAAGCCATCATCTCCACCCTTTTTTTTGTGATTCAGGACAACTTTTTTCTTGTACGACTATGATTGATCGTTATTTGGCATGTTCGAAAGCTACATAATTCAAGGCATAACCATTTCTTTTTTTTTTTTCCAGAAGAAAAAAGGACAAAACACAGCCATATTCCAAAAACAACAAAAGGTTATTATTTTTGAAGCTAGTAAAAACCAAAAAAAAAAAAACAATAATTAGTATTGGTTAACATGGATTGTTTTACCAATAAAAGTAGTTAAATAGCAATTTCTCCTTAAAATCATCATAAGATGTACAATTTAATTTCTACTATCGTCGATTTAATAGAGAATAATTATCTTTTTATTTGTGTAATTCATTAATATTATGGTCATATAATCTTTCAATTTAAAAAAAAATATGAATTGTTTTTATTTTTGTCATATTTTAGATTTAAATTGTGATACATATAATTATATTAAATTAATTGTTAACAAAAATTTTTACTTTTATGTTACTATTTAAATTAAATTAATTTAATTAAAATTTAATAAATTTTAATAATGATAATTAAAGAAAATTAGCACAGAGCCAAAGTTTCTGCCTTGAAATATATTGCCAATAATATGCTTAAACTATTTTTTTTCAACATTAACCTTTAAATTAAAATATCATAAATACAATGTCAAAATCAATTGATCTAGGACTTTGAGGTTTGAAATTAAAATATTGCACTAATTTTAAAATATATATTTTTAAATCTATTTTAAGTGAGATTCATTATTTTATTATCCACAAATAATATTGTTGAAATTAAAAAAAAAATAAAATCTAGCAGTAGGTGTATCCCTCAACTTAAGCAATGTTGATATTTCATTTGAATTCTTCTTTCTTTTGTAAGGGAAACAAACAATAATAGTTGTTATTTATTCGTTCAAATTCTTCTTTCCTTTATAAAAAAAAGAAAAAACTTATATAGTTATTAGTTATGGATGATTTTAGGCAATGGGGATAGACGCGCGTTTAAGTTCTGGCGACCACAGCACTATGTGATCTTGAGACTTATTAAGAAATACAAAATGAGCTTGGGGTTCAAGATGGAGATGAAGTCGTTATCTGGATAAAAGTCGAGATACACTATATAACAACTAAATTCCACGAAGCTTCCTAGAAGTTGTCATTAGAGATCGGATTAGGAAACTGGATATGGGTTTTGCAATGCCTACCAAACCTTGCAGTTGGTCTCCATATATGTTTAGTATTTAATTACATTTGATTATTAAATTATTTCCTCATTTTAACGTGGATTGCAATCATTTCCAATTTTATATTTTAGTCAAAGTCTGCACATTAGTCCAATTACGTGCTTATAACCTGATATACATCACAAATAAAACAAATAATAATAAAAATTTATAACCATACATTTCAAATAAATAGGCAAAAGAGATTAATGATTACAACGTTTGGTGCAAATAAATGTAAAATAAACAGAAATAAATCATACATAAACCAACATAAACTAATTAATTATACAAATAAAATCTCTTAAGAACTAATTAATGGAAAACTTATTTAGTGATTAAAAATCACCAAATAATCCCTACAACAAATACAAGTTAATCCTATCTCGCAAGATAACAACATTATTTACAAAATAATTGACAAACAATATTCATAGAAAATAGAAAATAATATCGCAAAATAGTCCTATAAATAACACCATAATCATTATTTAATAACAATATAAATGACACTGTAACCATGCATAAACTTAACATATATAGCAAGACAAACACAAGAATCATGCAAAGTATATCAAATAAACGTTTAAAAATCAAAACAAAATGGTGCATGATTTTGATGAAGCGACGATGCCTCTTCAAAGAGGCTTTGCCTCTTGACTAAGAGGCAATTTTATATCGCCTTAACATTAGAAGCGTCGCCTCTTCAGCAGAGACAGAGATAAGCTATATTTCTTAAACTCTAAGAAACTTAAATATTCATGCAAGTAAACAAAAATGGATACCACTATACTAAGATCAACAATCAATACTCAATATTTCATACAATCATGCCTCACATATGACCTTAAAACAAATAATATAACTCAAAAGAACATGCAAAAAAGCAATGAAATAAAGCCTTTGATAAAATAAAGAACTTAGAACTAAAAAATAGGGAGTCACACTAGTTTGGATGAGATTGATGCTCCTAACTAGACCCTTAGAGTTTGATTGATTGACTTAGGCACTTGAAATGCAAAGGAACCTCCCTTCTTCTCAAAAAAATGAAGTTCTCTTGGTTCAAATGACCCTTTTCTTCTTCCCTTTCTTCCTCTATTATTTTCTTTCTTTTCCTTCTCTATTTTTCTCTGTTTTTTAGGTTTAGAACGTCCTCTCTGCCTTGAAGTCCAAAAATTCCCTTCTTCTTTTTCATCCTTTTCCTTTTAGGCCTCTCCCACATTTTTCTTTTTCCTAATTTCCCAAAAAACCCACTCTCACCCTCTTCCCCTGCCTTTTTTCATTCCCTAGTCTCTTTTCTTCATTTTTTATGTCTGAAAACGCCCCAACTCAAAGTAGGTGAGCTTTTAACTATTACTATTAATATCATTTAATGCAGTAAAGGCTGGGCGTGAAGAGGCATTGCCTCTTTGATGAGATGTTGCCTCATTGATGCCTGGGGTAAAGAGGTGATCCCTCTTAGCAGGCTAAGAGGCCATGGACCTAGGCTTGACTTGTTGTTTGGGCTTGAGTTTAGTGTCTTGGGCTTGGATATAGTATTTTGGGCTTAAAGGCTTGACGTTTAGGCTTTTGAGTCCATTTTTGAGAGGTTTCAGGCTCCCGTTGCATTCCAAACTTCTATTTTCTCATCATTAGACTTTTGTTGTTGGGCGATCAAATTTAAGGTGTCCACAATGTTGCTTTTAATAAATTTGGTTAGTGGGAGGAAAGTTGTTAATTTTTTTTTTTCAACTAGAATTGGTGAATAATGTATAAAATTGGTAAAATCATAAGATTTACAAACCATGAAAATTATATAACTTGTATGTAATAATTTAAAAGATTAAATATATTATATAATAAATATATTTTATTTTTATTTTTTGATTAATAAGATATAATTTTTATTTTTATTTTGATAAAAAAATTTATTTGATGCAATGTCTTAATAATATAGTTAAGTATTATATTATTATAAAAAAATAACAAAGAAAAAAAAGAGTAAACACTGTCAAAATTAATATAGCTCTAATTTTAATGACAAACAAAAATAAATACAATAGAAAACTTTATGCCCCAAAATATAAATAAGTAATTTTCATATATATCAACTCGCAAATTTACTTCGAGTCAATAAAAGTCATACACTGGCTGGAGTTAATTTTTTTTATAGTTATAATTGAAACAATTTCATATTTTTCATTGATGTAAAAAATCCTTTTAAAGCATAAAATCCTTGGAAAATTAAAAAAAAAAAATCCTAACAAAACTTTAATTTTTGAAAAAAAAATTATACGTATGTTTATATTTAAAAATCAATTTGAAGGCCCATGGACCATGGATTTTGTGTATTTTGTATAAACCAAGCCCAAACATTAAAGGGTTTTGTGGGTTTTTGTTCATCTTCTTCACTTGGTGTGATGATGTTTCATTCTCAGTTTTTTTTCTGCAACTTCTCTTTTTGTGTTTGCCTCTTGCAAGGTACGCAGCAATTTAAATTAAAAACCCTTTCTTTTGTTTTTGGTACTTTTACCTTTATTTTATTTATTTTTTTGTTTTTGGTGTATTTTGATCAAACAAGAACAATGTGAATTTTTTTTTTTGGTGGGTCTTAGAAAAAGATGCAGCGAGATCACCCGAAGAAGGTCAGTGATCCACTTCTCTTTATTAGATGATCTGGGTTGTTATCTTTGAAGTCTGCAAGATTGGAATTTTTTATCCAAGTTAACAAAAAATTGCACTTCTTTTGATTTTTTAAAATTCTTTTTATTATGTGATTTTTTTGTTCAGATTTTTCTTTCTGGAAAGTTTAATGAAATTTGAACAATGAAAAATTGCAAACTCAAACGATGAAAACTTGCCTTGTCTCCATATCGTGAAGCTGCTGGTTCCCATATGATACTGTTCCCATCTGGCCCTTTTGGTATAATTAGATCGTATGTGTTCTGTTACAACCATAAAATAATTTAAGGTTACAAAATTTAATGTATATATGATCTATTGATATTTTTCACTCATAGAACATTGTTGGTTCAAGCAATGAAAAGTTTGATTTTTTTTTTTTTAAATAAGGTATCTAGTTTAGATCTTATATATGAAGAAAAATAATGTTGGAATCCTTAAAAAGTCCATCCGATTCAAACTTCGGAGCTCTGATAATTGCATTATATGGGAAAAAAATGGCAAAAGAAGGGAAAGTAAAAGTACTATTAATGTCTACGATTTTAATGAAATTTTTATTTTTTGAGTTTCAAATTTAAAATTTTACCAAGTTAAAATTGCTCGACAATTAAGTTTATTAATCTAATTTTTAATTAAATGGGTAAAGGTGAAAAATCAATGTGAAAATAATTTTTCACTAAATGTGTTTTTTTAAGAAAATAAAAACAAAATACATTTTCTGCCTATATGAGAATTTTCAATTTTAGTTTACCCTGAATAATATATCAACTGCCTTAAAGTTATCTGCACGCAATATAGATGTAGAACTTTCAGTTGCACTTCCAGCCTCGTTCCATTGGATAATGGTTCTTTGCTGCTTTCTCCTTGAAGAACAATAAAAGGCTTGTCTTGGGGGATCATAATTTTTTCACCACACACAATTAATATTAATAGCAACAACATAGAAGAAAAAACATATATATATATAAACATGATATTGGAGATATATAACATTTGACTATCTGTTTAAAAATATATAATTTAATTGAATTGACTAAAAATAGTCATGTCATCATGCTAATAATTTAATGGTTGAATATATTTCTTGTAACATAAGTAATTGAAAAATTTTACATTATAAAAAATAGAGAATTAAAGATAGCGTAGAAAGTTGAGTAGTCTAATGGTATAACTCATTTCACAATATCAATAGATTAAGAGATTCATCATCACCTTCTTCTCTTCTGTTTGAAAAAAATAATGTTAAATGTACATAGAGTACATGCTTGTAAATACGAGCTTTTATGAAAATAAGAATCCATAAGTTATTATTTGGTGGAATGGAGTTAATGGCTTTTTGCACCCTAGTGAAGTGTCCTTGGCCACTTTGATCAACTACAATTTTCCTAGAAATCACCCCTTGCTCTACATCATTTTTTATGCTGTCTTTGGATGTGCAAAATGAGAAATATGGTTGCACCCAAGTAGAGATTTGAGTGAAGAAAATGCATTTTGAAAAATTTTTCAAGCTATATATGGCCTTTGTCAATAAAATGATAATAATGGGAAAATGGGATCAAAGTAGACTTCATGTTGATATAAATTCTTTTTATTATGTGAGTGTGCAATCTTCTTGTTTGAGTTTGTTTGTGAGTGTGATGAAATCTTCTTCTTTTTCTAGTTGGAACAAAAGAAATTGTGATCAAGTTGTTTAGGAATTTTAGTTGAAATTATATTTCAAGTTATAAATAATCAAAAAGTTTGATTACAAAATAATCAAGTTTAGTTGGTTGTGCTTTATGATAAAATCTTGATTGTTGGTTGATATGTAAAATAAAGATCTTCCTTTTGTTATATTTGCAAATCTTCTTTTATTTTTTCTGAATTTTTTCCCCTCTTTTTGAATTTTCTTTTCTGAAATTTGGGATCCAATCAACCTAACCACACAAGAAGCAAATTTTTGTCTAACCACACAAGAAGCTATTAAATCTTTGGAGAGAGATAGTGTTAGAAACATGGATTTTAGCCACCCGATGTGTGTAGTTTTTGGGTTCATGATCACACTTTTTTGTTCTTGAAAATATGTGTAGTAGTCAGTAGACGCTGTATAGTTCCTGTGAATTGTTACTGGAGAAGATGAGAAGAGGAGACTGAATGAATAAATTTTTTTGTTAGCCAGTAGTCATTCCATTTTGTAAAAGATGCTTTTGTAAGTTCCTTTTTTTCCTTTTGTGGTGTTTGTTGTTGTTGTTGTCTAGTGCTGCAGTTCCTACAAATAAATTAAGCCCCATAGATTCTTTCTTCACTAAAGCAAATTGTTGAGCTATGGTCACTGTTTGGAACCTGATTCTGCTTCCTAAAGTTGGTGACCTGGGCAAATCATATATGTGCTCCTTGCTTGTCCAATTTTTTCTTTGTTTCTGGTTTTTAATATACTCGGAAAGGTGTGCTATTGTTCTTGTTGCTTATCTCTTTATAGTGTGGATACATGCAGAACTAGTTATCTTAATTCAGTATGTTTCATGTCAATCATATGTGTGGATGCATGGTGTATTATGTGGTCATGTTGTATTTTATTATTCTTTGTGAATTGTGTTACTTGTTTTATGTTAATGCGCATTCCTTCAATTTTTCTACTCTCTCATAGAATGAAAAATTTATAATATGTTTTTGATTGTCTAATAGCTATGTTTTTTTTTTCCCCTTTAACTATCTTACCTTCTTCATGCTTGCTGCCACTATAATGTGTTGTGTTTACTAATTTAAACACATAAACACACGTATTAGTTATTACTAAATCTTCTAGTTATATTTATGTTTATGTGTTTATTGCAATATAGCTAGTGCTCTGGAGTTTTTGGTAGTCATTAGCATTGAGTTGTTTCATTCTTTTGTCTCATAGGCAAATCCTGATTCATAGCTGATTGATTGAGTTCAAGTTACCCCAACCAGCTGCGATTTCAGTAAATTTCTGGATTTATTTTCTTGCCCTCACCAGCTCATTTCAAATTTCAGGTGAATTATATCATACAAAATCTGTTTTGTCCTATCTTCTAGTTTTATTTGTGTTTATGTGCTCTCTTTGTTGTTTTGCTAATTGTTTAAGGTAAAATACTTTAAACTTGAAGGCTGCCTTTGTTTAAGGTGTAATGTGCAAATTAATTGTTTTCTTTGATTTTGTGAAAAAATAAGTTGCACCTTGATGTTGTCTTTTTAACAATCAAGAGGTTGTTGCAAGATGAAGAGCAAGATTTTAAGGAGACTATTTTGAAGTTGCTATGTGTTTGTTTTAACTGTTTGAATTTTTAAGTATTCTTGTAATATTTTTTTTTATTTCTTTGTTGTCAGTTATAATTTTTAATTATTTTTGGATGGGTTGTTGTATTAAATTATAAGTCGTATTAAACTATTCTATTTTTCTTTAATTTTCGAGCTTCTTATCTAGTTCACAAACAAGCTCTATCGAGCTCAGAATTGAGCTCACAAACAAGCTTTTGAATGAGCCTTTTAATGAGCTGGCAAACGAATCATAAACGGGTGAGCTCAAGCGGAGCTTGGGCTTGACAAATGCGAGCAGAACTCGAGCTTGAGCCTTACTTTCAAAAATGGAATGAGCTCAAGCTGACCATATTTCTTCCGAGCTAAGCCCAAGCTTTCCAGAGTTCGGCTCGGCTCGGCTCGGTTACACCCCTACTAGTTTTTAATTGCTCTTGAAACATTGCCAAAATGTCATTACAATTGTTATACTCTTTTTGTTTATTAAATTTGGTACCATTTTCTTATTTGGGTCGATGCTATTTTGATGAAAGCTGCTAGCTTGGTGTTGCTGACAGTTAGAGAAATGAATGCAGGTTGAAAGGAATTTATGTATTGGATGAGTTGGGTTTTGTTTGATTATAAGCAATGGGTAAAAAGGAAAACTAATAAAAGAGAAAAACCCGAGTTTAAATAACCTTGTTTTTTTAGTGTTTATTACTAGAAAAAAATTGTGTAATTCCGGTGTTAATTATTAATGCCTGACTTTATGAATTTCACTGCTGTGAATTTTCGCATGTTCCAATTTCACATTTTGGTGATTAACAACACAGTCCTTGAACTGCTATTTATAGGTCAATCAAGGAACATTTATTGTTAAGAAGATGCCGCATAGAACGCGGCCAATGACAGCACTCTTGGTGTTTACTGGACTCAATGCCGTTTTGGTGTCAACTATTACTCCAGTCTATGATTTTGTTTGCTTTCATCCTTACTGGGAAAGAAGGGTATGTCTCTCTCTCTCTCTCTCTTTTCCTGGGGATAGAGAAATATAATTTTCCCTGGCTTCATAATTGTTCTGATGGAAAGGGAAATGTGCAACATTTGGATGTAAATATTTCATACTAGGAGGCATCACATTTCAAAACTTTGCTTGAGAGTTGTTTAAAATTAAATAGATAGACTAACCAAACAAATAAGAGTATTGTACTGAAGGACAACAGTAATAGTATAGAATTAATGGTCTTGTGCATGAAGACGATATTATAAAGACAATGTAAAAGCCGTGGTGTTGCATGCCACATTCTGCTAAATTTCAGGATATGCAGCTATTTCCTTTGTCCTTCAAAAAAAATGAAATAGATGTATTTTACTTGTGCATTTCAGAATGTAGTGCTGAGATTTGACATATCAAAAGAATAATCATAGATGTCTCCCTTGACCGATGTGATTTGGAACTAAGCTCCATGCATGTGTTTTGACTTTTGGCTATTTAATCATTCCACTTGTTGATTGCTGGTCTTGGATTTGTTTCAGAGAGAGCATCATCGCCAAGAACGTGAAGCTGCTTTAACAAAGGGTTCTACATGAACAAGGATCTATCAGGTCAGGCTTTTAAAGTAATGGGTTCTAAGCCAACACGAAAACCTATGATATTGCAAATCCCTCTTTTCCAAGAGCATCTATAGTAGACAATATGAAGAGCTAAGAAGCTTCAGTGTGTGTATATAAATTCACAATGATTGCCATAGATCCTTGGGCCTTAGAAAACACTTTCGCTATAAGATTGCTATCCTTACAACGACTATGGTTTGGACAGTATGTTTTGATTGGAATGTACAACTTATGTAATCGGTGCAGTAAATGCAATTTGAAAAGAACTGCTAAAAAATTACAACTTCTGTAATTGGTGCAAACGTTCAAAAATTCAATGGAAGCTGTAAATGCACTACTGTTATATCTTTGATTTGTGCTTAACATATAAATTTGAGAAGAGAACTGCTTTGAAATTTCTTACTGATGTTAGCGTTCAACCTCTGCAGACAATTTGGATTGAGTGGAGCATCTAACAATACCTGATTCAGCTATGCAGCATGCAAGAAATCTTGGGGTCAATTGAGGAATTACATTGTAGCCTTTGAGTAAAGAAGCAGCTGGTTCAGTTAACTGTTTAAGGTTAACAATGTTTTAATCTCTATGAAGCTAAAGTGTATCTTGTTTAGCTGCTTGAAGTAGATAAAGTGCATACTATACACTAACAAAGAACTGCTTGTCACTAATTTTTATGAGTGAAAGTGGTTCTTTTTTGTATTCAAATTATGCATTTTAAGCCAAACTGGATCACTTGTATAATTGAATGGTTCTGTTTTGTGATTGTGCGTGGGAGAGGCCATAATTATGAGGGGAAAATGAGGTTTGCATGTACAATCTGAAGTTGTAGATCCAATTAATTAATTAGTTGCGATCTAAGTAAGAGAGAGTTTATGAAATGTAACTCAAAGAATTGCAATCTTTGGCAGATTCAATGCAAAAGTACTATGATTATCATATTTGAAACTAAGGGAAAAATATCAATTCCAAACTTATGAAAAATATATATCAATATTCTCTTTTTTAAAAAATTATGATATTGTAATCATATATTATAATTATGAGTGAGCACATTTTGTTAATTCCGTTTAATTTTTTTTATTTCATTTGGTTTTATTCAGTTTTAGTTATTAAAAGCTAAAAAGAAATTTGACTGGGTTTGACTTTGAATAAAATTTTGGTTAACCAAAAAGACTAAAAAAATTGAATTTATTTTTTTATTATTAATATATTTTAAAACATATAAATGATACTAATTTAATTTAAAAAGTATTAACATAAATTAAGATTTTGATTTTATTTTGTTCAGTTACATATTTCATGTGAAATTTTCAATTTGTTTTTTTTGGTTTGTTCAATTTTCTTTAAATTTCAATTCAATTATTTTTATAATTTGAGTTTGAGTCATTTCAGTAACTAAATTGACCATTTTTTTTTTTTTTTGAATTATGCAAAACGTATGCAATACATACACATTGAGTCAATAACACAACACTTTCCTTCATAAAATTTTGATAATTTTGTAGAAACGAGTCGACTCATATAATTCAAATGCACACTCAGGGAGTATCTCAATTCACCGTATCTCAATACATGAAATATTGAGAGGGAAGAAAAAATAATTTAAAAAGAAATAAAAAAAAAAAAAAAAAAACCATAGGAGTTGGGCTTAGATACAGGCTTCGCCCTAGGCTTAAAAATGAATTTATGGAAAAAAGAGTAGTCTGCTAAATAGAAGCTATATATAAACCAAGGTTTCATTTCATGAAAAATTCTCGCAAAACCCTAGCTCTCTCTTCTTCTTGACTTCCTTGGAGGCGCCTCTGCAGATCCTTCTCTGCTGCTGCCTGTCGTACGTAATTACAACTCCATTGGTTATTTTGATTCTTTCATTGAATCTTGTTCTTAATTATGAAAAAAAGAAAAAGAAACATTATTATTCAATTGTTAAATTTGTTGCATTTTTTACCCACTACGTATAACAGTTTAAAGATCTTTTTTTTTTCTTTGAATTTGTTTGTCTGTTTGTTTAATGATGCTGTTTGCAATATTAAAATCTTTTTCTATTGATTTCTTGATCCGGGTCCAACACTGTGTCGTAAAGTTGAATTTTTTTTTTCTATTGTTTAGCTAGTATTTAATAGATTAAAGGGTTGTGGCAAATCAGATAACTTGATGTGGAGTTTTATTTTTTGTTATCATGTTATTGGGAAGTATATTCTTGTTAATTTTAGCTTAATTGATGAAATTTTATACCCTTTTTGTCATATAATATGTAACCAAGCAGCGTTTTTTTTTGTTGTTTCTTACACTTGTTTATTATGTGTTGGCAGTAGCTATGGTGAGAGTTAGTGTTTTGAATGATGCTCTTAAGAGCATGTACAATGCTGAAAAGCGTGGGAAGCGCCAGGTCATGATTAGGCCTTCCTCAAAAGTGATCATCAAGTTTTTGATGGTGATGCAGAAGCATGGTATCAGCTCATTTTCACTATGAGTTGAGGTGAATTGTGAAATTGTGCTAAAATTTTGTGATTACATTATCATTGGTTTTGCTGTGTAGGTTATATTGGCGAGTTCGAGTATGTTGATGATCACAGGGCTGGTAAAATTGTTGTTGAGTTGAATGGAAGGTTGAACAAGTGTGGGGTTATTAGTCCTCGTTTTGACATTGGTGTAAAGGAGATTGAGGGATGGACTGCTAGGTTGCTCCCATCAAGACAGGTTAGCACAAAACACTTTTTGCCTTTGATTTGAAATAATTCCTTACACAATGTAACATGAAGTCATTGTATCTGCATAGACAATCCATTAGGTCTTGTGGGTCGTAGGGTCTGTGAGCTGAAATTGCATAATGCATTGTACCAACTTAAAGGTCGTAGTATATCTCTTGTTCAATTAAGTCGCTTTTAGTGTGCATTAGTTGATGATGTGAAGTCCTGCATAGAGTGTATATAGCTTTTGGTTTTGATTTGACATAGATAATGACTTGAAATTGCAGTTTGGTTATATTGTGTTGACAACTTCTGCTGGCATTATGGACCATGAAGAGGCTAGAAGAAAGAATGTCGGTGGCAAAGTGCTCGGGTTCTTCTACTAGGCTGAGCCTTTTTTGGAATGAGAAGAAATTATTCTGCCTATGAGGAGTTTTTGGTTGTAGTTTTTGAACATCTTTACCATAGGATTAATCATATGTTCTATTTGATTTATGCTTGTCCCAAAAAGCTAGTGCCTGTTATTGCATGCGTGAATTACAGACGTCGTAGTCATTTGTAGCTCACAGTTACTTACAATTAGTGATGTTGGTAAACAAAGTGCACGAATGAACATCAATCTCGCTTTCAATTTCGTAATGCATGTTTTTATTTTTATTTTGATTATTGTGAAGTAGACTTTTGAATGCAGTCGTGTTTCATGTAGAGTTGCTTTTAAGTTGTACATAATCTCCACGTTTTTTGTTGGATGTTCTTTGTGTTGGAAGACAATTATCCCATTGTAGTGCTATGGAACGTATATGCAAATGCAATATTAGTGAAAGCAATAATGGGATTAAGAAGGCACAGCTTATTATAGTGGAAATTGGCATGGGGCATTATACATGATGGGTATCCTGTTTGTTAAGGGGAGATCTTGATATGAGCTTTTTTGTGCTAAAATGGTTACCGAATAGCCAAATTGACTGTAGTTTCTTGGGTGCAGCTAGGAAAATTTTAAGTTGAGACTGGTTTAACTAGGACTTTGCATTGCTGTGAAGTAACCAAAATAAACATAGTGAACTTTGTATTTATGCGGTTGGGAAAACTGAAAATGGGTTGAGGGCAATGCGCTTGCATGGATAATACTCCATTTCCATACATTGTTTTGTTCGGATGAAACTTTAATAGTGGAAATGACATCATTTGAGTCATCAATTCATTTTGTGGTATCAAATAAGTTTACACCTTCCCAGAGTACCAATCCATAACTAACGAAATTTAGCATTTTTTTAGCCCAAAATTAGCATTGCATGAATGACACAAGCAGTAAAATTGTTTACGAACATCATAAAGTCAGAACCAACTACATGCCACTTCAAGAGCAATTTCATTGGTGCGAGGTCCAAGTGTTTGGGTATCTATGCTTGATAAAAGAATATAAGAGGGCTTATATTAAATCCATCAATTCAAAACTACCTCGGTATTGATAGAATTTAAGGTTTTTTTTTTATTTTTTTTAGAAAAAAAAAAAAGACAAATAGATTAAGTGGATGAATTCCAACACCACTTTGAAAGTGAGAGTAGAGGGTTTGATCTTTTATTTTCTCAATAGGATATTCATACCTTCTACCATTTGAATTAGTTACGAAAGTCCTCTTATACTCTTCTATGAAACATTAATTTTTATTAGTCATGATCTTTAATTTTATTTTTCAATTATATTTCTATGAAAAATAGAGGGAACAAAAGAGAGAATTCATCCAAGTTATTAAGCATGA
Source organism: Mallotus nudiflorus (assembly GCA_947683625.1). Taxonomy (NCBI): domain Eukaryota; kingdom Viridiplantae; phylum Streptophyta; class Magnoliopsida; order Malpighiales; family Euphorbiaceae; genus Mallotus; species Mallotus nudiflorus. The sequence goes on along the minus strand of CANTUR010001358.1, from coordinate 314,903 downwards.
TCTTTGCTAAGAACATGCAAGAAAGCTAAAATAGGGAGAAAAAGAGGGGGGGGAGAGAGAGAGCTAAAAGAAAAAAAAAACTATAAAATTTCATGAAATTCCCAATAAATGAAATAAGTGAAGAAATAATCAAGATATGAGATCAAAGATTAACACTCATAAATAAATTAATTAAAGCATAAGATAAATTGGAACTTAAGATTGAAATCATGAATATATAGATAAAGATAGAAAGGAATTACAAGAAAGCCTATTTCAAAACCATCTCAACTATATATTGATTATCACTAAAGAGTAAAGCACAAGAGAAGAAAACATCTGTGGATTAAAAGCAAAAGACAACATATTAAAATAGCATGGTAACATATAATGTGTCAATCAAATACTCATACATTGCCAAAGGATTATAGTTGCCCTCATGGTATAAAAACCATCATGACTTCTACACATAAAAGTTGATATCCCGCCTCCTTCCTTGCTTCATCGCCATGGCACCATAAAACCCATATATAACTGGAGAGATATTGATTATAGAAAGGATGCGATCCCTCCATCCCCTTGGAGGGGTTGAAGGGTGAAAATTTGGTATGGTTATGTGGGTTTTTGTAGGAGAATGCTATAATGGGTAGAGGATCTTCTAAGCATATGCTTTAGAAGCCAACTTTTTTTATTTGCCTTTTCACTTTATTTTCTGGTTTAATATTATTGATGACATTAAGCAATTGTGGAATCTACCTAAGATATTCTTACTAAAGTAGTATACTTCTACTCATTTTGTTGTGTTATTTGGCATCAGGAATTGGATATGCTCATATCAAACGTACCTCACGACTTTATTTTTGCATATTCGTTTGTTTATTTATTTTTTATTGAAATCTCAAGAATATTTAATTTTTTAGTATTTACTCGTAAATATTTGATCTAGTAATCAAATCTCTTAAAACATTTTTTAATTCACTTTTTCTCTCTCTATTGTAATATGGTAATGAAAATGTTAATATTTAATTTTTTTTAAACATTTTTTTTTTGTATTTTCAATCGGACAAATATATTAAAAAAAATTATTTTAAAGAGTTAGTCTAGGATGAAGTTAAAAATTATAAAAAATATAAGCAGTTAATTTAATAATATGAATAATCAAACCAATTCTTTATGTTAAATTAAAAAATAAATTCATTAAATTCTTTGAACTCTTGTTACTCTTTAAAATAAACAGTTTAGAAAATATAAATAATCCAATGGAGATGGTTTAAGATTTGATGTAGAAGGAAGATGATTTTGCTTTCCTTTTTTTTTCAGTTTTTATTATGTGGAGACAGATCGTGGGCTTCATTTTTTTTCTATTGGATTAAACAAAATAGTGGGTTTTTTATTCTCACATGAGATATCTAACATTTTGAAATTGTTATAAAAATACCCACTTTTTTTAGTTCTCATTTCCAGTAAAATTACTTTTTTTTTTTTAAAGTATTACACGTCTGTTTTCTTTATCTTTCGTCTTTTTCTTTCGCCTTTTTTTTTTTTTATTTTCTTCTTTTTGTTTTTATTTTCTGTGTTTTTGGCTTTGTTTTTGCTTCTTCTCTCTTCAATTCCTTTCCTTTCTTTTCTTTGCTTCTCGTTTACCATGGATTAAGTGAAAGAGAAAATAAGGGACGGAAATAGAATAAAACCCATAAAATTTTTATTGTAGATTGTAGAAATTTTAATTCTTTAAATTTTAATTATTTTTTATTTGGGTTTGAAGAGAAAAAAATGATGGTGGCTAACAATTTCGATCTGTGGCAAAAGGATGCTTTTTTTCTCTATGTTCAGCCTAAAAAATATTAAGAATTAGCTTAAGCACCTTTTGATTGTTTAAATGGGTTCGTGTGAGCCTTTTACACTATCACAAAAAAAGGTGTTGAAGAACAAGAGTTTTATCACCAACTCAGGGTGATGATAGGGGCAAGAAACATATTCAAATCCCTTATAACCTATTTGATTTGAATCAATCAGGAGGTTTGCTTCATTGGAAGCCATTGATCACTGGGATCTAGATAAAAATAGATACTGGGTTTGATAAAATAGCTTAGAGCAGTATATTGAGTTTTGATTGAAAATGTGTAGTCCTTTTTCTAATACATTACTTTAGCTTTTATTGGGTTTGAAGCCCGACCAATTATGGAAATAAAATCATATAAAGACTTTCCCAAACTGAAACAAAGAAACAAATCACAAATAAACCTTCCTAAATTATAATAAGATAATTTTGTTGATTCCCTGGATCAAGGTATGTCTGAAACTTGCCAAAAGTGTGCCTTGAACGATGGATGAGATTTTGACTTCTAACTGGGCATTGTGAAGTTAATTTGGGCTCACTTTAGTGCTCTGATTAGGCTTGTTTGGGCCATTCTAGGCTGGTACAAACAATGCCCCCCAGGATCAATGTCTCTAGCCTTAGCTGGTGGCTTGATTCTACTACCCCTTTAGCCCATTCAGCCTAATTAGCATCTTCTTGGCCTAACGTGCCCAACTTTAACCAATTTTTCCTTTTACTGCTTCTGAGGGGTAGTCTGGTCATTTACCGTGCCTTTTGACCTTTGGTAACCGTCAAGAATCACTCCCTATAAAACGGATGAGGTCTTAATCACTTGACCCATTTGATGGAAAATTTTATTCTCTCTCTCTAATTAAAGCTTCTCTCTCTTCCCTTCGATATTTAGACACTCCAGATCCGAGATTCTTTGTCAAGGTATGTTCCTTATCTTGTTCTTTCATTGTTTTAATCGGTCGATCATTCTTCTGATTGAATTGTGTTATTGCAGTTTGAAAATTCTCTGTTTACTATGGGTAAGTCAAAGAAAATAGCATCCTCATCGATTGATGACAAGGTTGATCCCCTCGCTCGCTTGGAGAGGGCTAACAACATTATTCAAGCCTCCATTACTACATCAGGGGTATTATTCAGATACTCTGATTGCCCTAATAATATTGCTTTAGGACCTACACTAGTTGAGGACGATATGTGGGTAAATGAATTTATCCCTGTTGCTAGGAAAAATGATCCTCCTAAGTTTAATCGACCTAATGACATGTTGTTATAGAATAAGAATATTCCTATTAAGTCTTGGTCAAATCCCTCAAAGGGGTTCTTAGTTTGGCATACCTGAATTAAAGCCACTTTTCCCCCTTTATGGAAGCAAATAGGTATTTATGACATCCTTTTTTTTTTTCAAACTGAAATACCAATAAACAAACACCTTTTATCGGGCATGTCACTTTTTGGTCTCGATCTAGTAACGTTTTTATGTTTAAAAGTGGCATCATGATGGTCACTTTGTTAGATTTAGCCATTCTATTCGGCATTCAACCCTTTGGTGAAGATATCAGTCTTATGCTAAAAGTCGATATGTCCAACTATAGTATTTCATTTAGAAACGAGCATGTGAGCTATGGATCTTTCATTATCACGAACATTAAATCCACACCTATTCCTGATAAGGCCGAACATATTTCCTTTTTGTTATATTGGCTTTGCCTATTTATAGGATGCCCCAACTCAATAAAGGTTACCAAAGAATTCCTCCCTTTAGCCACAGCTCTAGCCGATGGGAAAAAATTGGCACTTTGTCCCTTTATTCTTAATTAATTTTATAGGGGTATGCACTTATTAATGCACGATAAGGATAGAGATGATTTTAGGATGGGGCCTGGGGTCAATATGGATTATGCAAATATGGTTCATGGCCTACTTTTAAGAACTTATGAATTGGCCTCCTTAACCTGACTATAAGTCCCTAGGTTATTATTCCCCCTAGGTATTGTCCTTTGAATATAAATATACCACTTTCAGAGAATTTTATCATTTCTTTTATAACACTAAAGACCGACAAGATACGTAGTATTGCCCATTCATTCCTTTAAGCTTTTGCCTTTCATGGCTCTTGGAAGATTCTTTTAATCCTAATCTTTCTCTAGAATTCAAAACGGCCTAAGGAAGTTTTCTCATTGCTAGGGATTTAACATTTGGGTTGCATTTAGGCCCCCAAAATAATAAGTGTGGTGTTGAGGTTTATAATCCTCACTTTGTTGCAAGGCAATTTGGCCTCACTCAGTCTCTTCCATGCCCGATCCTTTTCTTGTGCAACTCACCATTTTTGTAATAACCCTAGTTTTTAAATTATTTTAATTTAAAATAGGATATGCAATGTTAATAAAATTCAAAGTTATATTTGATTATTTTATTATCTTGTGATTAATATTTATTATTTCATGTTTAATCAAAATTTTCTACGTAAATAATTATTTTAAAACTTATTATTTTAGAAATTTATTTATGTTATATTTATTACTTTGAGAATTATTTTAATAATCTTATTTAATTACTAAGGTTATTTTATTTTTAAAAGGATGTTGTTTATTCTTATTCTTATTATTTTTACTATAATGCATTATTGCATGATTATAATATGTGCTATTATATATATATATATATATATATATATATATATATATATATATACAGACGCTAATCTCCCCACATGTATATCAATATATATATACACACATACATGCATTCACACACACATACATTAAAAGAAAAAAAAACACAAAGTCTTCTTCTTCTTCCCCTGAACCAACTCGAGCCACCCCTCCCCGTCGCTGTCACGCCATTCCCTCATTGTCAGAGTGCCTCACTACCGTCTAGCCACCTCCTTCCGTCATCCCCATCTCCTCCTTCTTCTCCAACGAGCAGCAAATCAACAGTAACAAGAAGAAGTCGAAACTCGAGCTCATCGGCGTTCCAGGAGATTCCGACCACCATTCTTCTCGATTATGGTGTCCTTGAGCTCCTCAAGCTCTAGTTAACTTGATTCTAGCTTCAGTTTGAGCTTTAATCCCTCCATTTTTGTTGTTTCTTGAATTTTTAGTTTCGGTCACTTAGGGTTTTTGAATTTTTTTTGGGATGTTAATGGTTGATTCATGAAAAACTCCTTTACAAATGTTGATTCTAGTAGCTTAAGCTACTCCCATGAATTTTTGTGTGATTTTTAGAAATTATTTTGATTTTTGTGAATTTTTTAATATTATTTTATTAATTTTAGTAAATTAATTATATAAATTATGAAATTGTGATTTTTGGTATTAGTAGTAATTATTATTAATTTTAGAGTTGAGTTTATAATTTTTGTGATTTTTGTGTAATTTTTATAATTATTTTAGGTTTATGTCAATTTTAGAAATTAAGGTTAAATATATATTTTGTTACAAATTATTGGTTAATTATATGTTTTTGTTGATATTATTGAGATATATGTTGAGAAAATAATTTTTGTGCATTTATATAATTTTTATTGAATTTTTGAGTATTATTAGTATATTATGTGAATTTTTGAATATTAGGGTTAATTGTGTAATTTGGTGATAATTTTAGTTAAACACTATGTTTAATTGGTTTTCATATTATTTGAGGTATAAAAGTGATTTTTACAAATTATTTACTATTTTTAACTAATTAATACTAATTTTTGAAAATTATTTTTAAATAATATATTATATACTATTTTTGTAATAAAATGGATTTTTAGTACTTTTTAATTTGTATTTAGACTAATTGGGCTATTTGGATTAGTAAAGTGAGTTTTTATTAAATTATATTGAATTATCAAGAAAATGGATTTTTAATAATATTATATTATTATTTAGGGTTTTTAAGTAATTAGTGGGAAATTAATTATTTTTGGTGTTTTAACGTTAAATATACAATATTTTGAGGGTATTTATGGTAATTGTTGATTTTTAATATATTTTATTATATTATGTGAATTTTGGTGAATTGTGGACCTCAATTGGAGAATTTTGTAATTCAAGATCCCAATTGAGGATTGTGAGAATTTTTATATTAGAAGTGTATTTTTCTTACAGGAACGGCTCTACTTTTTAGTAGAGAGATGTCCGTTTTACAAAAAAGATTTTACCGAATTATCGTAAAACGTGACATTGGGTCTAATTCCAATTATGTATCTGTTTGTATTTTGTAATCCTAGATTGAGTCTCTAGAAGTTAAGTTAGATGTATTCTTATTTCATGATCATTTTTATTATTTAGTTGCGTCGAGACCGAGGCCTAGCGGACTAGGCCCATTGGATCAGTCTCATGGAGCGCATCCCTGTGAGTTGTTATTATATATATACATTGCTTTAGGTGGCATGTTTTAGAATTATATGTTTTAAATGTAAAATTTTGCATAATTGTTTTATTAAATACTTGAGTATATTTTAGGTATATTTTTAGTATATTCTATGTATATTTTGAAATAAATGCATGTTTTACTTTTGATTTATATTTAAATTATTTTCAAGAATATTATTGGTTTATTTTGAGTATATTTCATGATTTATTTGAGTTTGTTTTACATATATATATTTGAAATATACTTAATTTATTCTAGGTATATTTATGGTATATATATGATTTATTTGACTATTATGAACAACTTTATACGTTATTTGTTACTTGAATGTATATTTTATTGTAAATGAAGGATATCGATAGAACGTGCTTCCTAGTAGGCAGCACTAGGACCGAGTATATACCGATATGATAGATTATAGGTTGAATTACTAACTTATTTGTGGAAATTATGACTTGATTGATTTGATTGATGTGTGATGTGATTGATGGTGTGATTGCTGAAGCTCGGTTGACCAAGTGTCTTGGGGCCAATCACACTGACAATCAGACTGTTGGAGCTCGGTCGACTTAATGTCTTGGGGCTAGTCTACTGTCCAGTTGGATTAAGTGAATTTACTTGGAATTAAGTGAGCCAGTATGACTAGAGTGTTTTCTATTGATAATTAAGGTTGCGATCATTAAGGTTCTATTTGATCCTTCATAAATTGATGTTTTTCAGTATTATATATAAAGTGATTTTTAGCATCTGTGTATACATGCCTATATATATATTTATTATATATATATGATTGTTTGCATTTGACATTTTGTAATGCGTGTATATATATTATAATAATTCACTCAGTGAGGTTTGACTCCCCTCTGTTGATATTTTTACAAGAGAGTCTTCTTCTTCAAACCTCAGCAGTAGGCCTATCCGCCGGATTTCTTCCGCCCCGACTCTATTATGTAAATCTTTTACGTAGTTTTATATTGTACTCTAGAAACTACAGTAGTTGTATTTATATTATTAGGAAGTTGTACTCTATATTTATGTATGTTGATTTTAGTTCAGAGAGGCCTGTCTCTGAATGTTGTATTAAAATATTTTATTTTATGATATGAAGAGATTATTTAGTAAATAATTATTGAGATTTAAATTTTGATGTATTTTTATTTATTTTATTCTATTTATTGTTTTTTTTATTTTTTTGAGGCTTGCTACGGGTTTCGGATTCGAAAGAATTCTCATTCCCTAGTACCGATCATAGCCTCCAGTTTTAGGTTGTGATAATTTTTCACTAGGCTTATTTATGGCGAAGTAGAGTTCTATAAGAAGCTAAATGCAGTTTACAAAATATTGAAAAAGAACTTGCATCTATGTCCCTTGCCCGTCTGCCCATCTAAGACAAAAATGTTTACTGGTTTTTGGGACGCGTTCTGTTTCAAACAATTATGCTTATCATCTGTTAAAGTGATGAACATTTAGAAATGGGAATTGACTGATGATAGAGCTTCTTTTTATTTGTAGGGTTGAACCAAGTCTAGAGGTGAGCATATTTGAGATATTTGTGCCTTTCAATGTTTTTACAATTGTAAATATAATTATCAGGATAAGGCTGAGATGCAAAAGAGGGTAGCTCAGGTGAACGGTGAACTCTTATAGGAAAATCGACTTAGTAGTTACGCTTCATATCTGCAGACTTGTACCAGTTATCCAATGGTGATCGATTTGGACGTTTGCTCGACCTTTTACGTCGATCGGTCCCTTGAGGTTCCTACAGCCCCTTTCTGCATCGCTGGTCCTGCTATTTACAAACTTAGGCCACAGAGCAAGGTCAGTTATACTGGTAGCTTTATAGGTGATCCCATAACAATTCTATGGTTTATCCAAGCATTATCCTCCTATGCACACCCTTACCTTGCCTGATCAAGTATATTCTATCACTTGATTTTATGACAATTCTTATACACTTCTTTTTTACTTTGACTTCCATAGAGGCCATCGAGAAGCCAATAGTCATGCTTGATGAATAGCCTAAGGCAAATAAAGCCAAAACCTCTCACTGATCTGTTAAGCCTATAGGTCAAAGCACTTCAAGGTCAGCCTTTGATGCTGCCAAGGCCGTTCAAGTAGAGAATCTAACCATCTCTCCTGCAAGAGCCGATATAACTCAGGTAAAGCCGACAAATGCTAAAAAGGTCGTGGCTCTTATCCAAGATGTGCCAAATCAGCCTTTTAAGATCTCACAAACTACTAGCCCTATTAAAGCCACTTCATCAGCCCATCCTCCTTTGTCATCTCAAAAACTTGATTAAGTATGAGTGTTGCATTTCTATTACGATCTTTATTGTTAATTCAGATATTTAATCGACTTATCATTACAGAAATCTTTAGCTGATATTTTTTATGTTATGGAGGCTACTCTTAATAACAACTTTGATGGAGAGGTTGACCTAAATCCTTTCGATTATGAAGATACCAATACAACAGTTGACGTTGTGGAGGACTTAGATAAGTTGATAATGGTCAAGGTGAAAAAGAAGTTGAAGCACTTGGTTGAAATCCTCAAGAGCTCTACATTCTTCTTCCTTGATGAAGAGAGTCATGGTCGGGCTTCCTTGATGAAGAGCTAACAGTAACCTTCATGAGCATCCACGACCTTCTTTAAGGGTTACCATTGGCTAGAAGCACATCATTGGCAACCTGTATAATAACCTTCCCTCTATGATCACTTGCTATATTGAGGTCGATCACTTCATCGATGATGACCTAACTTCTAAGGAAGAAAAGAAGTATGGCTATGATGATGAAGCCAAAGTCATTAATGAAAATATAAGGAAAGAGAAATAAGTCGCCCTTGATGCTTCTGCTATCATGCCATCATTGGAGAAGTAAGTAGCTGATCTTAAAGCTACTTTGGCCAATAGATGTGCTACTCTTGAGCGCTACAAAAGGGTATAATAACAAAAGGTCGAGTATGCACAAGCTCAAAGGGTAAAAATGAAGGAGCCATAAGAAAAGTGAAAGAACTTATGCCTTCAAATTGAAAAGCTTTAAGGAAGAAAAGCATCAACCTTGGTTGACAAGGAAATTTTGGTTAAAGCTTTGACCGAATTTTGCCAAACTTTTAAGCAATTTTAAACGGTTGGGATATGACTGATTATAAATAGATTCAATGCTTGTAAATATTTTTTAATAAATTGTCTTGTGGGATGGCCTTAATTATTTTATTTCTACTTCCTTGCTTACATGTTGTGCTTTTGCTGACAAATAACTGTTGTAAAGAAACAAACTAAATAGACCATTTGGTGTCATCAGCCTTACTATTTTTCTATAAAATCTGATGTAAGCTTCCATAATAACTTTGCATGAAATATTTTTATTATTGTGAGGAAATATAATGAATATCAGGCCTGAAAATAATTAATTGGCCTAAATAAAAAGATTGGCATAACAATCAAAGATCGACTTAGAAAATGAAGACTGGCCTGACATTCAATAATTAGCCTGAACTAATACTTAATTACATCTCTTTATTTACTTTATCGAATGCAGATCAATCAATACCATCCCACATAGACGGGAAATATGCTTTCAAGCACTTGCATTGATCAGTCTAACATGAGGGGAACCATCCTTATCAATTAAGAGACAGGGGCCACCCTTTAGTACTTATGATATGAGGAAAGGGCCTTCCTAATTTGAACTCCACTTCCTAAGAGATCGGTCTTTAAGTTTGATGGGTAACACAAGTTTCTAGATTAGATCCACTTTCTTAAAGTATTTGAACTTCACTTTCTTGTTAAATGCCCTCTCGACTTTCCTTTTTTGTATAACAATTCAATCATAAGCCAAAAGTCGTTCTTCATCCAACTGATTCAGTTCTTGTAACATGCCTTTAATGTAATCCTTATTTGATATTTTTAAATGCACCTGTCTCTTTAGTGAGGTTACTGTTAGCTCCATCGGCAATATGGCCTTATGGCCAAATACCAACTTAAATGTGGATGTATCGGTTGCCAATTTCTGACTAGTCCTTAATGCCCCAAGTACCTTAGATAAAGTATCATGTCATATTCATGGATTATCCTTAATCAAATTTTGAATCACCATTTTTACCAACTTATTAGTGGCTTCGGCTTGATCATTTCCCTAGGCATGGTATGGAGATAAGTGTAAGAGCTTGATTTTATAGTTCTTTGCATAAGCTTGAATTTCCTCCCCTATGAACATCATGCCCTGGTATGTGGTTATGGACTTCGGAATCCCAAACTGATGTATAATTTGCTTGGTGATGAAGTCCATAATTGGCTATTGATTAATGGTCTTCAAAGGAGTAGCCTCTACCCATTTGTTGAAATAATCTATTGCAACAATTATAAAGCTATGCCCCTTAGATGACAGGGGGTGGACCTTCCCAATTATTTCCATTGCCCATCCTATCAAAGGCTAAAGTTTAATGATGGAATGTAACTCGTCTGCTTGAATGTGCTGGATCGGTCCCTGCTTTTAACACATTTTGCACCCTTTTCGATTTATGCTTCTAGCATGTTTTACACCCTTTGGCATAATTATTATAGTCTTTTTCCATTGTTGGTCAGATACACTCCTTACCCCTTGATGTGCTCCTGTAATTCCTTCATGAACCTCGACCATGACTAGCATTGCTTCTTTAGGACCAATGCATCTTAGAAGTTCTCTAAAGATTGATCTTTTGTACAGCTCTCCATTTATTAGCAGTATCTTAGTTGCTAGGATTTTGATTGATCATTGGTCAATGGCGAAAGGTTGCTAAGATATTATGTAATCTCCATCCTCTAATTAGCCTCTAGATTAATAGTAGTAACCTGTAATCAGAGATTGTTAGCTATCAATAGTAAGGATGAGTAAGGTCGAACTAATGTTGGGATAGATTGAATCTTGTCCCTATATTTAAAGCCTAATTACGCTAAGTCATTTACTTTTTCATTCAGTTCCCTTTCTAAGTCCTAAAGACTTGGTCTCGAAAAACCTTTCATCGTATGCTAGACTTTCTTACAATGTGCCCCCAGTGTGGCCGATTCACACTTATATTCTCTCGAGACTTGCTTTACAACCAATATAGAATCCCCAAAATAATCCATATCATGTACCCTTAGCTCGATAAGGATTTCAAGTGCAATTAGAAGTGCTTTATATTCATTCTGGTTATTAGTATAAGGAAAGTCAAGTAGGAATGACAACTTTTTCTATATACCATTGGGAGATTCAATTACCACACTTGCCTTCGAGCCCAATGACGCTCTTGAACCATCAAACCAAAGTCTTCATCTTTTAGCCTCACAAAGATCAACTGGTATTTATATTACAGGATGATCGACCAAGAAGTCTACCAATGCTTACCCTTTAATAGCTTTATGAGGGATGTACTGTAAAGTAAACTTCGACAATGCCATAACCCACTTACTAAGCCAATTTCTAAGGAATGGCCTTGAGAGTATGTATTTGATAACATTGGTCTGGCTAATCACCAACATAATGGAAGGAAGCAAATAGTAAATGAGTTTGTAACATGTGAAGTATAAATAAAGCCTGAACTTTTTGATGGTCGAATACCTCATCTCTGTATTCATTAATGCCCGACTAAGGTAGTATATTGACCGTTTATATCCTTCATATTCCTGGGTAAGTAAACTACCCATAGAGGTTTCTGAGGCCGAAATGTAAATAATTAGGGGATCAATCAGCCTAGGAGCAGTCATAACTGGTGGGTGAGTTAAGTACGCTTTTATCTGATCGAATGCATATTGATGCTCCTGCATCCATAAAAATTCCTCCTTGTCTTTTAGTTTTAGCAAGGGTGACCAAATTCTTAATCGGCTTGCCATATTAGAAATGATTCTTCTTAGGTAGTTTATTTGTCCGATTAATTATTGTAGTTCTTTTTTAGTCTTTAGCAGTGCATATTCAATAATTGCTTTGGTCTTATTGGCATCTACTTCCACCCCCCTTTGGTGCACCAAGAATCCTAAAAAATATATTGCTGATACTCCGAATGCACACTTAAGAGGGTTCATCTTAAGCCGATGGACCTTTATTCTTTCAAATATCTTTGTTAAATGGTCCAAATGTTGTTCATCGATCTTAGACTTGACGATCATAAACTTCCATAAAGTCCTTAATCAATGAGTTAAAGATCTCATGCATTATTCGTTAATATGTAGCGTAAGCATTTTTAAGACCGAATGGCATTACAACCCTCTCGTAACTCCCCAGTGCACTAAAACACCTGAAGGTCATTTTTCTCACATCGATCTCATTGATTTTTATCTGATTATATCCTAAGTGATCATCCATAATTGAGAGGATGTAATGTCCTAATGTAGCATCGATGAGAATAATGGCTATAGGCATAGGATACTCATCTTTGGGGGTTGCGAGGTTCAGATTCCTGAAGTCAATACACACCCTGATTTTTTAATTCTTTTTTACCACAAGGACAATGTTTGATAGCCACTGGGTATATTGTGCTTTTATGATAAAACTTGCATTTGTAAGCTTACTTATTTCATCGGCTACTAACTTCTCTACATCTTGAGACATTCTTCTAGGAGGTTGAATATGAGGCCGATATCCAGGTTTGATTGGTAACTCATATTCCACCAGTTGATGGTTAAGACTGGACATTTCCTCATATGTCCAGGCAAAACAATCTTTGTATTTCCTCAGCAATTCCACTAGCCTTTCTTCAAATTCTAAGCTAAGTTTGAAGCTGATGTATATAGGCTGTTTATCAGCTTTAGTTCCCAAATTGCCTTCCTTCTGCATGTCGGGGGGTTTGAATAGGACCATCTTCCAACTTATTGGCAGGGATTTGTATATCACCAATTTTCAATCGGCCTACTGGATCCTGATCTTCCTCTTTGAAGATGCACTCGGCCAATTGGACTTGCCTATTAATTGAAGAAGTTTGTAATATCATCTTTAATATTGGTAATAACTGATCAATTGACTACTCTTGTTGTAACTACTGCAGGCTGATTCATCAAAATACTAGTCTTAGAGCCCTTCTTGAATATATTAAAATGAGGTATATACATCATAGCCTCTGTATGAAAGGCCTCTTCCTTAAATGGATTGGGATCCTCATGGATGACCTCCACATCTCCTTCAGTCCTCTAAATGAATAACATTTGGTGAAGAGAATAAGGAACACAACCATTAGAGTGAATCCAATCCCTGCCCAGAAGCACGTTGTAATTAGTTTTCATATCCATAATGAAGAATCCCTTTTGCGATTCATGCCTGCACACTTTGACATTTATTACGATGAACCCTTCGGGACCTTGATCATGACTTGCAAAATCTATCATTATGGCATCAATTTTCTTAAGATCCTTAAGTTCCAGCCTGATCTTCTTTAAATTCCTGAGATGTAGAATGTTGACTCTAGTACCATTATCCACCAAAACTCTCCTTGTTTCCACTCTATTAAATTTGGCCTTAACATACAGTGGCCAAATATGCCTAGTCATCATAATATCAGGCTATGGGATGGTTAAGGAAGCCCCTCGTTCGTTGTCCAGCTCCTAATTGTCAAGGGTGATAATATCCCCATTCAGAGTGGATTTTTGGTTGGGTTTTGGTTTGAAGTCATTCAGTAGAGTTATAACATCGATAGTAGAGCCCAAGACTTCTCTTTTTAGTAATGGTGGAGGCGGTGGGCCATCCTTGATCTTGCCTTCTTTTGCAGACCAGTACCACGGTACCATCCCTTTACCCTTATCTTGTTTGTGTAGGTTAAAGGGAGTAAGGATTTTTATGGGGATTAATTTTTTCACCATACATCTTCTTCACAGTGTGATCCTTACCATTAGTAATTCTCTTCTCATGTTCCTTTTCTATAGGAGTTCTATCTTTCTCAAACCTCATAGGCTGATTAGTATCTCTTTCCATATCTGCTTGAGGCCTCTTTGCTGAATTGCTGGGGGCCGATGGTTCATAACTCTACTTGGTTGATTGGTGAAGTCTCTACATTCTCCTTTTTTGAGTCTTGGTCATATTGATTCTCCCATCTTTATTAGGATACCATACCCTCTTGAAAACATCATTCTTTAGCTTATGCTTTTGCCAGTCCTCAGTTGCATTTGGTTTGAAAGTCTTGGAATTTGGCTGATTAGGTGAATGGCGTTTATGACTAAAGGAAGTCTTATCCCGCTCTTCTCTTAGCCTCTATCACTTTGGTGATTGAGATCGGCTTCTAACATTGGTTGAAGTTGTCCCTTTGGCTTTTTTTTACTGATGAGTGGAGCCTTATCAGTATCGTTTCACATGTCTTGGGGACCTACTGTTCTTTTTTAGAGTATACTTGAAAGAGTACTGACATGTTGGGCATGTTACTTCTTCCTTATGAATGACTGTGATGTCCCTGCTCACCTTTAGGTCTCCTCCCTTATTTTATGTTTCTGGAATTTTCAATTCCACTCTAATCCTTGGCTGATTAGGAGTCCATAGTTCACCCTTCCCTGCTCTAAAGATCTTTATGTCTTTGGGAAAAATTATATTGCAAGGTATTTTAGGGAATATCATACTGATAGTCTAGGCCTTCCTTTTTCCTGGGAATAAAAGCTTGCCATCATCAATTGCTTTTTGAACAACATTCCTGAATGACACAGTTGTTAATTGTATATCTCCAAGAATTATGACATTTACAATATTCTTTACCAGCCCGATCCTTAGGAGGAGGAATAACATAACCATCAAACAGTTTAATTTGATTGTCTTTTATTAATGCATCAAAGATTTTATCAACTTTAGTAAGGTCAAAAGAGTACTCCTTGGCTATTTGGTTTGCCTTAAGATTTTTCTTTTCTTTTTTTATTATTGGCCTCTTTAAGGCCTAACACTCATTTGGCATGGTTCCAATATATTCGGCCACATCGATGGTTTCACGATCAGACTCAGTCTCATACTCCTCATTAATGGCCGATATATCAAGAGGCTGCTGATAATATGTTCCTTTTAAGGAAGACCTTCTTTGGTCTTTTTCCTTAAGCAACCTTTTATAACTAGCAACTTAAGTGGTTAGCTCAAATAGGCCCCTGAAATGGTGTCCCTCAAATTGTTCCCTTATATAATAGTTAAGTCCCCTAATAACCATGAGGATAGATTCAACCTCACCGATGGCCAAAATACACCGAGTACTAAGCTTGTGAAAACGCATTACGTATTGTTCATTATGAAATTTTGGTTAAATCGGCTAAGGATATATTAGGTTTGGCCCTATCAAATTCCATATGGAATTTTTCCTCCAAATCTTTCTAAGTAGTTATAGAATTAGAAGGTAAGTGTGTGTACTAAGTGAAGGTCAATTTAGTCAAAGAATTGCCAAAGAGTCTCAGCCTCCAAAAGTCATTGGCCAATGCCTTTCCACATTGCACTATGAATCGGGTTACATGTTCAATTAAAGATTAATATTTTTTCTCACCTGAAAATAATACAAATTCTGGCATTGTATATCCTCTAGGAAAAGGATGCAATTTATCTATCCAGTTAGGATAGGGTTTGTTATACATCAGCCTAGTAATAGGCTTAAAATTTATTCCCATTTTTTCTAATGTGTCTCTCAACAAACTTTGATCAGTCATAGGTGGCTGATACTCATACTTGTAGTCATTATTATTGTATTGTGCTAAATTACTATGTGGGTCTATATTTTGGCCTAAAGTCAATTCAATAACTCGGCCTTATTCATCATATGTAAACACAGTACTAGCCTGATTAGGGTTATGGCCCGTCGTCCGACCTTGATAACTATTATCATTATAATCAACAGATCAAGCTTGATAACTCCTTCATTATCATTGGGCCTTCTCATCATACGCGTATTACCATACTGTAAGTTTTGACTACAAGATTTATAAGTATTTGAGACATACTTAGGAAGTTTCACATTTTATATACCCTTGAGAATTGATACCATGAAGTGCATGTTAACATTGATCTCTTCCAGCTGCTTCTGGGATTGCATCTAGATTAACTCATTCCTTTCTGAAATTGGCTTGAAGACTGTTAACATTTATGCGATAAGGTCATTGAAGAGAATATGGTTTTCCTTAGACACCTCATCTCTGAGAAAATCTACACCTTCCCTACCAAGGATGGACTGTCTCTTGGGTGGCAAAGCGTAATTGTAATCCTCTATATTCTCCAGGAGTTCATTTCGGCTTTGTTCCTGTACATGACCACTTGATGCATCGGTCTTATTGTTTGAAGCGGTCCGCTTACTAGATATGCTTATTGTAGTAGCTTTATGCTATCTCTTCTAGATAGGCATATAATGGGTCCCACTAAGTGTGTGAAAAAGATGTTCGGCCTCAAGAATATTGAGAATCAGCGCAAGCACCTTTTGATTGTTTAAATGGGTTCGTATAAACCTTTTACAATATCATAAAATATGGTATTAAAGAATAAGAGTTTTATCACTAGCTCAGGGTGGTGACAGGGGCAAGAAATAGGTTCAAGCCCTTTCTAACCTATTTAATTTGGATAAAACATGAGGTTTGCTTCACTGGAAAGCTATTGATCATTGGAATTTGGATAAAAATAGACACAAAGTCTGATAAGCTTATAGCAGTATGTTGAATTTTGATTGAAAATATGTAGTCCTTTTTTCAATACATTACTTTGGCTTTTATAGGGTCTGCAGCCCAACTAATTATGGAAATAAAATCATTAAAGGCTTTCCTAAAATGAAATAGGAAATAAATCACAAATAAATCTTCCTAAATTATAATAAGGTAATTTTGTTGATTGCCTATATCAAGATTCATTTGAAACTTGTCAAAAGTGTGCCTTGACTGATAGATAAAAATTTTGAATTCTAACTAGGTCCTGTGAAGTCACTTTGTGCTCACCTTAATGCTCTGATTAGGTGTGTTTGGGCCGATCAATACAAACACTCCAAAAATTCATCGAAGTGGAATAGCATATCCGCTATAACTCTCACCCTGATAATCCAATTGCATGGACTCTCTATTGATAGTGGACAAGCATATGGATAAAGCCATTATCTGCATCAGCATCAATGGTAGAGAAGATAAAACAAAGATGTGTGAAGAAGTTCTTATAGAATAGTGCTAAGGGTAGAGAGGTCATGGAGAGGATTTGTATCTTGACGCTGAATCTAGAGGGATTCCCCTGTAATTTTTCTTATTTCTGTCATTTTACTCTTAAATGAGTGTTAGATCATAGCCTTTGCAGTCCTTTTAAGAGGGGAAAATAAAAAAATAATTATAGAAAAATAAGAACAAAAGTGCATTTTTTTTATAGGGATTTTGTTGGGGATTGTAAGAGTTTCTGGGTATTTCAATCTTGCCTTTTTTGGGTTCTTTTTTGTTAGGAGGGTATGCGATTTCATGGGTTTTTTATTTCTTGTTTTTGATATCGTTTTGGGAGCATGAAAGGTGATGAAAATTCCGGTGATTTGTAGATAATTCTGAAGTTGATGTTGTAGCGAATCTGATGCCCAAATCTCCACTGGATAATGCAAAAAAGTGCCTTTCAAAACTATGATTCAATTGTCTTTCTTGACCATCCACTAAATTTGTTAGTTGGTTCAATTAGCGTGTGGAAATTGTCTTGTATCATTGTTTTGAAGAATGGCGTGATGGGTGTATTTGACATGTGAATGGTACATCCTACTCTAGAAGCAAATCAATACTAATTTTTTTTATTATGTAGTTTATAATTTAATTTTTTTTTAATTTTTAGTGAATAGAAAAACTAAATTAATTAAAATTTTTATCAATTTTTTATTACAAATTTTTGTTGCACAATAAACTTAACAAATAATAAGAATTATATTATTCTTATTTTTGTTAATAATAAGAATAATATTCAAATTTATCTGAAACTGAAAAAAGTATTTAAAATTTAAAAACATTATTTGAAACTCAATATATTATCTGAAAGTGCAAAATATGTGGTATATTCTTTATTCAGTTAACTATATTTTTTAATATTATCTAAATATTTTTTTTAATATTATTCTTATATATTGAAAATACAAAATAGATGTCATATCATTATATAATATTTTTTAATATTATTCGAATATTTTTTGGATCTTATTTGTATATGTTGAACATGCAAAATATGTGTCATATTCATTATTCAGTTATATACATTTTTTAATATTATTTATACATTTTTTAATATTATCCATATATTTTTAAAATTTTATTTGTATATGTTGAAAATGCAAAACATGTGTCATATTCATTATTCAGTTATATACATTTTTGAATATTATGCATATATTTTTGGAATCGTATTCGTATATGACACAGAAAAAAGTATATGATTTGAATATAATAAATATCTAAAACTCAAAAAGAGTATCTAAAAGTAATAACAGTATCTGAAATTGAAAACAATATCTCAAACTCATAAAAATAGTATATGAATATGATAATTTCAATAATTATATATTGTTAGAAAAATTATCAACGAAATAGTTGGCCTTAAGTAATAAATTTCAAATATAATTGTATTCAGTTAATTAAAATAAAAAATAAATAAAAATAATTGATATATGCATATCAATTAATTTGAATCCAAGTGCCAATCATTTTTCAAATGCATAAAACTTGAAAAATATGTTCCATTTATGTCTATTTTATTATTTGTATATTTTAGTTTATTTTTCGTGTATAAAATGAATATATATATATATATATACCTAAAACTAAAAACAAAAAACTAAGAATAAGAAAATAAAAAAATAAAAAATAAGGATAACAAATAATAAGAAAATAATAATAAAGAAAATAAAAATAAGGACAAAATAAAAAAAGAGAAAAAATGAACAAAAAATAAATAAAAATTAAGAAAAATTGAAAAAATTAAGAATAACAGAAAAAATAAAAAATAAAAAAGCAAGAAAAAATAAAAAGGAATAAAAAATAAGGATAAAATAAAAAGAAAACGAGAGAAAGCTAAAAATAAAGAAAAATTTTAAAAATAAGAATAACAGAGAAAAAAAAAGGTGTGAAAATAAAGATAAAAGAAAAAAGGGGAGATAAAAAAAATAATGAAAGAACAACAAAAATATAAAATTGGGTAAGACGAAAAAAAAACTTTTAAAAATAAAAAAGACACTCATGTAATTAATGAAAAAAGAAGTATTTCGATGAAAACTGAAACCTAATACATATACATTTTTGTAATTTTTTCTAACATTTTTATAGTCTTTGATGTTAGGAAAATATATAAATACACTTTTAATATTTTACACTAATCTCAAATCAATTTAAAAAAAAAATTACCACCCTATTACACTAATCAGATTTTTTTAATGCTTTTTAAGGTACAAATACATACTTATCATTTTAAAAAAGGTACATTTAAACCCTTTTATAAATGGTATTAATTTTTATGTTAGTAGGGTCCACTTTATCTAACATACATAAAATAAATAGGGAAAAGTCATAAAAACTATTATGTAGTTTCACGGTTTTGCACTTTTAAGTATATATTTTATTTTTTGACAATTAGGATCCTGAGTTTGTCACTATTTGACCATTTTCAGTATATGAGGCTAACGCTGTTAAATGGAACCGATGGTATTAGTTTCATATATTGAAAATCGTCAAAAGCCGACGAATATAGTGTCACAACCCGAAATAGGGGTCATGACCGGCGCTAGGGAACGAGAATTCTTTCGAATCCAGAACCCGTAGCAAGCCTTAAAATAAAATAAAAGTTGCAATAATAGTAAAATAAATAATAAATTGTGCAGCGGAAATAATATCATAAATAATTAAATAATAATCCATCATGGGATTTAAATCAACAACTCATTTCATATATATAAATAAACTTTTAATACAAATCCAGTTTAAATCCTTAAAATACACCATTCACACAAATATAGTATAACACCCTTTAATAATTTTACAATTACTGCAGTGTCTAGATTATAAAATAAAACTCAAGTAAGCAGTTTACATAATGAAGCCGGGGCAGAAGAAATCTGGCGTACAAGTCTGCTACTGAGGTCTGAAGATGATGACTCTCTTGAAAAATAGTCAACGGAGGGGAGTTAGACCTCACTGAGTAAATTATTATAATATATATACATGCATACTACATGACAAGGCACACAGTCCATAGTATATATGATAAATATATATACAGACAAATTCACACAAATGCAGCAAAATCAATTTTATATATTTTCTAAAAATCTCTGTTTATGAAGGATCAAATAGAACCTTAGCAAATCACAACCTCAAACAATGTTAAACAACACTCTAACCATACATGCTCACTTATTCCAAATATATTCACTTGTTCCATGTGGACAGTAGACTGGCCCTGAGACACTAAGTCAACCGAGCTCCAGCAGTCTGACTGTCAGTGTGATTGGCCCTGAGACACTTGGTCAACCAAGCTCCATCAATCACACTCCTAAATCATATCTCATATATCAAATAATCAAATCCAATCAATATCCACAAATGATTAGTAATATAACCTAAATGCTATCAGCGTACCGGTACGTACTCGGTCCTAGTACTGCCCACTAAGTAGCACGTTCTATTGATATCCTTCATTAATATATAAAACATACATTCATAAAAATAAATAATGCTTGAATTTGAAATAAAGAGCAACATAAACCATATATATACTAGAAATATACCAAAAGTAAACCAGGTATATTTCGAGTATATATATACGTCAAGTAAATCCAATATATTTGCAAAATAAACTAGAAATATATTTAAAAACATTTTAAGTATACTTCAATAAATAAACATGCATTTAATCTAAAATATACCCAAAATATACCTAGGCAATTATTAAACCATTTATGCATATTTCATAAAATTTGAACATACATTTCTAAAACATGCAATCCTAAAATACGTATATATAAAATAACAACTCACTGTTTATTGCTCCCCTCGAGATGGGTCCGATGGGCCTGGTCCACTAGGCCTCGGTCTCGGTGCAACTAGACGAACAAACGACAATAGAAATCAGAATAAATCTAACAAAAAATCCTAAAAACTTGATCTAGAATACTAGACACAGAATTAAAATAGGAATTCGACCGGATATCACGTTTTACGAGAATTCTACCAAAAATCCGGCAGAACCTCCCCTGTAAAATGGACATCTCTCTACTCAAAGAGTAAAGCCGGTCCTACAAAGAAGCACACTTCAAAAGTAGACACAGAATTCACATCCAAAACCCCTCAGTCGGACTCCAAACTACAATTTACCGACCGAGGTCCACAATTCTCAGAATATTCATAAAATACCAAAAATACCCTTATATAATTAAAATACATTTTATCAATCCAAATTACATAATTAACCCTAAAACACATTAAAAACCGATGAAAACTCATTTATTTAGAAAAATCGTATATTATATATATAATTTGAAAATAATTTACGAAAAATAGTTTTAATTAGTTAAAAATACTAAATAATTTGTAGAAATCATTTTTATACCCTAAATAACTATTAAAACAGATTTAATTACATTTTTTAGCCAATTTAGTATAAAATTACCAAAATACCCCTATATATATAAATTTACTAAAATTAATAAAAAATTCATCAAAAATAATTTAATTACTCAAAATTAATTTTCTCAACATATAATTCAACAATATCAATAAATTTACTCAATTAACCAATTAATTTCAATTAAACACATAATTAACCCTATTTTCCAAAATTACACAAACTTAATAAATTCCAAATAAATATATAAAAATTCACAAAAATTAAAAATAAATTTCTATAATTCATTTCAACACCTATAATTACCATAAAACACAATTTCATAATTTAATTAATTAATTTTCGAAAATTAGAAAATAATAATAAAATAATAAAAAAAATACCCAAAAATCAAAATAAATTCCAAAAATTCTACAAAAATTTCAGCATGTAGATTGAGCTTCCAAGATCAAAGTTTGTGAAGGAAGTTTTTATGAATCAATTAAATTGAGGCTCAAAAAATTCAAGAACCCTAATAGGCCGAAATTGCAAAATCGAAACCTAGAGAAATCTAGACCATTTTAAGTGAAACAAAGCTTGGAATCACACTCACCGGAGCTCAAGGAGAAGATAGAGACCGGCGGTGTCAAAAACGGTGGCCGGAAAGTGCTTGATCGACGATGAGAAGGAGTTTCGGGTTTCTGGCCAAATCGAGCTTCAAACAGCGCCGGAGAAGGAAGAGAAGGCGGTGGAGCTGGCTGAGGATGAAGGTGGCACACCGGGAGGCACACCGATGGTAAAGAAACGGCGTGACAGTGATCGGAGGAGGAAGGGAATGATCGGGAAGAAGGGAGATGAAGTTGATGGCAAACTTGTAAATATCACAAACTTTATATTAAGTAAATATATCATATGTATTTATGTATATATATATATATATATCCACACTATATATTATAATAATATAATCCCACACACATTTAATATTCACCACACAAATATTTAATACTTTATACACTTATAATTAATTAATTAATATTAAAACTAAATAATAAAAATTAAGGTAATTAATTAAACCATAATTTAATTTAAATAAATACACAGATATACACTTTATTTAGCACTTAAAAATTATATATGAGTTCATGCAGATTCGTAAAACTAATCAAAATAATTAGTATTAAATTATTTACGTGTCAATTTCCCTGAAAATATAATTCCCAGGAAAATTTTACATAAAGTACTTAAAATAATGTGAAACAATTAAAATTAGCTTTAAACAAATAACAAACTCATAAAATATCATAAATATATACAAAAATTATTAACACTGCATATCCCGATGCAATATAAAAATATTTAAAAACTTGGGATATGTCACGACCCAAAACAGGGGCCATGACCGGTGCTAGGGAACGGGAATTCTTTCGAATCCGGAACCCATAGCAAGCCTAAAAAAAAATAAAATAAATCATGCAATAATAACAATAACCATATAATATGCAGCGGAAATAAAAATCATAAATATAATAATAACATTTTCATCACTGGATTTGAATCAAATCTCATCACATATATATATATAATCTTTAATACAAATCCAGTTTCGATATAATACATCTCTTTAAATAAATACATGAAATCCAATACTTTAATTCACAACTACTGCAGTGTCTAGATTAAATAAATAAGACTCAAGTAGATAATTTACACAAAGAAGCCAGGGCGGAAGAAATCCGGCGTATCGACCTACTACTGAGGTCTGAAGATGTTGACTCTCCTGAAAAATAGTCAACGGAGGGGAGTCAGACCTCACTGAGTGAATTACTATAATATATATACATACACACTAAATGATAATGCATACAGTCAACAGTATATATTTAATATATATATACAGGCAATTACACACAGATGCAATAAAATCATTTTTATATATTTTATCTGAAAATCATCTTTTATGAAGGATCACATAGAACCCTAGAATATTGCAACCTCGGAAATAGTGTTAGACAACACTCTAGCCATACAGGCTCACTTATCCCAAATATATCCACTTAATCCATTTGGACAGTAGACTGGCCCCGAGACACTAAGTCAATCGAGCTCCAGCAGTCTGACTGCCAGTGTGATTGGCCCCGAGACACTTGGTCAACCGAGCTCTAGCAATCACACCCCAAACCATATCTTACACATCAAATAATCATAATCAATCAATATCCACAAATAAGTTAGTATTATAGCCTAAATACTATAGGCGTACCGGTACGTACTCGGTCCTAGTGCTGCCCACTAGGTAGCACGTTCTATCGATATCCTTCATCAATAAATATAAATCATTCATTCATAAAAATAAATGATGCATGAAGTTCAATAAAATATCAACATAAACCATATATATACTAGAAATATACCAAAAGTAAACCAGATATATTTCGAGTATATATACGTCAAATAAATCCAATTAAATCATAAATTAAGCTCGAAATATATTTAAAAACATTTTAAATATAATTTATTCATAAAACATGCATATAATTTAATATATACCAAAAATAAATCAAAATAAACTAAATATAAGCTTAAGAAATAATCAAATTATTTATGCATATTTAATCAACATAAAACATGCATTTCTAAATCATGCATCCTAAGTATATATATATAGTATAGTAACTCACCTAGTGCGCTCCACGAGATGGATCCGACAGGCCTGGTCCACTAGCCCCCGGTCTCGACGCAACTAAACAAGCAATAAATAATCGACATCAGGATAAACCTAACAGAAATCCTAGAATTCGATCTAGAGTATTAAACACAGAATCAGAAATTAGGGTTCGACCGGATATCACGTTTTACGAGAGTTCTACCGAAAATCCGGCAGAACCTCCCCTGTAAAACGGACATCTCTCTAGTCAAAAGAGTAGAGCCGACCCTACAAGGAAATACACTTCGAAAAACTACACAAGGCACAATCAAAATCCCACGGTCGGACTCCAAACTACAGTCCACCGACCGGGGTCTACAAACACAGAACAATTATGAAAATACCAAAAATATCCTTATATCATAGAAATTCATTTTATAAGTAGAAATTACATAATTAACCTTAAAACACTGTAAAAACCGATAAAAACTCATTTTATTAGTAAAACCGTATATTATATATATAATTGAAAATAATTCACGAAAAATAGTTTTAATTAGTTAAAAATACTAATTAATTTGTAGAAATCATTTTTATACCTTAAATAACTATTAAAACCGATTAAATTACATTTTTAGACAATTTAGGGTAAAATTACCAAAATACCCCTATATATAAATATACTTAAATTACTTCAAAAATTCACCAAAAATCATACAATTATCCAAAATTAATTTTCTCAACATATTTGTCAATAATATCAATAATTAAACCCAATTAACCAATTAATTTCAAATAAAACACATTTAACCCTAATTTTCCAAAATTCCATAAACTTCAATAATTCAAAATAAATACTTAGGAATTCATAAAAATTCCAAATAAATTCCTATAATTCATTTCAACACCTAATTTAACCATAAAACACAATTTCATAATTTAAATAATTAATTTCCAAAAATTAGAAAATAATATTAAAATATTCAAAAATACCCAAAAATCCAAAAATTCCACAAAAATTCATACATGTAGATTAAGCTACTAGGATCAACATTTGTGAAGGGAGTTTTCATGATTCAATCAATTCGAAGCTCAAAAAAATCAAAAACCCTAATAGGCCGAAATTGAAAATTCGAAACCTAAGCAATTCTAGACCATTTAAGCTCAAACCAAAGCTAGAATCACACTCACCGGAGCTCAAGGAGAAGAAAGAGACCAGCGGTGTCAAAAACGGTGGTCGAAAATGGGAGAAACGGTGAAGGGACGATTGTCGGCCAAAAAGGAAAACAGGGGCTGCCAGCGCCGGGGAAGGGAGCTGCTGGTGGCGGGGGACGGCTGGGAACGGCGGTGGCAAGCCGGGAGGCACACCGACGGTAGGTGACCGGAGTTGCAGATGGTGAGGGAAGGGAGTTGGGCGCGGGAGGGAAGGAAGAAGAAGAAGAAAAAGAAGAAAAAGAAAAAGAAAGAAAAAAAAAGAAAAAAAAAAGAAAAAGAAAGAAAAAAGAAAAAAAGAAAAAAAATAATAAAATAATAGTAAAAAATAATTTTAACAATTTAATAATAAATAAAATAATTAAATAATAATAAATAAATAAACAAATAATAAAATATTAGGATAATATATATTAAACCCTAATTAAATAAATATACACACACAGGCTTTATTTAGTCATTTAAAAATACGCATGAGTTCATGCAAGTCTGAAAATACATTTAAAATAATTAATAATACATTGTTTACGTGAAAATTTCCCCGAAAATGCAAGTCCCGGGAAAATGTTACGTAAAACACTGTAAATAATACACAATAATAAAAATAGGTTTTAAATACATAACAACTCATGAAAATATCATCTAATATACAAAAATTGTTAACACTGCATATCCTGGTACAATGTAAAAATATTTTAAAATCACGGGATATTACAGTCTTCCCCCCTTATAAGAATTCGTCCCCGAATTCCAGAAAAGAATAATTACAAGATCAAGAAAGGAAGAGATAAGGGTAAAAAGCTCGCATCTCAGCTTCAGTCTCCCACGTATGCTCCTCAACTCTATTGCTACGCCACAAAACCTTGACCATCGGAATCTATTTTGACCGCAACTGTCGAACTTGATAATCAACAATCGCCACAGATTCTTTCATAAACGTCAGATCTTCATTCACTTCTACACTGTTGGGCTGTAACACGTGTCAAGAGTCTGAGATATACTTCCTCAACATCGAGATATGAAACACCGGATGCACTTGTGACATACCCGGAGGCAAAGCCAACTGATATGCAACAGTGCTAACTCTCTCCACAATCTCGAACGGCCCGATATATCTCGGTGCTAACTTACCCCTTCCCACCAAATCTCATCACACCCTTCATCGGAGACACCTTCAGGAAAACAAAATCTCCAACCTGAAATTCTACATCTCTGCGCCTAGGATCCGCATAGCTCTTCTGCCTGCTAACTACAGTCTCTAAACTATGTTTAATCACGGTGACTTTCTCTGCAGCATCCTGAACCATCTCAAGTCCAGTCAAAGCTCTCTCACCAATCTCATCCTAACTCAGAGGGGGTCTACATTTCCTTCCACACAATGCCTCATATGGTGCCATACCAATACTGCTATGGTAGTTGTTATTAAATGCAAACTCTACAAGAGGAAAATGATCATCCCAGCTACCTCCCAAATCCAGGACACACATCCTCAACATATCAGTGTCTGGATCATCCTCTCAGACTGTCCATCTATCTGAGGATGAAAAGCAGTACTGAAGTCCAACCTAGTGCCCATCACTTCCTGCAACTTTTGCAAAAAATGAGAGGTAAATACTGAACCTCTGTCTGACACAATGGACATAGGTACTCCATGAAGGCACACAATATGCTTCACATATAGCTTCACCAATCTAGCTCCAGAATAGGTGGCTTTCATAGGCAAGAAATGTGCAGACTTCGTCAACCTGTCTACAATCATCCAGATGGAATCATATCCATCCTTAGAACGAGGTAAACCAACCACAAAATCCATAGCTATCCTTTCACACTTCCACTCGGGAATAGGAAGAGGCTGAAGCTTCCTAGAAGGCTTCTGATGTTCAACTTTCACTTGTTGACACGTCAGGCATTTAGCAACATAATCAGCGACATCCTTCTTTAGTTCGTCCCACCAGTACAAGTCTCTGATACTGTGGTATATCTTAGTGACACTCGGATGTACGCTATAAGCTGTAGAATGTACTTCCTCCAGGATCTCTTCTCTCAAATCATCCACATCAGGAACACACAATCTACCACTGATCCACAACATAACATCATCATCAAGTGTGAAATCAGTGAATTTTTCTGCTCGAACATTCTCTGCAAGCTCTTCTAGAATAGGATCTCAGCTCTAAACTACTTTAATCCTATCCCTTAGTACAGTTCGCACTTTAAATTGAGCTAGCAGTCCACCTGACCTGATGATCTTTATCATCAGACCTTGATCCATTAACAGATGCAACTCCTGGATCAACGGTCTCCTCTCAACACTAATGTGAGCAAGACTGCCTAAGGACTTTCTACTCAAGGCATCTGCTACCACATTAGCCTTGCCCGGATGATATAAAATCTCACAGTCATAATCTTTCAATAATTCCAACCATCTCCTCTACCTCAGATTTAGATCTCTCTGCTGGAAAATGTACTTAAGGCTCTTGTGATCAGTGAAAATCTCACAAGTCACCCCGTACAGATAATGTCTCCAAATCTTGAGAGCAAAGATCACTACAACCATTTCAAGGTCATGTGTGGGATAGTTTTGCTTATGCTTCTTCAACTACCTCGAAGCATAGGCTATCATCCTACCATTCTGCATCAACACATAACCAAGGCCAACTCTAGAGGCATCACAATAAACTGTGAACTTGTCCACACTATTAGGCAAAGCTAACACTGGAGCTATGGTCAATTTCTCCTTTAACAACTGAAAAATATTCTCACAAGCTTCTGACCACTCGAATCTAACATTCTTCTGAGTCAAGCGAGTCATAGGGGCTACAATTCTAGAAAAATCCTGCACAAACCGCCTATAATACTCGGCTAAACCCAGAAAACTCTGAATCTCAATAACATAAGTCGGTCTAGGCCACTTAGACACTGCCTCAATCTTCTGTGGATCAACCTGGATACCTTCTTTAGACACCACGTGTCCAAGAAAAGAAACACTCCCTATCCAGAAATCATACTTCGAGAATTTAGCATAAAGCTGATGATCTCTCAGTGTCTGCAGTATAGTCCTCAAGTGATATACATGCTCCTCCATACTCCTTAAATAAACCAATATATCATCGATGAAGACTACTACAAACTAATCCACATACGGTCTGAATACCCTGTTCATCAAGTCCATAAAAGCTGCTGGTGCATTAGTTAAACCAAAAGACATCACCAGAAACTCATCATGGCCATATCGAGTGCGGAATGCCGTTTTAAGAACATCGGCTTCACTAATCCGCAATTGATGATAACTTGACCTCAGATCAATCTTGGAAAAGAACTGTGCACCTTGTAGCTGATCAAAAAAGTCATCTATCCTCGGGAGAGGATACTTGTTCTTCACTGTCACCTTATTCAGCTCTCTGTAGTCAATGCATAGTCTCAGGGTACCATCCTTCTTCTTCACAAACAGGACTAGTGCACCCTAAGGAGAAACACTGGTTCTGATGAAACCCTTACCTAACAACTCTTGTAACTGCTCTTTCAACTCTTTCAACTCTGCAGGAGCCATTTTGTAAGGTGGCATAGATATAGGAGTAGTACCTGGAACCATATCTATACAAAACTCAATCTCTCTGTGAGGTGGTAAACCTGGCAACTCCTCAGGAAAAACATTAGGAAACTCACAGGAAACAAGAACATCTATGAGTGACAACTTCTCCACTAAAGTATCCCTGACTAATGCCAAATATCCTTGACATCCTTTCCTCAGCAACTTCCTAGCCATACTAGCAGAAATAAGATTCTGAGGTGCGGAGCTCCTATCACCCACAAACTTAAATTCTTCTTCATCAGGAATTCTGAAAGTCACCTCTTTACTCTGATAATCCACCACGGTATAGTACTGAGACAACCAATCCATACCCAGAATAACATCAAATTCTATTACATCCAACAAAATCAAATCAGCGGGTAATTCTCTACCTCCCATGAGAACTGGACAACCAGAAAGAACAATATCGGTGTCCAAAGAATCGCTCAGAGGAGTGGCGATAGACAAAGGAAAATCCATCCTCGAAGCTTGCCAACAAGACTTGGAAGCAAAAACAGGAGAAACGAACGAATGCATGGCACCCGAATCAAACAAAACCCATGCATCCAGGTAACAAACAGAAATAATACTTGACACGACTGCATTGGATGCCTGAGCATCCTGCTGAGTAAGATGGAAGACTTTGGCCCATCCTTGACCTCCCTGCTGACTGGTGGAAGCCTGGCCAACACCTCTGGCACCTCTACCATGACCCTGCTGTGGAATAAGCTAAGTGGAACTTTGATGTTGGGCTGGAGGCAACTGAAAAGGAACGGGTGTAGCACTAGCAATCGACTGCTGTGGAAATTATGGAATCTGCAACTGCTGACACCTAGAATAAGGACACGATCTGGCATAATGTCCTGTTTGCCTGCATCTGAAGCATGTCAGTGGTGTCAAGTAACACAGTCCTTGATGGACTCTACCGCAAGTCTGGCAAACACTGGCAGCTGACCTAGAACTACGACCACTGTTGCTGCTTGAAGCACCTGACCCGAATCTCAACAGTCTATGCTGACCTCCATGGCCATGTCTACTGCTCCGATGCACTCGTTGCTATTGCCTCTAACTCTGTTGAGTCGGACCTCTCTGCTGACTACTCGAACCAATATGGGAACTCGAATACGGAGTAGCCTACAATCCACTCGACTGAACACCCAGCTAGTAATAATCAGGCATCGCTCCCTGCTTGGCTAGCCTCAACTCAATCTCCTTGGCTAACTCGATCACACACTCCAGAGTAAGGCATGTTGTAGGCATACCAGCAAATGCTGAACCCAATCCAGTGACGTAGGTAGTGACTGCGAAATACTGATCTCGCATCAAATCCTCTGCATATCTACCCAGCCGGAGGAACTCTCGGGTGTACTCCTCAATGATCGATCACCATGAGAAATGCTGGTCAATCTGAGACGATAGCTCATATGGAGAGGCTCTGGACAAAATCTCCTCATAAATCGCTCTCGAGACTGAGCCCAGGTCATCGTCATCATATATGGCTGGATCATTTGAATGAACCAGTCCAGGGCTGGTCCCTCGACAGAAAGCTCAACAATCATAATTACTGGTACTCGGTGTGAGCAGTTTGAGTCCTAGTCTCGATCGTGTGCAAAAAATCTAACGGATCGGAAGTCCCATTAAAGGCAATCCTGCCAACTCTGGCATAGAACAAAGCTGCCTTAGGGTCAGACAAAGAGTAGAGCTGGTCCTACAAAGAAACACACTTCAAAAGTAGACACAGAATTCACAACTAAAACCCCTTGGTCGGACTCCAAACTACAATTCACTGACCGAAGTCCACAATTCTCAGAATATTCATAAAATACCAAAAATACCCTTATATAATAAAAATACGTTTTATCAATCCAAATTACATAAT
This sequence comes from Mallotus nudiflorus, assembly GCA_947683625.1. Taxonomy (NCBI): domain Eukaryota; kingdom Viridiplantae; phylum Streptophyta; class Magnoliopsida; order Malpighiales; family Euphorbiaceae; genus Mallotus; species Mallotus nudiflorus. The sequence goes on along the minus strand of CANTUR010001358.1, from coordinate 283,936 downwards.
TAACCCTAAAACACATTAAAAACCGATGAAAACTCATTTATTTAGAAAAATTGTATATTATATATATAATTTGAAAATAATTTACGAAAAATAGTTTTAATTAGTTAAAAATACTAAATAATTTGTAGAAATAATTTTTATACCCTAAATAACTATTAAAACCAATTTAATTACATTTTTAGCCAATTTAGTATAAAATTATCAAAATACCCCTATATATATAAATTTACTAAAATCAATCAAAAATTCATTAAAAATAATATAATTACTCAAAATTAATTTTCTCAACATATAATTCAATAATATCAATAAATATACTAAATTAACCAATTAATTTCAATTAAACACATAATTAACCCTATTTTCCAAAATTACACAAATTTAATAAATTCCAAATAAATATATAAAAATTCACAAAAATTACAAATAAATTTTTATAATTAATTTCAACACCTATAATTACCATAAAAAATAATTTCATAATTTAATTAATTAATTTTCGAAAATAAAAAAATAAAAAAAAAATACCCAAAAATGAAAATAAATTCCAAAAATTCTACAAAAATTTCAGCATGTAGATTGAGCTTCCAGGATCAAAGTTTGTGAAGGAATTTTTCATGAATAAATCAAATTAAGGCTCAAAAAATTCAAGAACCCTAATAGGCTGAAATTGCAAAATTGAAACCTAGGGAAATCTAGACCATTTTAAGTGAAACAAAACTTGGAATCACACTAACTGGAGCTCAAGGAGAAGATAGAGACCAGCGGTGTCGAAAACGGTGGTCGAAAAATGCTTGATCGACGGTGAGAAGGAGTTTCAAGTTTCCGACCAAATTGAGCTTCAAACGGCGCCGGAGAAGGAAGAGAAGGTGGCGGAGCTGGCTAAGGATGAAGGTGGCATGCCGGGAGGCACACCGACAGTGAAGAAATGGCGTGATAGTGACCGGAGGAGGAAAGGAACGATCGGGAAGAAGGGAGATGAAGTTGATGGCAAACTTGTAAATATCACAAACTTTATATTAAGTAAATATATCATATGTATATATATATATATATATATATATATATATATATATATATATCCACACTATATATTATAATAATATAATCCCACACACATTTAATATTCACCACACAAATATTTTAATATATTTTAATAATTTATACACTTATAATTAATTAATATTAAAATTAAATAATAAAAATTAAGGTAATTAATTAAATCCGAATTTAATTTAAATAAATACACAGATATACACTTTATTTAGCACTTAAAAATTATATATGAGTTCATGCAAATTCGTAAAACTAATCAAAATAATTAGTATTAAATTATTTACGTGTCAATTTTTCCGAAAATATAATTCTCGGAAAAATTTTACGTAGAGTACTTAAAATAATGTAAAACAATTAAAATTAACTTTAAACAAATAACAAACTCATAAAATATCATAAATATATACAAAAATTATTAACACTGTATATCCCGATATAATATAAAAATATTTAAAAACTTGGGATATTACATATAGGATCGAAAATTGCCAAAAAAGTAAAACACATACTTAAAATTGAAAAATTTTAAAACCATAGGGTAGCTTTCCGTACTTTACATTTAATTGTTTTTAGTTAGGTCATACATCATTTAACAACATTAGCCTTATATACTGAAAATTGTCAAACGGTAACAAACACATAAATCAGATTGTTAATAATGAAATACATATTTAAAAGTGCAAAACCGTGAAACCAAGTGATGATTTTCCATATTTTCCCCAATAAAATATTAAGATAAAGGCGCATATTTACCTCTAATGTTTATAGTCAGCAGTAAATTTGCTCTTAAAGAAAGCTTATAAACATCTAAACACAATTCTTTAAATATATATATATATATATATATGAAATACATATTTAAAAGTGCAAAACCGTGAAACCAAGTGATAATTTTCCATATTTTCCCCAATAAAATATTAAGATAAAGGTGCATATTTACCTCTAATGTTTATAGTCAGCAGTAAATTTGCTCTTAAAGAAAGCTTATAAACATCTAAACACAATTCTTTAAATATATATATATATATATATATATATATATATATATATATATATATATATATATATATATATATGTATATATATTTCTAATTTCATAGAAGTACTAAAGTACAAATTGTTGTAGATACTCATATCAATGCTAATATGATATTAAAAAAATTTGCATATAATTTTTTATACAAATATTTTTTAAAAATTATATAAATTCTTCAAATTCTATTTTTTATAATTAAAATCTTTTAAAAATTCCATCTCATCTTATATAAAAGTATTTTGTTTAAATATTTAATTTTTTTTTTAAATGGGATATCAATGTATACAATTTTTTTTAAAAAATAAACTCGCATAAAAATTATAAGTAAATTTTTTAATGTCGTATTAGCATTAATAAATTTTACAAGTATGGAAAATAAATTTTACTTTAACATGTTTATTAAATGCGGAGCTTAAATATTTGTTTTAAATATTTTTATGTATGTTTATAACTTTTCTTTGGGGTTAAATTTACTCCTTAACTTAAACATTAGAGGCAAAAATACACCTTTATATAATATTTTTTATACATGTCAGGTATAGCGGATCCCATTAACAATAAGAATTAATGCCGTTTACTAGAGGGGTTAAATGCACCGTTTCCAAAATTATAAAAATGTATTTACACCTTGAAAAATATAAAGCGCTTATGTGAGATTTGGACAAAATATTAAAGGTATATTTGCACCTTTTCCCCCTTTCTCTTTCTTTTTCTATCTTAAGAAGCCCAATTTGTGATCTTTTGATTGGTAAATCATTTAAAATAGGTGTTAACAACTCTATTTGTCTTTCCAAACTATAACACTATGCATGGATTGAGGGAAAAATAAAGGAAAAGAAAGAAAATAAAAGGTAAATTAGATTTTATATTATTTGACTATTAAATAATTAATAAAAGGGAAAATTATTTCCACTCATTCCCCTTATATAATGTGCAATTAATTACACTATAAATTTGGGCGTAAAATATTTCAACTTTAAAATACATTGTAATTTAAATATTTTTTTTAAATATTCCTCATTTTTTTCTTTTATTAATTAATTTTAAGTTATCAAATACAACAAAATCTATAGTTTTTATTTACTCTCTTCCTCTTCCTTTTCCTCTCCTCCCTTCCCTTTAAAAAGCCTTTTAGTCCCCTCCCTCTATAGTTATCATGCATAATGTAAGCAAATATAACAGAAAAAAAAAAAAAATTTACAAGACTATTTCTTACAAATTATGTTTCACAAAATTAATATTGCATTATTTTATTTTTTAGACCCAATAGTTGATAGAAAATACAACAAATAATACCTATTTCTTACCAATTACTACAACTGAATGAGTGGTGATTTTAGCATTTTTAAAAATTCTCCCAATAGTGGAATCACATATTCTCCTTATCAATGAATTCTTATTCACAAGACAATCAAATTAAAATAATTATAAATTAGTTAAATATGTAAATATTATTATACATTATTAAAATTAATAAAATAAAATATATTTTAGAGCAATAAAATAGCGGCTCGAGAGACGGTGGTCTACTCTATGATGAATGTCAACAGTTTAAATCCTGTGAACTTAGTTGATACAAAATTATATGATATCACTCCCTTTTTCTAATATGTGATTTAATAATTCATGGACGTTGATAACATCTTTCCCTTTAATAGCACCTTAGGATGACATAAGTTTAAAATTAAGGTCAAATGAGGAAATGCTAAGCCTTACGATATAGACTCCTAAAGACAAGAACGGACAAAGTAAGGGACAAATTGTTTTGGGGAGTTTGATGATAATGCTGAAGAAAAAGTTCAGAAATTACTAAATATGGGGCTCTAGGAGTATATTCAATTTTTAAAAAGGAATTTTTTTAGGAAAGTTTTATCTACACAAAATATATTGTATCTAATCGTAAGATTTAAAATACATTACTTAAATATTATACACTTAATTGATAAAAATAAAATAAATATTTTATATTATAAATTATACCATTAAATGTGTATATATCCAATATAGGTTAGAATTTCTCATCTTTTTAATATCAAGAAGGGAAAGAATTTGAGCTAAAATATCAAAAAAAAAAAAAGTATATCACCTTTTTGATTTCTTAAGAAGTACATATTTTACCCACAAATCGGCGACTCTAATGGTATTGTATTAAGATCCATTAATTGCTTTAAATACGAGAATTTGAGGAGGCAGATTGGTCGAAGTGGAAAGAAAAAATTAAATTTAAAATATATTACAAAGATATTCATTTGGAAGAGACAAAAAGACATCCTGACATAGTGGCATCTTGAAAACCCAAAAAATAAATTTTAAAGAATATAAAAATTAAAAAATTAGATCCATATCTAACAATTAATACAAATATTTTTATTTTTAAAATAATGAATATGTTTATAATATTTTTTAAAAATTATAATAATATTTTAGTAATATTAATAAATAATTTTAAAACAAAATTTTTATTATTTTTTTGTTCAATAAGATAATTTCATTCATCATTCATAAAAAAAAAAAAAAAAAATTCAACCAATAGATATTTTTTTAAATATGAACTAAAATACTCTAAATTTTTATTTATTACTTATTTTACCACTTTTAATTATAAGAGTGTCACTTTATTTATAGAAATGCATCATGCTTCCTTTTACTTTATTTTTTCTTTTTTTAAATTTTTTTTTCTTTTTATTCTCTTTATTTTTTTTCTTTATTCATTTTTCTTTATTTTTAAATTTTTTCCTTTTTCCTTATTTTTTCTTTTTTTTATATTTTTTTCTCCTTATTTTTTCTCTTTATTATTTTTTATTTCTTCTTTTTTGTTATTATTTTTTATTTTTATTCTTTCCTCCCCTTTCTTTTTTATTTTAATTTCTCTTTATTAGTTTTTTCTCTCTTTTTTTCATCTTGTTTTTTTAATTTTTAATTTTTTCTTATTTTTTTCATCTCTGTATATTAATGAAGCATCAACTAATATATATTTTTGACATTTTATGCTGAAATACAATATCTTTTTTATTTTTATTGTTTTGTTCCCTCTTTCTTTTAATAAATTTACCATTATTTTCTAAATGTTATTTTTTAATTTTAATAAACTAAAATAAATATAAAATCATATAATCCTATAAATAAAATAGTTAAAAATCTAGTAGTATCATTAAATTAATTTTTATTGGGTTTTATTAAAAGAGGCTAGCATACATTGATGCATTAAATACTTTTTTATATGTTTTGTTTACTTGTAATTTCTTTTATTGGATAAGGTGTTGAAAATATTGTTTCTATTTCTATTCATACTCATTCTGGCGATCATGGTTGTTATGATCTGTGTTTTTAAATTATTTTAATATTAAACGAGATATACAGTGTTAATAAATTTTAAATTTTAATTTTTATATTGTTATTTATTTATGATCAATAATCATATTTTTATTGTATATATATTTTCTTATGTAAAATAATTTAATTAAATTTTATTATTTAGAAGTTTTGCACTCACTATCATTATTTTATTATTATTATTAGTGTTACTATTATGCATGTGCATTATTATTTGTATTATTATTTTTATTAATTAACATTATTTATATTATTATTAAATGATTTAATAACATGTGTATATGTGTGTATTTTATATGTATATAATGTGTGTATATATATGTGTGTGTGTGTGTGTGATATTTATAAATGTGTGGTGAGAAATAAGTTAATATATAATAGTATTATATTATATAGTTATATTATAAAGTTTATTAATAAAATATATACATATATTCATACAAACAACAAACACAAAAATGTGAACCAAGCAAAGAAAACAAAGAACCTACTATGCTTCCCTTTCCTCCCCGCGCCATTGTCTCATTCTGAAGCTGTCGGTGTGCCTCCTCGACGTCTGGCCAGACTGGCCTCCATAAGCCAACAGCTCCACCGCCCTCCTCCTCCTAGGCGCCGACAACTCGTGGAACCCATGGAGGTCGAAACCTCCATTTTTTTCGGCCATCCTTGATTCCGGCCACCATTCCTTACTTTTTCAGTGTCTAACGACTCCTCTAGCTCTGGTGAGCTTGAATCTAACTTTGGTTTAAACTTTAATCCATCCGTTTTTTAGTTTTCTTGAATTTTTGTTTTTGAACATTAGGGTTTTCCAATTTTTTTAAGTTGATCTTGAATGATTCACAAAATCTTCCTTCACAAAAATTGATCTTGGTAGATTAATCTATATGTATATATTTTAATTTTAATTTTTGGAATTTATTTTAATTTTGTGAATTTTTGAATATTTTATTATTATTAATTAATTTTTGTAAAAAAATTATTTAAATTATGAATTTGGTATATTTGGTGTTATTATAAATTTTTATTAATTTTACTGTTGAGATAATAATTTTTTTGATTTTTATGTAATTTTTATAAATATTTTTAGTTTATGTCAATATTAGAAAATTAGGTTAAAGTTTAGTTTTTGTTGAAATTGTTGTTTAATAATGTGTTTTAGTTGATATTAGTAATATATTTGTTGATAAAATAATTTTTATGCATTTATATAATTTTTATAGAATTTTTGAGTAATATTAGTATTGTTATGGATATTTTGAGTTATTAGGGTAATTGTGTAATTTTATATTAATTATAGTTAAATAATATTTTTTTAATTGGTTTTATAATTATTTAGGGTATTAAAATGGTTTTTATAAATTAATTACTATTTTTAACTAATTAATACTAATTTTTAAAAATTGTTTTCAAATAATATTATATATATATATTATTTTGGTAATAAAATGGGTTTTTATAACTTTTTGTTATATATTTGGATTAATTAAGTTATTTGGATTTAAAAAATGAATTATTATTATTTTGTGTGTAATTATTGGAAAATTTGGATTTTTAATAATATTATATTATTATTTTAGAATTTTTACTGTGAAATTAAGTATACTTAGTGTTTTAGTATTAAATATGTAATATTTTAATATTTTGAGGATATTTATGGCATTTATTGGTTTTTAATATAATTATTATATTATTTAATTTTTGATAAATTATGGACCTCAGTTGGGGGAATTGTGCAGTTTAGGGTCCCAATAGAGGATTGTGTGAATTCTGGTTTTAGAAGAGTGTTTTCTTGTAGGACCGACTCTACTTTTTAGTAGAGAGATGTCCATTTTACAGAGGAGATTCTGTCGAATTTTCAGTAGAATTCTCGTAAAATATGACATCGGGTCAATTCTAAATTATGTGTATGTCTGTGTTCTATAATCTTAGATTGAGTCTCTCTAGAAGCTTAAGTTAGATTTATTCTAATTTTTGTTAATATTTTATTTGTTTAGTTGCGCTGAGACCGAGGCCTAGTGGAACGGGCCCGTCGGACCAGTCTTGAGGAACGCAAACTTGTGAGTTGTTATTTTATATATATATCGCACTTAGGTTGCATGTTTAAGAATATACATGTTTTAATGTGTATTTGTTTATAATTGTTTTATTAAATGTTAAATATATTTTAGGTATAGTTTTAGTATATTTTTGGTATATTTTGAAATAAATGCATGCTATACTATTGATTTATACCTAGCATGTTTTTAGTATATGATTGGTTTATTTTTGGTATATTTCATGATTAATTTAAATTTATTTGACATATATATACTTGAAATATACTTAGTTTATTTTAGGTATATTTCTCGTATATATATGGTTTATTTTGTTATTATGAATGTGGTTATGCATTATTTATTTTTCATATGAATGTTTTATTTTAAATGAAGGATATCGATAAAACGTGCTACCTAGTGGGCAACACTAGGACTATGTACATACCGATGTGATAGATTTAGGGTTGAGTGAAAATTACTTGTAGTGAATTATGATTTGATTGATTGATTTGATTGAGATGTGTTATGATTGATAGTGTGATTACTGGAGCTTAGTTAACCAAGTGTCTCGGGGCCAATCACACTGACAGTCAAGCTACTGGAGCTCGATTGACTTAGTGTCTCGGAGCCAGTCTACTATCCATATGGAATAAGTGAATTTATTTGGAATTAAGTGAGTCTATATGGCTAGAGTGATGTTATTGTTGATCGAGGTTGCTTTAAGTAGGGTTCTATTTGATCCTGCATAAACTTATGTTTTTTAGTATTATTATATAAATGATTTTCAACATCTATGTGAATTTCTTGTATATATATTTATTATATATGAATGATTGATTGCATTTGATATTAGGAAATGCATGTATATATATTATAACAATTCACTCAATGAGGTCTGATTCCCTTCAGTTGATATTTTTACAGGAGAGTCTTCTTCTTTAGACCTTAGCAGTAAACTTATTCGCTGGACTTCTTCCACCCTGGCTTATTTATGTAAACTACTTACTTAATCTTTATTGTACTATATAAAACTGCAGTAGTCATATTTTGTATCAGTAGTGAGTTGTATTTTATATTTACAGTATATAATTCTAATTCAGAGGCTTTCTCTGAATATTGCATTAAATATTTTATTTTATAATATGACAGTTTATTTTTATTATATTGATTTGAGATTTTAATTATGATGCATATTTATGTATTTTATTTTATTGCATGTTTTATTCTTTTAAGGCTTGCTACGGGTTCCAAATTTGAAAGAATTTCCCTTTCCTAGCGCCTGTCATGGCCCTTGGTTTGGATCGTGACAGTGGTGGACAAAATGTGAAGGGTGTTGAAGTAATATATATTGCAATTAGTTTTTTGTAATTTATATTTTTTTGCTTTTTTTTATTTCTAATTTAATTTTGTATTCAGTGGATATTGAAAATTATTTTGTCAGTTCTTCTCCATAAAAAATGAAGCATAAACCTACCTATATCTTAAAGTCTCCTTTTGTTATTGTATAGGAAATTGAAAATCAATGAAAAGTATATAAAAAATATACCATAACTTAAAGCTAAGCATTTTCTTTGGAGTTAACCAAGTTGTAATAGAAAAACTTTTAAAAAATGAATATCTGTTTTTAAGTTTTTGGCATTATTGAGTTGTAAGAGAATGTTGTCGTTTTATGTTATGTTTATAATTTGGTATCATTTTCATTTTTGTTTGGTTTTTGATATCTTTTTTTAATTTGGTATTGTAAGCACTCAATTTCATAATGCATTTGTGCATGAATGCAACGAAAGTCTTTATGATGAAAATTTAGTCAAAAATTGACCTCTAGTGTTAAGTTTCGCGATTTCAAGGACTAAATTGCAACATTTTTTGGGTTTAATTGTAAAAATTGAATTTGCAGGGGCATATTTAGAAATGTGTGTAATGTTGATCGGTATTACATAATTCTTATCAGCATTACGTAATTTTGATCGGCATTATGTAATGCCAATCGGCGTTACACAATGCCGGTTTACATTTTGTAATGCCGAGACATTAAAAGTTTAGAAAAAATTTATTTTCTCGATTTTTTTAAAATTATGATTGGTCTAAATTTAATTTATTTTTAATTAATAAATTAATTTTAGTATTTATCTGTCACGACCCAAAACAGGCGCTAGAGAACGAAAATTCTTTCGAATCCGGAACCCGTAGCAAGCCTAAAAATAAAATAAACATGCAATAGTAATAACAACAGTATATAATGCAGCGGAAATAAAAATCATAAATATAATAATAACATATGCACCAACTGGATTTAAATCAAATCCTTAACATCACATATATATAAATTCTTTTAATACAAATCCAGTTCAAATGTAATACAACATCTCTTTAAATATTTAATGACTACTGCAGTGTCTAGATAAAATAAATCCAAGACTCAGAGAAGCAGTTTACACAAAGAAGCCGGGGCGGAAGAAATTCGGCGTACAGGCCTGCTACTGAGGTCTGAAGATGTTGACTCTCCTGAAAAATAGTCAACGGAGGGGAGTCAGACCTCACTGAGTGAATTACTATAATATATATACATGCATACTAAATGACAATGCGTACAGTCAACAATATATATATAATATGTATATATACAGGCAAATTCACACAGATGCAGAAAAATCATTTTTTTATATATTTTATTGAAAATCATCTTTTATGAAGGATCAAATAGAACCCTATGATATCGAAACCTCAAACAGTGTTAGACAACACTCTAGCCATACAGGCTCACTTAATCCAAATATATCCACTTAATCCATTTAGACAGTAGACTGGCCTCGAGACACTAAGTCAACCAAGCTCCAGCAGTCTGACTGGTCCCAAGACACTTGGTCAACCGAGCTCCAGCAATCACACCTCCAAACCATATCTCACACATCAAATAATCAAATTCAATCAATATCCACAAATGGTTAGTAATATAGCCTAGATACTATAGGTGTACCGGTACGTACTCGGCCTTAGTGCTGCCCATTAGGTAGCACGTTCTATTGATATCCTTCATTAATAAATGTAAAACATCCATTCACAAATAAATGATGCATGAATTTAAATAAAATAACAATATAAACCATATATATACCAGAAATATACCAAAAGTAAACTAGGTATATTTCAAGTATATATATGTCAAATGAATCCAATCAAATTATAAATTAAGCTAGAAATATATTTAAAAACATTTTAAATATAATTTATTAACAAAACATGCATATAATTTAATATATACCAAAAATAAACCAAAATAAACTAAATATAAACTTAAGTAATAATCAAATTATTTATGCATATTTAATCAAAATAAAACATACATTTCTAAATCATGCATCCTAAGCATATATATATAAAATAGCAACTCACACTTAGTGCGCTCCTCGAGATGGGTCCAACGGGCCTGGTCCACTAGGCCTCAGTCTCGACGCAACTAAACAAACGATAACAACAGAAATCAGAATAACCCTAACAGAAATCCTAGAATTCGATCTAGAATATTAAACACAGAATTAAAATTAGGGTTCGACCGGACATCACGTTTTACGAGAATTCTACCAAAAATTCGGTAGAACCTCCCTTGTAAAACGGACATCTCTCTACTCAAAGAGTAGAGCCGACCCTGCAAAGAAACACACTTCGAAAAATAGGCTCAATACACAACCAAAATCACTCAGTCGGACTCCAAACTACAGTCTATCGATCGGGGTCCACAATCACAGAACAATTATAAAAATACCAAAAATACCCTTATAACCTAGAAATTCATTTATACGTAGAGATTACATAGTTAACCTTTAAACACAATAAAAATCGATAAAAACTCATTTTATTAGTAAAATCGTATATTATATATATAATTGAAAATAATTCACGAAAAATAGTTTTAATTAATTAAAAATACCAAATAATTTGTAGAAATCATTTTTATACCTTAAATAACTATTAAAACCAATTAAATTACATTTTTAGCCAATTTTGTGTAAAATTACCAAAATACCCCTATATATATAAATATACTAAAATTACTTCAAAAATTCACCAAAAATAGTTTAATTATCAAAAATTAATTTTCTCAACATATTTATCAATAATATCAATAATTAAACTCAATTAACCAATTAATTTCAATTAAAAACACAATTAACCCTAATTTCCCAAAATTACATAAAATTAAATAATTCAAAATAAATACATAGAAATTCATAAAAATTCCAAATAAATTCCTATAATTCATTTCAACAGCTAGAATTATCATAAAACACAATTTCATAATTTATTTAATTAATTTCAGAAAATTAGAAAATAATATTAAAATATTCAAAAATACCCAAAAATCAAAATAATTCCCAAAAATTCCACAAAAATTCATACATGTATATTAAGCTACTAGGATCAACATTTGTGAAATGATTTTTCATGAATCAAGTAATTAGAAGCTCAAAAAAATCAAAAACCCTAATATGGCCGAAATTAAAAATTCGAAACCTAAGCAAATCAAGACCAATTCAGCTCAAACCAAAGCTAGAATTACACTCACCGGAGCTCAAGGAGAAGAAAGAGACCGGCGGTGTCGAAAACGGTGGCTAAAATCGTGAGGGAAGAAGGAAATGCAAACTCTCGGCTTCCAGCCAAAAACCGACCTCCAGACGTCGGAAACGGCTGCTATAGGCGGCGAGGAAGGCTGGGGAAGGTGGTGGCACGCCGGACGGCACACCAATGATGAGAAATCGGCAGTTGCAGGCGTCGGACGGCGGTGAGGGTGAAGATCGGGGAAGAAGGAGAAATCGGGGGCAAAATGGTAATTTTTCCAAAAATTTGATTTTTGATATATTATATGTATATATATATACTTTATACTATATAATAAAATAATATTAAATTACACACATTAAATATACACCACACACTTAATATTTAAAATTTTAAAATTTAATATTAATTAAAAATAATTAAATAACAATAAAATAAATAAACAATTAATAAAATATTAGGGTAATATTAATTAAACCCTAATTAAATAAATAAGTACACTTAGGCTTTATTTAGTATGAATTCATGCAAGTCCATAAATATATTTAAAATAATTAATAATAAATTATTTACGTGAAAATTTCCCCGAGTAAATAATACACAATAATTAAAATAGGTTTTAAATACATATCAACTCGTAAAAATATCATAATATATATATATATAAATTATTAACACTGCATATCCCGATGCAGTATTAAAATATTTAAAAACACGGGATATTACATTATCTGTCCAGTACGAGTCTTTTATATGTATAATTTTTTGAAATTAAAATTCTTAACCTATTTGTTTTTTTAGAGGGAGGATCAGAGCTACCTCTCTTGTGATCACGTCTCTCTTATGATAACGTAAGTGGTTAGCTAGGGTTAGGAATGAGATATAAAAAGAAAAGGATTGGCAGAAGAAAAAGAAAAAAAAGGGAGACTATGTAAAGAGAGAAAAAAAAAAGAGAAAACCCTAATAGCTACTGTAAAAAAGAGTTGATTAAAAAAACAAAAGAGAAAAAAAGAGAAGAAAAGAAAGAAAAGAAAGAAAAAAAAACCTTTTTTAAAAAAATACAGGGGAAAGGAAAAACCATCCTTGAAGCTTGCCAACAAGACTTGAAAGCAAAAACAGGAGAAACGAATGAATACGTGGCACCCGAATCAAATAGAACCCATGCATCCAGGTAATAGACAGAAATAATACCTGCCATGACTGCATTAAATGCCTGAGCATCCTGCTGGGTAAGATGGAAGACTCTGGCCTGACCTTGACCGCCCTACTGACTTGTAGAAGCCTGGCCAACACCTCTGGCTCCTCCTCTGGTACCTCTACCACAACCCTACTGAGGAACAATCTAAGTAGAACTTTGGTACTGGGCTGAAGGCAACTGAAAAAGAATGGGTACTGCACTGGCAATCGACTACTGAGGGAATTGCGGAATCTGCGGCTGTTGATAACTAGAATAGGGACATGATCTGGCAAAATGTCTCGTATGTTCGCATCTGAAACACATCAGCAGTTTCACGTAACACGGTCCTTGATGGACTCTGCCACACGTCTGACAAACATTGGCAGCTGACTCAGAACTACGACCATTGCTGCTGCTCGAAGCACCTGGCCCAAGCCTAAACGGTCTACGCTGACCTCCACGGCCATGTTTACTGCTCCTGTGTACCCTCTGCTACTGTCTCTGACTTTGCTGGTTTGGACCCCTCTACTGACTACTCGATCCAATATGAAAACTTGAGTACGGAGTAGTTTGGAATCCACCTGATTGAACACCTAACTGGTAATAATCAAGCATAGCTCCTTGCCTTACTAGCCTCAGCTCAATCTTTCTAAAAAAACCCTAAATTAATTATATGCAAACCCTAATTTAAGCTACTGCCACCATTGATTTTAATTGATTTTTTTTACCCAATTAAACCTAATTACTAATCAATTTTAAAATACAGAAATTTAAATCTTTCACTATTCTCACTACTGGGCTATTATAAACTATGTACAAAATTAAAATTAAATAACTATATACCCAGAAATTAAAATAAATTACACAAGATACAAAAATGCAGAACAAAAATTAAAATCCTAAGAACTATTATTAAAACAGTACAGGTTCATCCATGGCATTCCATGGATCTTATGTTCAATTAAACATAGGCGATTTTCTCTTCCTCAATCCACATACGGACATCAAAACAAAAAAAACAAAAAAAAAGCAATCAAATTAGTAGTGAAATTAAATAATAAAATAATTAACGAAATTAATAAAAATCATAAAAAAGAAGAAAGAAAAAATGAATGTTGTGCATATGCCCTTTTTCAACCCCTCAGATTAGGATTTTCACCGTTGAAATCGACTTAGTGTTGATTTGATTATGGACTAAGACTAAAAATCGTTGTATCGTCTTTCTTAAATGAACTACAAAAATTAGAATTTTTTAAAGAATAGAAGAAATCAAATCTTTTTTTTCCATCTAGAAAAAATCCTCCAGCCAAAAAATCTCCCTTCGCACGCATGCAGACTCTGCTTTTAAATGCAAAGTTTGTGCATACTGAACTTCCTCCAAAGAAGGAACAGACCTATCTAATCAAATCAGATAGCGTTTGTTTTGATTTCAAAAAAAATATCTTCTGTGTTTCTTTTTTAAAAAACCTTATCATATAAAATTTGAATTTTTCAGCCAATCAAAACACTGAAAAAATTGATAAAAATAAGGAAAAATACGTGAAAAAATAAAAAATGGAATTATTGCGCATCAATACTGTGCAATATTGACCGGCATTATATAATGCTAATCGGCATTGTCTAATGACTTACAATTTAGTTACCAAAAGACCCTTGAAAAAATGACTTATTTGCAAAAACGTTACAATTTAGTTCCTAAAGTCCAGAAAATCAACAACCAAGTTCAATTTTTGAATAAATTTCATCATAGGGGCTTACATCGCAACTGTGCACAATTGCATCCTGAAATTGGATGCTTACAATTACTAGGACCCCATTAGCAGTAATCACTAGGTTATTTGTATTATCTTTAGAGGGAATGGTTGTAAACTAGTATTATAGGTTAGAAAAGTCCGTCAGGGCTTACTGGAAAGAACTGTGTACTACTTTTTTGAAATACTATAATGATAACACTAGACTTGAAGTGTCTATCAAAGATTTTGAATTGACCAAGCAAAAGGCTACTGAATCATTTTTAGATTTTTTGACTAGGTTCATAAATAAGGCATGATTAATGAAGAACAATTTGGCTGAAAAGGATCAGGTTAGGATGATCATCTGAAATGTGTCACCCAATCTGGTTTAGAGGTTATAGATGATGAACCCCAAGACGTTTGTACGCTTTTATAGTGATGGTTTACAAGCTGAGAAGATTGAAAGTGAGAAAAAGAGGAGTGCTAAAAGCACTGGAGCAAGAAACTACCTAACTGGGGGTATATAACAAGGAAACACTAGTCGGATTGTGGAAGTTCATGTTGTTTAATAACCAAGGAGATTCTCCAATTTTAACCAACCTTTGTCAAAAGTCCTAGAGGGCCTAATGCAAAAAGGCTTACTTTAACCTTTACCGCATCCAAACCTACCAAACCCAAACACCCCAGGCTATAACCCAAACAAGCACTACAAATTCCATCAAAACCTTAAACAATCCACAGATAACTGCATTTGCCTCAAACATAAAATCCAAAACCTTATAGATTTTAGAAAGATCACAGACCCTAAAAACCCAAGCATAAAAAAATGATCCTTTCCCAAACTACCGAAATACACCACCCCCAGCTACCATAATGATCAACCCATGAGTTAGTGAGGAAGAAGTGTTAAGCTCCTTTGAGGACCTAGACCTTAAAACTAAAGAGAAATCTCCTAATGCCCCTAAAGATATGGAAATAGCAGAAGATTTACTGGGTCAGCCTTCAGGCAAGTTCGACTGTAAGGTGCTTTACACTAAACCACCTTCTTTTGACATACCCTTTAAGTCGATTATGCCTGAGGTTATGAGTTTGATGATGAGAAGCTGTTAGACAAGAAAGAAAAATGCACAGTTGAGGTACAGAAAGATGAAGTCATAAAGATAGTTGGTGAGAAGATACAAAAATAACAACTATATCAGCCACTTGAAGGACATCCACCATGAGACTCAGCATCCCTAACATCTAGAATAGGAAATAAATTTTCTTATTGTCTTCTTTGAATAAAATTTTAGTTTCTTTAGAACTTATTTTATTTTAGAGATTAATGATATGAATTCTAATCATGCTTACTTATGTAATGTACATCCTAATGGTACTATGCATTATAATATTGATCACATTTGCAATGTTTAATATAAATTCAATTCATTTAGTATGGGCACAAATGAAAATTCAAAGAACATTCATATATCACATGATATAACTTCTGAGGATATGAAATTTAGAAGAAAGGAAAAGTGAAAACAAAAAGAGAAAAAAAGAAGAAAGAAAAAGGAAAATCAGGTAAAAATGAGAGAAAAATATTATGTTAGGAGATTTAAGAGAACTAATTAGTAACAGGAGTTGTATCATGTGATGTGATGAATGTTCTCATTTTTGCCCTATTGAATGAGTAAAATTGAATTTGAAATTTTTGTTCAAATAACGCATATTCGTCTTTATCATACTGCATAAGTATCTGAATGGAAAGACAATACATAATAAAGATAAAATCAGAGCTATGAGATCATTATTCTAGTTATGTTTTCTTTTTTATTACCTTTTATGATTTTACTTGTAAGTCTAGTGTCCCCTTGTACCTAAGGAATTTAGGTGGCTCAATAACTTGCATTGCAACCCATACCTTGTAATTATCATTAATCATTGGACCAGCATCAAGCCTCATGTTTAGCTCAAGAGTTCTTTGAAGAGCAATTCCAGTTGATTTCATCAACAAGAACTCACTTCAATTAGTTTTCCCATTCCTCTACATCCTTAATGTATGAGATTGTAACTAATATGGTTAGTAAGTTAAATGATCAACAACAATAGTGAATGAACTAGGTCTCTTACACATGAAAAAAAGACTACTAGAATAGCGTGAATGAATCTAGAATAAAACTGGGGGCAAAATGTAGCTCAAGGGGCAAATTGTATAACAATAAGTCCGTATTCAAATAGCTAAGATAGAACATTGCAATATAAGAGTTCTAGGGGTAGAAAGAAGTAAATCGTAAGCAATAACCAATAATTCATCAAGACAACATCACCTAGTCATTTTTTGGACAAGCTGTATCAGAAGTTCTAACATTAGAAGTACCAACAACGAAGCATTCAATGCTCAAACCTGCACGCTGTTGATGAGACACCTCGTTCTCACACTCCAAGCTGTAACATAGCTCTATTCTAAATAGAAGACCTATTAGGATCATGCATGTCATATATAACATGCATACATTTGCATACATTTATTATGAAAATACTTGTTTTGCATAATAAAGTCTTTAACCCTAGGTGAGATTATGCAAATACTTTGCTACTAACGTTCAAAATAAATGTTGTAAAATTGCAGAAAAGTAGTCAGAATGTTCACATTTGAAGGAAAAGGGTAACACTATCAAGGTGAACCTGATACTCAATAGGACTTTAGACCTCAGGAGCCTAATAAATCATAAGCCCATCTAGTAAGGGAATATCATCGACAATGATACTTGAAAAAGCATCATCCTGGCGACCTTAAAAGGTTGGATAAGATGCTCTAGCTCCTAAGATTCAACATCCATCTCCATAGTCTCACCTAGAGCATCATCTAAAATATCTATCCATAACAGTTACTCTAGTGTAGGGTATGGAATATGACAATAAGAAGGTCCAATGTGTTAGCAATACATTTGTCAACCTTATAAAAAAGGAAGAATGCACTTAAAACTTAAAATCAATGCACTCTCAAAAATTATTTAATCATGAAATAAGATTTCTAACTCTTAAATCTTTTTTTTTCAGGAGACTTCAATAAGAGTAATGAAGCCCTCTACCATAGCATTAATGGAATGGTGGAAATAGAAACACAACTCAAAGCCACAACTTCAATGGTGGAGTATCATGATCTTTGTGGTCAGAGACATCATCACCACGATCAAAAGGGAAGAACGCAAAAGAATAACATTGCATTTTAACAAAATTTTTTTACTTGAGAATAGACCATACTAACTTATAGTATTTTGTGCAGAGAAAAATAAAATAGTATGAAAAAGGGGAAAGGAATTGATACATCAATAAGAATGGGCCATATAGCAAATGCCAAACACTTATCAAGATAAAAAGGGAAGTAACAAAACTCTCTGTCATAAAGTACCATCTCAATCATTAAATTCATAAATTGAAAGTAAATTCATCCGCTTCATGAGATCATCTATGAAAAGCCTATCTCATGAACCTTTATCATAATAGCCCTTTTTTATTTGCCTTGTGGAATTCAAATGATTAGTTAGCAGCTTTATATTGAGATTTTATAAACTCTAATCAATCTAAGGTTTGCTTTACACCCAAATAGGGGGAAGAAAATACAAAGACAAAATCTATGGACCTGCAATATAAATTGCTTGAATTTTAGAGTATCTTTTCAGTCTTTTGAATAATAAATGTGCATATAATCTACTCCAATGCTAAAAAATAAGTATGAGTACAAAATCCTTTGATGGTATCCATGCTGAGTAATACGAGAAAGGCGGGGGAATACTAAGAGGAGAATCAAAATAAGAGCAAACATAATTTACTTCAATGCTCCAAAATGAGTAAGAGCATCAATGTGAACCTTTGGTGGTATCCACGCTGAGTAATACAAAAAAGGCATGGGAATACTAAAAGATGACCCACGTCAAAACCCACTTTATTTACTCCAATGCTCTATATGAGTATGAGTATCCAAAGGACCTTTCCAATGGTATCTATGTTGAGTAATATCAAAAAGGTGAGGGAATACTCGAATAAGGAAGAAAAACACAAAATAACTCAAAGATCATTTTAATACTTAAAATTTACTCTTTTTATGCTTAATTTTCATAAATTTTGTTTAGCAAATTCTCCCTAAAATTAGGTGTGAAAGTAAGCTCTTCACTTGGTAAAAGATATACTTTCAACATAAGATGATTAACGATGCCTCTAACCCCTACAAATGGCAAATAAATGATAGTCATGAAAATAAAAAAAATAGTGAGATTCGTTGAGTGCACGCTGTCTCATGAAAAAGTAATGAATTTTTTCATAAAGTTTCAATATTATAATGTACTTTTGTACATTCATTATGATTAAAACTAACTTCAACAAGTCTATAGGAATTGCAAATCCAGAAGAAAGTGTGCCTAACTTGTAGAGTTAGTTAATACAATGGAATTGAAATAATTTAATACAGAAATTCTAATCGATCAACACAATAAAATTTAAAGTCAGTCAGCAAAAAATTCTAATCAGTCAATATAAAGAATTCAAAGCATTTGACTCAAACAACCAAAAATAAAAATCACGAGCAGTTATGGATTATAGCATCATTAGTGAGCAATCATGGATTGCAACATCACTATGAGCAATTATAGATTGCAGCATCATCGGTGAGCAAGGGAAGGGTTATAGCTAATCACGAGCAGTTATGGACTTTAGCATTATAAAAGTGAGCAATGAAAGGATTTCAGCCAATTTGCAAGCAGTTATAGACTATAGCATCAAAGGCGAGTAATGTAAGGGTTGCAGTTAATCATGAGCAGTTATGGACTGTAGCATTATAAAGCATCTTCAGTGAGCACTGGAAAGGGTTGCAGCTAATCACGAGTAATTATAGATTACAACATCATCAGTGATCAATTATGGATTGCAGCTAATCATAAGTAATTATGGATTGCAACAAAATTTATAAGCAATGAAAGGGAATATAATGTAGTCCACCAGACACTACAGAGTAATTATGGTATTATTACTAGACATTCCATATGAACTATAGCATGTTCTCAAATCATAAATCACTAAACGTCCCATAGGTAACGAGAATCATTACATATATTTCGTTAAACTTCTCACAAAGAATATAACGAAATCCATTATCACTAGATGTCCTAAAGGGAATATAGTGCAATTCACTAGACACTATATAGTAGTTATGGTATTATTGCTAGACGTTCCACATGAGCTATAACATGTTCTCAAATCATGAAATGCTAAATGTCCCACAGGGAATACAACGAAACTCATTTGCATATATCTTATTACACATTCTATAAGAAATATAGTGAAGCACGCTTAACATAGCATCTTGCTTAAAAATTGCACAGTAATTTAAGCATCAATCCATCAATTAGGATACAATTGAGTACCTTAATTCTTTCCTTAGAAATTGTGTGTTTCTATTGCTTTGCCATAATTTTTCAAGAAAATAGCGATAAAGGAGGGCAACTATAAGCACCCAATTTCTGGATGCATTTGTGCATGAATGTGATGAAAGCCTCTATTATGAAAATTTAATAAAAAAATTGACCTCTAGTATTAAGTTTCGAGATTTTAAGGACTAAATTGCAATATATTTTTGGGTTTAATTGCAAAAATTGAATTTACAAGGGCATATTTAAAAATGTGTGTAATGGCGATCGACATTATGTAATGCCAATCAGTATTACACAATGCTAGTCGACATTCTGTAATGCTGAGGCATTAAAATTTTAGAAGAAAATTATTTTCTCAATTTTTTAAAATTATGATTGATCCAAACTTAATTTATTTTTAATAAATAAATTAATTTTGGTATTTATCTGTCCAATACATGTCTCTTACATGTATAATTTTTGACATTAAAATTCTTATCCTGTTTATTTTTTGAGAGGGAGGATTAGAGTTATCTCTCCCGTGATCATGTAAGTGGTTAGCTAGGGTTAGGAACGGAATATAAAAAGAAAAGGATTGGTAGAAAAAAAAAAGGGGAAAACTGCATAAAGAGAGAAAAAAAAGAGAAAATCCTAATAGCTACTGTAAAAAAGAGTTGATTGAAAAAACACAAAGAGAAAAAAAGAGAAAAGAAAAGAAAGAAAGAAAAAAACCCTTTTTAAAAAAAAAACGTTCTTTTCAAAGTCCAAAAATCAAGAAAACACAAAGGTAATTTTCTCAAAAAATGGTGAAATCCCATTCTGAGAGGCATTCAAACAGCATATGCATAGCATCACTCTCTTACTCCTTTCTTCTTTATTAATTCTTTCTTTTATATTATTTTATTATTTCTATGTTTGTTTCGTTTAATTTTCATTATTTTATTTTCTTTCTTCATTAATTTTAATCTTATTTTCCTTTTGGATTTTTTGTATTTCATGTTTCTGAGGATGAATACCTGATTGAACCATGAAAACCCATGGAGAATCCATGAATAAAAGCCAAAAGTCAAAGATCCTAATTTAATTTTTATCTTGCTCTATTTATTTTATTTTATTGTTTTTTTAGGTTTTGAATTTATTTAATTTATTTTCTCAAAAGTTGTAATTTAATTTTATTTTCTTTATTATTTTTGGTAGATCTTCTAATAGCTCCAATAGTGGAAATAATGAAAACTTTAGCTTTCTCTTGTTCTTAAAAGATTAATTGGTAAATTAGGTTCAATATGGTAAACCCTAATTAAAATCAATGGAGGTAGTAGATGAATTTAGGTTGTATGCTAATTAAAATTAGGTTTTTAGAAGAAATAATTTAATTACATATTTGATCTTTTTATTTGATTACTTTGAATTTTTTTTTATGTTTTTGGGCTTATTTGTTGATTTTGTGTGTTCTGGGCCCCAAATCCACGTTAGATTCTAACTCATTTAATAAATAGGCTTTTAATTGGATTTTTAAGTTTAATTTTAAAATCAATTTAGGCCCATTTAGGTTACTTTAGACTTAGACCCATTTTTTTATCTAAAATTAAAATATGTAGAATTAAACCCACTAATTTAAATACTTCATAATTTGTAATTTAGGCCCAATTTTAGAAATAAAATAATTAAACTTAAATTTACTTAATTAAAATTAAATAAGAATTAGGTTCACTAATTAATTCATTTCTTTAACATGTAAAAATTTGTAGACCATAAGTCCATTTCTTTAGTTAAATGACAATGAATAGAATTAAGCTCATTTATTAACATGTAGGATCACCTTTTAGTCCATTTAACTTGTAAATAAAAAATGTAGAATTAGCTAAACTTAAAAATAAAATTAATATAGTTTACACCTAGGGACGATATGCTTTGTATGTATTTTTTAGATGCAGTTTTATGACTAGTTTGCTTTAGGGTTAGATGAATGTTTAATTATAGTTTAATAAAATTGTGTGTATATGGATAATAAGATAGTAATTTATAAAATAATTCTAAATGAACACAAGACTGGAAAAAGTTGGTATTCCGTATCCAGAATCTCCTGGTTATAGTTCTAGTTTTCTTTTAGAGAATTGAGTATCACCAAAATGATTTGTCCTAGTTATTACCTTGAGTGGTGACTCCTCATCTTCATGTCATGTCTTTGTGACAATGGTTAGTATGTTCTCTAGAGTCTTGAGCTCAAATAGTGTTGCAGTTGTTAAAAAGTTGGACACACGCTAAACCCCACCGTCTACATGTATCTTTTTGGTTTTTATGGATTTTTGATACTTTTTTATTTTATTAATAACAACGTAGTTATAAAACATAGTTTATTTTTGTATGTTTGTTGCATTAATGCAATATTTATTTTATGTCGAAATATTTCATAGTTGAACTTGAGTTATAATTTTGATGCTACCATTTTATGTTGCGTTTATAATTTGGTATCATTTTTTTTTTGGTTTTTGATATCTTTTTTTTTTTTAATTTGGTGTCTTTTTGTTTGTTTTTTAGTTTCTCATACTTTTTAAATTTATTAATGACAATGTAGCTGTATCACAGAGTTTCTTTTTATATGTTTGATGAATTTATACAATCTTTATTTTATATCTAAATTTTCCATAGTTGAAGGACAATTATAATTTTGATTTTGTTTGAATATGTTTTTGGTTCCGATTCATTTTTTGTATCCTTTTGGTTTCTCTTTATTATCCTTTTAGCTTATTTTTAATTTTTGATTCATTTTTTTGTATCCTTTTGGTTTTCTTTTAGTTTCCAATTCATGTTTTCTATTTTAGTTTTTGGTTTATTTTTGTTTTCTAATTCAATAAGCACAGTAAGAAGTCTTGATATAATTTCTAGAGTTTGACGGATGTAAATGAGACAAAATTTTTATTAAGGTATATTACTAAAATATTTCTGAATTTTATTTTATTATACTATTTCATCATGTATTTTTATTAATTAACTGGAACAATCTTGTGTTATAAGATGGTAAGTAGGTTCAAAAAGTTAAAAATACCCCTCAAACATAAAAGTTAACTTTGTATTATAATACCTTCTCTAATATTTATCTCTACTTTTCATTATGTTTCTTCTTCTTTTTTCAATCTTCCCTCTTTTTTCTAATTTGTTTATCCCTTAAATTTATTCTCATAAATAATGTTGCTCAATTTTGTGTATTTTTATTTTTCAACATGGTCGATGTTCTTTGCTGAGAAAATGGACTTGATGCTCATATATGATGACATTTTCTTTTCCTTGAAAGGAATTTTTTAGATGAAAATATAATTTTGCAAATTTTGCTGTGACCTAAAAAGGGATTTTCCCCCTCATCGTGTGATCTTTCGCTAGTAAGTACACAAAATGTACACCTATTGTTTTGGCAATTTTGGATTTCGCAGGTTGTGTTCTCCTTTTCCAAGGAAAAGCACTTTGTGGGTTTTATCATTTCATTACAAGTTTTGAGCAATGAAAATAATTTAATTTTTTCCTATTATCAATATCACCTTCTCTTGCACAAGGATGGCCATATAGCTCTTTCATTGTTGCCAAATTAATAATTCAGCTATTCTCTTTTTAGTCATAATATTATTTAGCAAAAAAAAAAAAACAGTAAGAAAAAGTTTATATAAATCTTTTGCTCATACCCTTTTACAAATCTTATTGAATAAGATATTTGTCTCTATAATGATTATTTTTACGAAAGGCATTCAAACAATAACCCAAATGGTCTTTATGTGAAAACCTAGAAATTAAAGAATTCTAGGAGATCAAGTCTTTCTGGGGCAACTCATCGAACAAGTTAAATGCGTCTTTTGTGCATCCTAAATGAACATAGCCAAACACCACTTGATCACCATAAATTCTGCCTTACACTCCATAACCATTACTAAAAGCAAACTCAAAATCACCAGCTTCATTTTGCCTTCCTCTTATCACTGTTCTTAAAAATACAAAATCCACCAATATGCATATAATATAAATTTACATAAAAAGGATTTCCAAAAAGTTTAAATTTTCAAGCTTTCCATTAGATACAAATAAAAAGAAAACACAAATTTAGCAATCTTAACAAAAAAAATGCATCAGCGATCAAACATTGAGCTACTAATAAATTACCACAAATCTTAATTAGAGATTCAAGTTCAAGAAGATTAGTTTTAGGACATGAAAGGAGATGCCTTTTGAGTTGTTTTTGTTTGGTTTCAGCAAGAAGAAAGAGGACATAAATGGGTCACCTAGCCATTGCATATTTTGAAGGATATGTCAAAAACAAAAAAGATTAAAATGAAGAAGAATAAGGGCAGAAAGAAAGATTGGTTCTTGAAATTGAAGAAGAAGCATAGTGGAAGAAAGAGATTGAAGCAGAAAATTTTTAGCCACCCCCAATTGCTTGTCATCTCCATCTTCAATATCTTTAACAATAGAGGGTAGAGGGTTTCTTGAGGTTTCCATAGCCATTTTTGAATCCATTGAAGCACAACATTGCTACTCAAACTAAGAAGGTTAGATAAATATGAAGATTCATGAAGAATTAGTTGAATATACAATCAAACAAAGAGAGAGGAGGAGAAACTTCTCAAATAGCTATATAAAAACTATTCATCGCTCTCAAATCTACCTTAGTCTATAAGAGAGATAGTAAATTAATTTCATATATATATATATATATATATATATATGTGGTTGTGGAATTGTTTGTAATAGTAATAATAGTGCTCACTTTTAATATAAAAATAATTATAAAACATAATTAAATAACATTAATTCCAACTCCTGTTTTGTAGTAAATCAGACATATTATTAAAATTTTCATTTTACTTTCAATATGATTTTGAAGTATAAATCAAATATCCCTAAATATAATAAAACTTCTATCAAAATTGGTGAATGATAGCAAGAAAACTCAAATTTGAGACATTCATAATTTTTACAAATTAAAATATCAATAAGACCTAGTTGGCGCCCTATTTTATTTTTAATATTAGTATTATTAACATGTTTATTTAAAATTTGAATAAGGTTTTACTTGAGAGAACTTATAATAAAACTTTTTTTGTACTAATGGTGATGCATTCATACGCCATTAAATAAAAAAAATCAACTTAAGATCATCATGCGTATATTTTTTAAAACAAAAATTAGAAATGTCTTAATCACCATCAAGTTATTTAAATGATTTTCCATAATTTGACCTTAGGAGTTGATAATCTTTTCTAGAGTTGGAAGGTCAATGTTTCAAAATGAATATATTTTTTGGGGGAAAGATTCAATTTAGCTCATATGATCAATTTTTTTAGCTCAAAAACATATCTAACATTATTTAATCTGGCTATTTAACCCCTTTTAAAAGGTTTGACATCTATAAACTAGTCCTTGAAATTGTTTTTCATCAAAATACAAATTTTAATAGACAATTGTCCTTAATTTTGATCAATATATAATTTTTAAGAAAAAATATTCTACTTGATTTTTAGTATTTCTAAATTATATTATATGTGGAATCTAAAAAAATTAAATTTAAAAATATAAATATAAATTGAAGTGATATATATGTATGTATCTGTATATTTATTTGAATGCTTCATTTTAAATTAGTTAAATAAATAATAAAACATTAGAAGTCTTTACTATTATTTACTAATAATATACTTTTAATAAAATGCTTAATATTGAAATTTATAAATATTAATTCAGTTAAAAAATAAATTTATACTTTCATGTTTTATTTTTTTTTTTAAAAAAATATTTAGAGAACAAACACTCATCTTTTCGTATCCTCTTTATCCTATTTGCCAATGTTATATTTTTAATTTTTATTTAAATATTTTAAAATGAAGTGTTATATATTGTCACGATTCAAACTGGGAAGTCATTTATGGTGATAGGGAATAAAAATTCTCACGAATCTAAAACCCTTAGCAAATTTTAAAAATAAAAAATTATGCAAACAAATCACAAAAATACCTTAGAATTAAAATTTTAAATAATATAAAAGAAATATCCATATTATAACATAATAAAATATCTTCATACAATTATTCAAATACAAAATCCTTATCTAATACAATATCATGTACAATAACAAGAAGCACTACTACTGCAACATTTGCTAAAATACAAGAAAAGTATTGAGGTCTGAAGTAGAGGATCCTAAAAAAATATTGAGGGGGTCAGACCTCATTGAATAAATTATTATTATATATATACACGTAACCTAAAGATATAGACACTTAAGCATTACTATAATAATATATTTATATTTATTTAATATATACATGCATTTCATACATAAGCTCGAAATCCATCTTTATTATAACAATAAATACAGAAGAACTTTGAGTGGAGGATTAGAGCATAATCCCTAAATTTTTTGCAAGCTTGATCATTGTATTTTGTTAGCCAATAGACTTTCCATATCTCCAAAAATATTTCATTTATTTAACTTTTGGCAATGAACTAGTCCCAAGTATATAAAAGGTCAACCGAGGATCTGTAGTTCTGCTACTGGTGCTAACTGGCCTCGAGTACTCTACAGGTCATTCAAGGATCCACAGTCACACCCTTTTATCCATTGTTCACCATAATCATTATTTACTTATTCGAAATCAATTAAAGTTTAAAGCCTAATATATCTAGCATATTGTTGCGCAACAGCTCTAGTGTGACCCACTAGGTGACACATTTTACGACAATTCTCCAAAAAATTTATCATGAATAGAATAATAAAATTTATATTAAAATATGTAGCATCCATCAATAACAATTAGTAATCGCATTTTTATATAAGAAAACATATATGCTCAATAATAACAATAAAGAACATTTAATAAAATATAACATAATTAATAATAAAATTCATGATTATTCAAAATATGGATGCTCACAATATATTATCTGCATGCAATGTATACATAGAATAATAACTCATAATATATTATCTACATATAATGTATATATAGAATAATAACTCACAGTTCAAGTGTGTTCTTCTACCTGACTCGGCTGGCCCGATCCAATAGGCCTAGCTTGCGAAGCAATTAAAGAAAATAATGACAATAATAATATATATTAGAATCAAAATTCTAATTTTATACTTTTAAAATTTCTAAAGAACGAGTCAATTTAAAACATGGCTCGACAAAAATTTAAAATTCAGGATCGACCCAATGTCACGTTTTACGAAAATTCTATCTAAAATTCAGCATAATCTCTTATGTAAAATAGACGTCTCTCTATTAAAAATAGAGCCGATCCTGCACACAAACATACTTCAAATATTCATAATGCTCAACTTCTCGGATTGGACTTCCGAACTACAATTATTGCCCAGCCGAGAACCAATAGAATTAAAATCAATAAAATAATAATAAATACTAATAATTCACCAAAACTCATAAAAATAATAAATTACCACAATTCAATTTATTTAAATAATAAAAGCATCGAAGATATTTATTTTCAAAATAAATAATAAAATCCCAAATATAATTAAATAATATTAATAAAATCCATTTTTTAAATATTCGAAATCAAATAGCATAAATTACCAATAATTATTTAAATTTCCCAAGAATATAATAAAAATAACTGAAAATCCATTTAATCATAAAAATAATAGATAAAACTATTATTCAAATATATTTCTGGAAATTATTATTAATTAGCTAAAAATAGTAAATAATTCATAAAAATTATTTTAATACCATTTATTACTCAAAAATTATCCAAAACATAATAATTTCAATTAACATCAAAAATTTACTAATTTATACTAATTTTTTCAAAAATCCAATTTTTACATAAACATTTAAAATTTCATAATAAAAATTTGAAACATAATTTCAATAAACTTTCTTCACGAAAAATGCTTAAAATAATTAGTAGAATATATTAAAAATAAAACACATTTCTGAGTTAGGAACAGTACTCGTGAACAGTAACTGAGTTCGGAATAGTGTTCTATCACAACTATCTCTAAAATCAAATTTAAATACATTTTTGGAAAGCTTACAACTTCAATTTAACTAGTTTAAGGTCAATTTAACATGAATCTGACTAATTAAACTCAAAATTAACAAATGAAACTAAGAACCCTAGAATTAATTATCCAAAATTGGAGTTGAATTTGAAGTTAATTAAGTGAATTACCTTAGGGGAAACGAAGCCCACGAAACTAGCTTTCAATTAGCACTGGTGGAAGCTCCAACTACCGCCAAAAACATCACCGGCATACTTCAATCCCACCCAACACCGAGAGGGAGAGGGAAGAGAAGATGTCGACTCTAGCGGGAGGAAGGGAAGGTGGCAGTGGCAGCACGAAGAAGAGAGGCGGCAGCGATGGTGGTGTGCTATCTAGTTCAGCAGCGCATGAGAGGGGGCTGGTTCATGCAGAAGAAAAGAAAAAGAAGAGAGAAGGAAGGGAAAGGGGAAGGAAAGAAAGAGAGGAGAGGAGGGAAGGAAAAAAAATTATTTTTGTATATATATATACATACATACAATATTAAAATACACTACACCAATAATTCACAAATAATAATAATATTATTAAATAATGTATAACAATAAAAATTAAGTTTTAAATTTTAAATTAATAATAACGCCATAATATAATAAAATAAATAATAACACTTAAATTTAATTTAATTACACAAAATAATCATAATATAACAAATTAATAAAATATTTATTAATAATGCAAATCCCAGAAATTAATTTCATAATTTATCAAAAAATTCGAGTTATAACATATATAAATATAAAAAATAATAATTAGTTTCACTTTTGATTTACATTTTATTTTTAATTTTTATTTAAATAATTTAAAATGAGGTGTTATATATAAATATAAAAAATAATAATTAGTTTCACTTTGATTTACATTTTATTTTTAATTTAATTAATTTAAATTATACTAATAGTTTAGTTTAAAGTAGGGGTGTTCGATGGTCGGGCCGACCCGCTGATGAACCAATCGGATTAAAGGAAGTAGAAATCTCAACCGAACCGAGCCAATGTACATGGCAAAACTGACGGTTTGGTAACCAAATTTTATTGGGTTACTTCGATTCAGGGCTTCATTTTGGGCCAATTGGGTTGGGCTTTTCATTTAATTAGTTTGAACATTTATTTAAGTAATACCGTATTGTTTAATATGAACTTTAAATGTTGGCCTTTTAGGCATACATATAAATAATTAAACTAACAAAAAATAGGGCTTCCACCATTAAACATTAATCAGGATGAACTATGAGGCTTCCACTAGTATTTTGTTTCTACTTCACTAAGAACTAATATTGACAACTTTAGACTTACATTAGAAGTAACCTTTTATATACAAAAAAAATTACAAGTGGGAATTGATTTATATTAGAAGGAAGAGTAGCAAAAAAATAGCTCCCATTCAAGTATACTTCCACCACTTGGCTTGTGTGAATATGTGATTTGTACAAAAATAATGTTGAGTTCCCAAAAAAAACTAATCAACAACTAAAAAAAAGTCAGCAACTCTCACTATCCTGCAAAGCATAGATGATGAAAATATGGCAAGTATATAACCAATTCAACAACAAAAAGAAAGAGCAAATAATTAAGAATTTGAGGCTCAGGTTGAAAGGTAAACATCACAAAATGCCAAATGCTCATTTTCTGGCTATAAGTTGATGAAATAGTTAACATTTTAGCCACCAAAGAAAGTAAAGCAATTAGTATTCAATGAACTGAGAGTAAAAGAGGTGAAAGCACATCATCATTGCCCCAAATTCATAACAGAATATAAAATAAAAATTAGCTCAGAATTAAGCTTATCATGTCATATAAAAGAACATGCCACATTTCAGGCAACATAAATAACATGTCACCAATGAAACTTAAGCAAGTATTCTTTTTTATTATCAAACAAAATAGTGGAAGCTTTGTCATTGCCACACAAAAAATTATGCAAGTGAAATAGTGAGATAGTAATAACAACTTGTAAGTGAAGTTGGTCATAAGACTCAATTATATTCACATGCATAAAACATAGCATAAAATCAAGCAAATGCAGCATGTAAGAGAAAGAAAATACACATAATCAATCAAATAATGAAACAATCTGCACAAAATAATTTTAGAGTTAGAGTGAGTATATTTACTGAAGTTGTTAGCAAAAAAGCTAACAAACTATAATGCTTCATTAGGGCCAGAAGTCTATGATGGGACATTACCCAATTGAGGAAGTTCTACAAACAAAGCACAAGGAATAATTAGAAAGTACCAATATAAATTTTAAATTATAAATTTAAATAACATAAAAGCAAATAAGAATGGTGCAAACCTTTGTCAAGACTATCAACATCATTAATGGCTTCTTCATATGAGATTGGCATGTTAGACAATCGAACCTAATCTTGGGTGCAAATGAGGGCTTCCATATTCTTTGGAGTTAAAGAACTATACCCCCTATGCTAAATGCTAATTCAAAAGCAACAGTTGAAATGCGGATTGCTATTACATCTCTTGAAATTTTTGAAAGAATAGGGAATCTTTTAGAGTTGAGCTTCCACTATCACAAGACATAAATTTCATCCTGCTCTACAACAGCGTCATTAAGACCCCTAGTCCAATGTCAATTTTATGTTGCTTGTGCTTAGCTTTCAAGACTGAGAGGGGCTTTCCACTAGTAGAAGCTATAAGAGTAGTGGAAGATTGTATACTTACATATCCACTATATTACAGAGATTGGGAATGCAACTAAGAACCAGAATAAAAAATAAGGCAGGAAACGACCTTATAGTCCTCATACAATTCATATAGAGAGGCCTTAACAAGTATGAATAATTAGCTTCCACCTTCCCTATACATATGGCCCAAAGAGAACTCAAAGTACTCAATCTTATTGGTGGGATCCAATATATTTGCAAAAAAGATAATGAAATTCATTTTTCTAGATCCCCCCAATAGTTATCAAACTTGGCTTTTATACTGAAGCTCATAGAATTTAGACTTGTATTAGATGATTGCATCCAGTCACTCACAACACAGAATAAATTAGAATTTTATTGAAAAAAGTAGTTGAAATCACATAAGAAGAACCAAAGATTCTTAGTGTCAAGTCATAAAAGAACTTAAATATCTAACAATGTTATTCATATAGTGCCAATCAAATATATTAGGAACATCCTCACCCAAATCTGCCCTAAAAGCATACTCAGTTTCATCATATTTCTTAAATAATTTCTTAAATAAGCAAGCTATTTAAAGCATCAAATAAGTGGAGTTCCACCTTGTGGGGACATCTAGACATAAAGATCTATTGCACTCTACCCCAGCCAAATCAGTTAATTTGTTAAATTTTCTAAGCCTAGCAAGTGAATGATGTATATACCTAATAACCTCCCTTACTTTTTTTACAGAAATATTCACATATTTTAATCCATTTTGGACAATCAGGTTCATAATATGAGCAATTCACCTACAATGCAAGTATTTGGCCCTAATAAATCTTGTTCCCCAAGACAATAACATTTCTCTAAAATATAATAATACAGTGACATTGTTAGATGCATTATGTACCCTTCAGTATGAAGACATTCTTCACCCCCTAATCCAATAAACAATTTTCTATTGCCTTGGCAATAGACTCACCTCTATAAGAGGTAACAGGAATAAAGGACAAAATCTTCTTGTGGAGCTTCCATTCGTCATCAATAAAATGTGCAGTGATGCACATGTAATTCATTCTCTGATTTGAAGTCCAAGAGTTAGTTGTGGTCTTTTAAAAAGGATTTCAATTTAAGCCTTTCCTCTAAATATCTGTTGTAAATGTCTCTACTAATAGTCCACCTATAAAGGATTTTGACAACAAGCACTCACAAAGTTTTGAAAACCCTCATATTCTACAAATTTAAAAGGAAGTTCATCTACAATAATCATTTCATAGAGTTTTTTCCTAATTTGGTCTTGGTCAAATTTCCAAGATCCAATAACCCCAACAAAATTAGAACCACATGCTTCCACATTAACAGATTGGAAAGTGGGTAAACACTGCTAAAGTCTTTATTATATGGATTTTTTATGCAAACAAGAATGTGGCCTCTTAAAGATGAAGTGACATGCAGTTTAGAGTGAGCATTAAATGTTTTAGCACAATATATACAATGAACTTTTATCATTACCCCTTTGGCATCTTTAACCCTCTCAAAATGTTCCCAAGCTTTGCTTCTAGATTCGATCTCCTTTCTTTTTTTAGAAGCTTTTGAATCAATTTATATTTGGGCTTTTTATGCTTCCACCTTTAGTTACACAACATTAGCTTCTTTAGAGGCCATCTTGTTGCGACCCAAAATCAGGGGCCATGACCGACGCTAGGGAACGGGAATTCTTTCGAATCCGGAACTCGTAGCAAGCCTCAAAAGAATAAAAACAAACAATAAATAAATTAAAATAATTAAAAATACATCAGAATTTAAAACTCAATAATTATGATAAAAATAATCTCCACGTATCATAAAATAAAATATTTTAATACAACATTCAGAGACATGCCTCTCTGAATTAAAATCAACATACATAATACAGAGTACAACTTTCGACTAATATAAATATAACTAATGCAGTTTCTAGAGTACAATATAAAACTAGGTAAAAGATTTACATAATAGGGTTGGGGTGGAAGAAATTTGGCGGATAGGCTTACTACTGAGGTTTGAAGAAGACTCTCTTGTAAAAATATCAATTAAGGGGAGTTAGACCTCACTGAGTGAATTATTATAATATACATACACGCATTACTAAATGACAAATGCAAACAATCATATGTATTTAATAAATATATATCCAAGCATGTACACACAGATGCTGAAAATCTCTTTATATATAGTACTGAAAAACACCAGTTTATGAAGGATCAAATAGAACCCTAAGTGATCGCAACCTCAATTAGCAATAGAAAACACTCTAGCCATACTGGCTCACTTAATTCCAAGTAAATTCACTTAATCCAACTGGATAGTAGACTGGCCCTGAGACACTAAGTCGATCGAGCTCCAGCAGTCTACTGTCAGTGTGATTGGCCTTGAGACACTTGATCAACCGAGCTCCAACAATCACACCATCAATCACATCTCACATCAATCAAATCAATCAAGTCATAATTTCCACAAATAAGTTAGTAATTCAACCTACAATCTATCGCACCAGTACATACTCGGTCCTAGTGCTGCCCACTAGGAAGCACGTTCTATCGATATCCTTCATTTACAATAAAACATACATTCAAGTAACACATAATGTATAAAGTCATTCATAATAGTCAAATAAACCATAAATAAACCTAGAATAAACTAAGCATATTTCAAATATATATATGTAAAACAAACTCAAATAAATCAATAATATTCTTGAAATTATTTAAATATGAATCAAAAGTAAAACATGAATTTATTTCAAAATATACCTAGAATATATTAAAAATATACCTAAAATATACTCAAGTATTTAATAAAACAATTATGCAAAATTTTACATTTAAAACATATAATTTTAAAACATGCAACCCAAAGCAATGTATATATATATAATAACAACTCACAAGGATGCATTTCACGAGACTGGTCTGACGGGCCTGGTCCGCTAAACCTCGGTCTCAACGCAACTAAATAATAAAAATGATCACGACTGAGAATAACTCTAACTTAGGCTTCTAGAGACCCACTTTAGAATTTCTAAACACAAACAGACACAGAATTGGAATTAAACCCGATGTCACATTTTACGAGAATTCTACCGAAATTTTGGCAGAACCTCCTCTGTAAAATGGATATCTCTCTACTACAAAATAGAGTCGGTCCTACAAGAAAAATACACTTCTAATTATAGAATTTAAACAACTCTCAGTTGGGATCCCGAACTACAAAAATTCTCCAACCGAGGTCCACAATATACTAAAAATTTAATAATACGGTAAAATATATTAAAAATCAATAAATACCATAAATGCCCTCCAAATATCAAAATATAGCATATTTAACATTAACACACCAAAAATAATTATTTTCCCAATAATTATTTAAAAATCCTAAATAATAATATAATATTATTAAAAACCCATTTTCTCGATAATTACACAAATATTATTAAAACTTCATTTTATAAATCCAAATAATTTAATTAGTCCAAATACATATTAAAAATTACTAAAAATCCATTTTTTTACAAAAATAGTATATTATATATTATTTGAAAATAATTCTTAAAAATTAGTATTAATTAGTTAAAATTAGTAAATAATTTATGAAAATCATTTTTATACCTCAAATAATATTAAAACCAATTAAACATAGTGTTTAACTAAAATTATCACCAAATTACCAAATTAACCCTAATATTTAAAAATACACATAAAATACTAATAATACTAAAAAATTCAATAAAAATTATAAAATTACACAAAAATTATTTTCTAAACATATTTTTCATTAATATCAACAAATACATATAATTAACCAACTATTTCTAACAAAATATATATTTAACCTATATTTTCAAAATTAACATAAACTAAAAATAATTATAAAAATTACACAAAAATCACAAAAATTATAAACTAAACTCTAAAATTAAGAATAACCACTAATAACACCAAAAATCACTATTTCATAATTTATATAATTAATTTACAAAAATTAATAAAATAATAATAAAATATTCAAAAATTCACAAAAATCAAAATAATTCCAAAAAATCACACAAAAATTTAGGGGAGTAGCTTAAGCTAGGGGGAACAACTTTTATGAAGGAACTTTTCATGAATCACCCAAAAAAATTGAAACCATAAATGCTTAAATCAAAGAAATCGAGAAACAGCAAAAAATAGAGGGGTTAGAGCTCAAACCAAGGCTGGAATTGATTTCACCAAAGCTTTAGGAGTTAAACAGCACAGGAAACGTGAAGAATGGCGGTCGGAATTGCCCGGAACGCCGGTGAGCTCGAGTTTCAGCTTTTGTCAGTCATCGGCGATCAGCAGCTTGCCGGAGAGGAAGGAGGAGACGGGGAGGACGGCAGGAGGTGGTTGGACGGCGGTGAGGCACTCCAACGATGGATGATCAGCGTGACAGTGACGGAGATGGTGAGGGTCGCGAGGAAGAAGAAGAAGAAGAATAAAGCTTTCTTTTTTTTTTTTACATAAAGTATATATATACATAATACTATATATTATAATTTAATAACTTTGTTTTATAATATAATATAATATAACACTAAATTCACACCATATATATATATATATATATATATATATATATATATATATATTACAATACAATAATTTAATTTATTAAAATAATAATATTAAAATATTAATGCACTAAATTAAACATTATTAAAATAATATTATCCAAAATAATAAACTTCGATATACACATTTATATAGAAAATTATAATTAAATGTAAAATAATAATAATTATTCACAAAATAATAAAATATAGCTTTAAATTTTATTAACACTGCATATCCTGTTAAATATTAAAATAATTTTAAAACTAGAGTTATTATATGTTACGACCCAAAACAGGGGCCATGACCGGTGCTAGGGAACGAGAATTCTTTCGAATCCGGAACTCGTAGCAAGCCTTTAAAAATAAAATAAAAGCATGCAATAATAATAACATAAATAAAATATTTTATAGCGGAAATTAAGTCTCATAAATAAATAATAATAATTCACCAACAGATTTAAGTAAACAACTCATCTCATATATATAAAATCTTTTAATACAAATCTTAGTTCAAATCTTTAAAATACAAATCTCATACAAACATAATACATAAACCTCACAACTTGACTACAACTACTACAGTGTCTAGAATATAAAGTAAAATCAAGTAAGCAGTTTACATAGTAAAGTCGGGGCAGAAGAAATCCAGCGTAAGGGTCTACTACTGAGGTCTGAAGACAAATACTCTCCTGAAAAATAGTCAACGGAGGGGAGTTAGACCTCACTGAGTGAATTGTTATAATATATATATACATGCATAACTAAAAGACAAATGCACACATTCAATTAAAAAAAAACCCTAATTAATTAAATGTGCATATATACATGTATACGTATATATTTTAATACGACACTTAAAATCGTGCATGAACTCATGCAAATTCACAAAACCGTCCAAAATAATTAATAATTATTTATTTAGGTTTTAATTTTCTCGAAAATAAAACTCTCTGGAAAATTTTACGTAAAAGACTTAAAATAATTAAAAATGACTTTAATAAATAATAAACTAATTAAATAATCAAATATATATATATATATATATATATAAATTATTAACACTGCATATCCCGATGCAGTTTAAAATTATTTAAAAACTCGGGATGTTACAGTCTTCCCCCTTACAAGAATTCAACCCCGAATTCTAGAAAAAGAATAAATACAATCAAGAAGGGAAGAGATACGGGTAAGAAGCTCGCATCTCAACTTCAGTCTCCCACACATGCTCCTCTATTATGTTGCTGCGCCATAGAACCTTGACCATCGAAATTTGCTTCAATCGCAACTATCGAACTTGATAATCAATGATCGCCACAGGTTCTTCTACGAACGTTAGATCTTCATTCACTTTTACGCTGTCGGGCTGGAACACATGTGAAGGGTCTGAGACATATTTCCTTAGCATCGAGATATGAAATACTGGATGCACTTGAGACATACTTGGAGGCAAAGCCAACCGATATGCAATAGTGCCAACTCTCTCCAAAATCTCGAATGGTCTGATATATCTCGGTGCTAACTTACCCTTCTTGCCATATCTCATAACACCCTTCATCGGAGACACCTTTAGAAAAATAAAGTCTCCAACTTGAAATTCCACATCTCTGTGCCTAGGGTCCGCATAGCTCTTCTGCCTACTAACTGCAATCTCTAATTTGTGCTTAATCACGGTGACTTTCTTTGCAGCATCCTGAATCATCTCAGGTCTAGTCAAAGCTCTATTACCAATCTCATCCCAACTCAGAGGGGATCTACACTTCCTTCCATACAACGCCTCATATGGTGCCATACCAATACTGCTATGGTAGTTGTTATTATATGCAAACTCTACGAGTGGCAAATGATTATCCCAGCTACCTCCCAAATCTAAAACACACATCCTCAACATATCTTCCAATGTCTGGATCATCCTCTCAGACTGACCATCCGTCTGAGGATGAAAAGCAGTACTAAAATCCAACCTAGTGCCCATCGCTTCCTGTAACTTTTGCCAAAAACGTAAGGTAAACATTGAACCTCTGTCTGACACAATGGACACAGGTACTCCATGAAGGCACACAATATGCTTCACATACAGCTTCGCCAATCTAGCTACAGAATAGGTGGCTTTCACAGGCAAGAAATGTGCAGACTTAGTTAACCTGTCTATAATCACCCAGATGGAATCATATCCATCCTTAGAACGAGGTAAACCAACCACAAAATCCATAGCTATCCTTTCCCACTTCCACTCAGGAATAGGTTGAAGCTTCCCTGAAGGCTTCTGATGCTCAGCTTTCACTTGCTGACATGTCAAGCACTTAGCAACATAATCCGCGACATCCTTCTTCAGTCCGTCCCACCAGTACAAATCTTTGATGTTATGGTACATCTTAGTGACACCCAGATGTACGTTATAAGCTGTAGAATGTGTTTCCTCTAAGATCTCTTCTCTCAAATCATCCATGTCACGACCCAAAACAGGGGGCCATGACCGATGCTAGGGAACGGGAATTCTTTCGAATCCGGAACCATAGCAAGCCTTAAAGAAAATATAAAAGCATGCAATAATAAAAAAAATAAATAAAATATCTTGTAGCAAAAATTAAAATCTCATAAGTAATAATATAACTCATCATCTGATTTAATAACACAAACTCATCTTATATGTATAAAATCTTTTAATACAAATTCTCGTTTCAAACCTTTAAAATATAAATCTCATACAAATATAATACATATATCCCACAACTTAACTACAACTACTACAGTGTCTAGAATACAAAATAAAATCAAGTGAGCAGTTTACATAATAAAGTCGGGGTAGAAGAAATCCGGTGTAAGGGTCTGCTACTGAGGTTTGAGGACAAAGACTCTCCTGAAAAATAATCAACGAAGGGGAATCAGACCTCACTGAGTGAATTGTTATGATATATATACATGTATAACTAAATGACAAATGCACACATTCAATAGTATATATAATAAATATATATACACGCAAATACACACGGATGCAGCAAAAATCATTTTATATAATACTGAAAATAATAACCGTTTATGAAGGATCAAAATATAACCCTAAATGATCATAACCTCAAACAATGCTAGACAACACTCTAGCCATACAAGCTCATTTATTCCAAATGGATTCACTTGTTCCATTTGGACAGTAGATTGGCCCCGAGACACTTGGTCAATCGAGCTCCAGCAATCACACTCTAAAATTACATCTCACATCAATCAAATTAATTCAATCAATATCCATAAATAGGTTAGTAATTTAACCTACAGTCTATCATCATACCGGCACGTACTCGGTCCTAGTGCTGCCCACTAGGTAGAACGTTCTATTGATATCCTTCATTTACATATCAAACATACATTCATAAAATAAATGATGCATGACGTTAATTAAAATGACAATATAAACCATATATGTACTAGAAATATACAAAAAATAAACCAAGTATATTTCGAGTATATATACATCAAACATATTCAGTTAATTATAAAGTAAACCAAAACTAAACTATATATATACTTAAAAACATTTTAGGTATAAGTCAAGAATAATACATGCATTTAATTTAAAATATACCTAAAATATACTTAAGCATTTATTAAATCATTTATGCATATTTCATAAAATTAGAACATACATTTCTAAAAACATGCATTCTAATACACGTATATATAAAATAACAACTCATAGTTGTGCGCTCCACGAGACGAGTTCGACGGGCTTGGTCCACTAGGCCTCGGTTTCGACACAACTAAATAAATAAAAGATAACACGAAGTCAGAAGAAATCTAACGAAATTCTAGAGACTCGACCTAAAATACTGGACACAAAATATAAATAGGGATTTGACCGGATGTCACATTTTACGAGAATACTATCAAAAATTCGGCAGAACCTCCCTTATAAAATGGATATCTCTCTACTCAAAAAGTAGACCCAATCCTGCAGGAAAATACACTTCGAGAATATACAGTCTCACAACCCCTCGGTCGGACTCCCAAACTACAATTTCACCGACCGAAGTTCATAATTTCACGAAATATGCACAGAATACATTTAATTTTCAAAAATACCAAAAATGCCCTTTATATATCAAAATATAGCAAATTAGATATTTAAAACACTGAAAATAATTATTTCACCAATAATTACAATAAAACCTTAATTTTAATAAAATATTATTAAAAATCAACAATTCACGATAAATTCATAAATATTAGCAAAAATTCATTTTATAAATCCAAATTACATAATTAGCCTAAAAACATATTAAAAATCATTAAAAACTCATTTATTTACAAAAATAGTATATTATACATAATTTGAAAATAATTTTTGAAAAATAGTTTTAATTAGTTAAAAATGCTAAATAATTTGTAAAAATCATTTTTATACCTTAAATAATTATTATAACCAATTTAACTAAATTTTCAACTAATTTAGTACCAAATTACCGAAATACCCTTAGTTATATATAATTTCACATAATATACAATAATTATACAAAAATTCACTAAAAATAATATAATTACTCAAAAATTAATTTCTCCACATAAAATCAATAATTATACTCAATTAACCCATTAATTTTAACAAAATATTTAATTAACCTAATTTTCAAAAAATCACCTAAACTAAATAAATTCATAATAATCATAAAAAAATCAAAAAAATTACAAATAAATTTCTGAAATTCATTTTAACCCCTATAAACACCATAAATCACAATTTCATAATTTTTTTAATTAATTTACAAAAATTAGAAAATATTAATAAAATAATAAAAAATTCACAAAAATCAAAATAATTTCCAAAAATTCCAAAAAAATTACAGGATGTAGATTGAGCTACTAGGATCAATCTTTGTGAAGGAAGCAAGCTTGAATCATTAGAATCAAAGTTCAAAAAAATCAAGAACACAAAATGGCCGAAAATGAAAATTGATAACCAAGGGAAATCTAGACCAAATCACATGAAACTAAGCTTGGAAATGAACTCACTGGAGCTCAAGGAAGAGATAGAGATTAGTGGCGTCCAAGATGGTGGCCAGAAGAGACTTGAACGACGATGAGTTATGTTTCAGCTTCCTCGGGTTTTCACGGCTAAAACTCGCCAAAAATGGAGGCTACAGCCGGCGGAGGAAGCTTAGGAAGGTGGTGGCACGCCGGACAACAAGGGAAGAGCTTGACAGTGGCAGAGATGGTGGTGGGGCATGTGTCGGATTGAAGATAAAGACGATGGCAAGAAACGTAAATAAATGAAACTTATATATTTGTGTGTGTGTGTGTGTGTATATATATATATATATATATATATATATATATATATATATATATATAACTTTAACTTATATTATTATAATATATTGATATTATATTAAAAAATAATCTACACCACATGTTAAAAATATCAACCCAATATTTATATACATATACATATATATAATACATATTAATTTAATAAAAATATATAATATATACTTAATTAAAATAAACCCTAATTATTAAATATGTATATATATATATATATATGAATCTATATGTATATATATTAATATGATAATTAAAATCATGCATGAACTCATGCAAAAACGTAAAACCGACTAACATAATTAATAAACATTTATTTAGGTTTTCATTTTTCCAAAAATAAAATTCTCAGGAAAATTTTATGTAAGAAATTTAAAATAATTAAAAATAACTTTAATAAGTAACAAAATAATTAAATAATCAAATATATATATTAAAATTATTAACACTGCATATCCCGATACAGTTTAAAATTATTTAAAATCTCGGGATATTACAATCCATATCAGGAACACACAATCTACCACTGATCCACAAAACACCGTCATCATCGAGTGTGAAATCAGTGAACTTCCTGCTCGGGCATTCTCTACAAGCTCTTTTAGAATAGGATCTGAGCTCTAAGCTGCCTTAATCCTATCTCTTAGTACATATCGCACCTTAAATTGAGCTAGCAGTCCACCTGATCTACTAAGCTTCATCATCAAACCTTGATCCACCAACAAATGTAACTCCTGGATCAATGGTCTCCTCTCCACACTGATATGAGCAAGACTGCCTGAGGACTTCTTATTCAAGGCATCTACTACTACATTAGCCTTGCCCGGATGATATAAAATCTCACAGTCATAATCTTTTAACAATTCCAACCATCTCCTCTGCCTCAGATTCAGATCTCTCTGCTGGAAAATGTACTTAAGGCTCTTGTGATCAGTAAAAATCTCACAAGTCACCCCGTACAGATAATGTCTCTAAATCTTAAGAGAAAAAATCATTGCAGCCATCTCAAGGTCATGTGTAGGATAGTTCTGCTTAATCTTCTTCAATTGCCTTGAAGCATCGGCTATCACCCTACCATTATGCATCAACACATAACCAAGGCCAACTCTAGAGGCATCATAATAAACTGTGAACT
This sequence comes from Mallotus nudiflorus, assembly GCA_947683625.1. NCBI lineage: Eukaryota > Viridiplantae > Streptophyta > Magnoliopsida > Malpighiales > Euphorbiaceae > Mallotus > Mallotus nudiflorus. The sequence goes on along the minus strand of CANTUR010001358.1, from coordinate 241,891 downwards.
TGTCTACACCATTAAATAAAGCTAACACTAGGGCTGTGGTCAACTTCTCCTTCAACAACTGAAAATTATTCTCACAAGCTTCTGACCACTTAAATCTTACATTCTTCTGAGTCAAGCGAGTCATAGGAGCTGTAATTCTAGAAAAATCCCATACAAACCTCCTATAGTACTTGGCTAAAACCAGAAAACTGCAAATCTCTATAACAGAAGTCAGTCTGGGCCACTCAAACACTGCCTCAATCTTCTATGGATCAACTTGGATAGCTTCTTTAGACACCACGTGTCCAAGAAAAGAAGCACTCTCCATCCAAAAATCACACTTCAAGAATTTAGCATAAAGCTGATGTTCTCTCAGTGTCTATAGTACAGTCCTCAAGTGATATACATGCTCTTCCATACTCCTCGAATATACCAATATATCATTGATGAAGACTACCACAAACTAATCCACATACGGTATGAATACCCTGTTCATCAGGTCCATAAAAGCTGATGGTACGTTAATCAAGCCAAAAGACATCACCAGAAACTTATAGTGGTTATATCGAGTGTGGAATGTTGTTTTAGGAACATCGGCTTCACTAATGCGCAACTGATGATAACCCGACCTCAAATCAATCTTAGAAAAGAATTGTGCACATTGTAGCTGATCAAACGAGTCATCTATCCTCGGGAGAGGATACTTGTTCTTCACTGTCACCTTGTTCAACTCTCTATAGTCAATGCACAGTCTTAGGGTACCATCCTTCTTCTTCACAAACAGGACTGGTGCACCCCAAGGAGAAACACTGGGTCTAATGAAACCCTTATCTAATAACTCTTGTAACTGCTCCTTTAACTCTTTCAACTCTGTAGGAGCCATTCTGTAGGGTGGCATAGATATAGGAGTAGTACTTGGAGCCACATCTATACAGAATTCAATCTCTCTATGAGGTGGTAAACTTGACAACTCCTCAAGAAAAATATCAGGAAACTCACAGGCAACAGGAACATCTGTGAGTGATAACTTCTCCACTGAAGTATCCCTGACTAATGCAAAATATCCCTGACAACCTTTCCTCAATAACTTTCTAGCCGTAATAGCAGAAATGATATTCTGAGGTGCTGAACTCCTATCACCTACAAACTTAAATTCTTCTTCATTAGGAATTCAGAAAGTCACTTCTTTACTCTTATAATCCACCATGGCATAATGTTGAGATAACTAATCCATAACTAGAATAACATCAAACTCCATCACATCCAACAGAATCAAATCAACAAATAATTCTCTACCTCCCACGAGAATTGGACAACCAAAAAGAACAACATTAGTGTCCAAAGAATCACTTAGAAGAGTGGTGACAGACAAAGGAAAAGCCATCCTCGAAGCTTGCCAACAAGACTTGGAAGCAAAAATAGGAGAAACGAACGAATGCATGGCACCCAGATCAAATAGAACCCATGCATCCAGGTAACAGATAGAAATAATACCTGCCACAATTGCATTGGATGCCTGAACATCCTACTGAGTGAGATGGAAGACTCTAGCCTATCCTCAACCTCCCTGCTAGCTGGTAGAAGCCTAGCCAACACCTTTAGCACCTCTACCATGACCCTGTTAGTGAACAAGTTGAGTAGAACTCTGATGTTGGGCTGGAGGCAATTGAAAAGGAACGGGTGCAGCACTAGCAATCGACTGCTGTGGAAATCGTGGAATCTGCGGCTGCTGATACTCGAAATAAAGACACGATTTGGCATAATGTCCTGTCTGCCCGCATCTAAAGTATGTTAGTGGTGTCATATAACACGGTCCTTGATGGACTCTATCGCAGGTCTAGCAAACACTGGCAGCTGATCCGGAACTACGACCACTGCTGTTGCTCGAAGCACCTGATTCGAGTCTGAATGGTCTACGCTGACCTCCACGACCATGTCTACTGCTTCGATGTATCTGCTACTACTGTCTCTGAGTCTACTGGGCTGGACCTCTCTGCTGACTACTCGATCCAATCTGAAAACTTGAGTACAAAGTAGTCTGGAATCCACCTGACTGAACACCTAACTGGTAATAATCAGGCATAGCTCCCTGCCTGACTAGCCTCAGCTCAATCTCCTTGGCCAACTCAATCACTGACTCCAAAGTAAGGCTCGTTGTAGGCATACCAGTAAATGCAGAACCTAATCCAGTGACGTATGTAGTGACTACGAAGTACTGGTCTCGCATCGGATCCTTTGCATATCTACTAAGTTAGAGGAACTCTCGGGTATACTCCTTAACAGGTCGGTCATCATGAGAAATACTAGTTAACCGAAGATGGTAACTCAAATGAAGCAGCTCTAGGTAGAATCTCCTCATAAATCGCTCTCTGAACTGAGCCCAAGTCATTGTCATCATGTACGACTGAATCATCTGAATGAACCAGTCTAGGGCTGGTCCTTCAACTGACAGCTCGATGATCATGATCCGATGGTACTCGGTATGAGCAGTCTGAGTCCTAGTCTCGATTGCGTGCAGAAAATCTAAAGGATCGGACATCCCATCAAAAGCAATCCTGCTAACTCTGGCATAGAACAGAGCTGCCTCAGGGTCAGACATAACCTGCTGATAGGCAGGCTGGACGGGCTGAACTACCGGAGGTACAAGAACATCCTCGTACTCAGGCTCTACAAGCTCCTCATCCTGTATCTCTCTCTGCCTATGATGACCTGCTGCTCCTCGAGGTCTACCTCTGCCACGACCTCTGCGCCTGACTGGCGGCTCAGGAGTTAAAACCTCGACTTGAAAGGAATTATCATCATCCGCCTCAACGACCGGTGGAGCAACACGTGCTCGCCTCCTCATTCTGAAAAGAAAAATGGAAAAATTCAGACAAAATAGACAACGGAGGATACACAAAAAACTAAATCAAGGAATACTTATCAAGACATACTCGAACCTAATTCACAGCAGTAGTTTCAAAGAAAACACAACACTGAAAACTAGGGCCATAACTAAGCCTTGACACAAAACTCTGTTCTGATACCAACTTTGTCATGACCCAAAATAGGGACCATGACCGACGCTAGGGAACGAGAATTTTTTCGAATTCAGAACCCGTAGCAAGCCTTTAAAAATAAAATAAAAGCATGCAATAATAATAACATAAATAAAATATTTCACAACGGAAATTAAGTCTCATAAATAAATAATAATAATTCACCAACAGATTTAAGTAAACAACTCATCTCATATATATATAATTTTTTAATACAAATCTCAGTTCAAATCTTTAAAATACAAATCTCATACAAACATAATACATAAATCTCATAACTTGACTACAACTATTGCAGTGTCTAGAATATAAAGTAAAATCAAGTAAGCAGTTTACATAGTAAAGTCGGGGCAGAAGAAATCCAGCGTAAGGGTCTGCTACTGAGGTCTGAAGATGAAGACTCTCCTAAAAAATAGTCAACGAAGGGGAGTCAGACCTCACTGAGTGAATTGTTATAATATATATATATATATACATGTATAACTAAATGACAAATTCACACATTCAATAGTATATATAATAAATATATATACAAGCAAATACACACAGATGCAGCGAAGTCATTTTATATAAATACTGAAAATAATATCCATTTATGAAGGATTAAATAGAACCCTAGATGATTGCAACCTCAAAACAGTGTTAGACAACACTCTAGCCATACAGGCTCACTTATTCCAAATAAATTCACTTGTTCCATTTGGACAGTAGACTGGCCCCGAGACACTAAGTCAACTGAGCTCCAACAGTCTCACTGTCAGTGTGATTGGCCCCGAGATCCCTGGTCAACCGAGCTCCAGCAATCATACTCTCAAATCACATCACACATCAAATAAATCAATCCGATCAATATTCATATATAGGTTAGTAATTTAACCTACGGTCTATCATTGTACCAATACGTACTCGATCCTAGTGCTACCCACTAGGTAACACGTTATATTGATATCCTTCATTTAAAAATAAATTCATACATTCATAAAATAAATGATGTATGACATTAATTAAAATAACAATATAAACCATATATATACTAGAAATATACCAAAAATAAACCAAGTATATTATTCCATAATAACACATGAATTTAATTTAAAATATACCACAAATATACCTAAGCATTTATTAAATCATTTATGCAGATATCATACAAATAAAACATACATTTCTAAAAACATGCAATCCTAATACAAGTATATATAAAATAACAACTCACAATAGTGTGCTCCTCGAGACGGGTCCAACGGGCCTAGTCCACTAGGCCTTGGTCTCAGCCAACTAAACAAACAAACGACAATACGAATCAGAATAAATCTAACAAAATTCTAGAGACTCGATCTAAAACACCGGACATAGAATCAGAATAGGAATTCAATCGGATATCACGTTTTACGAGAATTCTACCGAAAATCCGGCAGAACCTCCCCTGTAAAACGGACATCTCTCTACTCAAATAGTAGAGTCGGTCCTGCAAAGAAACACACTTCGAATAAACACAGTTTCACAACCCCTCGGTTGGACTCCCAAACTACAATTCCGCCAACCGAGGTTCACAATTCACGAGATAAACAAAGGATACATGAAAATTCTAAAAATACCAAAAATACCCTTTAATAATCAAAATATAGCAATTTAGATATTTAAAACACTGAAAATAATTATTTAAACGATAAATACATAAAAAAACCTAATTTTAATAAAATATTATTAAAAATCGATAATTCTCAATAAATTCATAAATATTTACCAACATACATTTAAAACTCCAAATTACATAATTAACCCTAAAACATATTATAAATCAACAAAACTCATTTATTTAAAAAAATAGTATATTATATATAATTTGAAAATAATTTACGAAAAATAGTTTTAATTAGTTAAAAATACTAAATAATTTGTAGAAATCATTTTTATACCTCAAATAACTATTAAAATCAATTTAATTATATTTTCAGCCAATTTAGTGCCAAATTACCAAAATACCCCTACTATATATAAATTCACTATAATTATTAAAAAAACTCACTAAAAATAGTATAATTACTCAAAAATTAATTTCTCAACATATAATTCAATAAAATCAATAATTATACTCAATTAACCAATTAATTTCAACAAAATACATAATTAACCTAATTTTCTAAAAATCACATAAACTAAATAAATCCATAATAATTATACAAAAATCATAAAAATTACAAATAAATTTCTAAAATGCATTTTAACACCAATAAAAACCATAAATCACAATTTCATAATTTATTTAATTAATTTAAAAAATTTAGAAAATATTAATAAAATAATAAAAAATTCACAAAAATCAAAATAATTCCCAAAAATTCCACAAAAATTACAGCATGTATATTGAGCTAATAGGATCAATTTTTGTGAAGGAAGTTTGCTTGAATCATTAAAATTAAAGCTCAAAAAAATCAAGAACACACATAGGCCGAAATTGAAAATTGGAAACCTAAGAAAATCTAAACCACATCAAGTGAAACCAAGCTTAGAAATGCACTCACTAGAGCTCAAGGAAGAGATAGAGACTGGTGGCACTCCAAACGGTGGCCAAAAATGTGCTGATCAGAGTTGGCATCAATTCTTAGTTTCTTGGAAGAAAATCGATCAAACAATGCCGGAAAAGGAAGGACAAGGTGGCGAAATGGGCTGGAGATGGAGGAGGATAGCTGAGAGGCACACCGACGGTGAGAAATGGATGTGAAAGTGGCCGAAAAATCGACGGGAGGCATCGGGCATGGAGAAGAAGGTCAGGTGGCAGTTTGGTAATTAAGGGGAACTTTATGATTTTGTAAATATATATGTATATATATAACTTTAATTTATATTATAATAATATATGAATATTATATTCAAATTAATATACACCACACACATAATTCATAATATCTATATACATATACATATATATACACATATTAATTATTAAACTATATAATATAATATAAATTTAATTAAAAATAAACCCTAATTAATTAAATGTGCATATATACATGTATATGTATATATTTTAATATGACACTTAAAATCGTGCATGAACTCATGCAAATTCACAAAACCGTCCAAAATAATTAATAATTATTTATTTAGGTTTTAATTTTTTCGAAAATAAAACTCTTGGGAAAATTTTACATAAAAGACTTAAAATAATTAAAAATGACTTTAATAAATAATAAACTAATTAAATAATCAAATATATATATATAAATTATCAACACTGCATATCTCGATGCAGTTTAAAATTATTTAAAAACTCGGGATATTACATTACACATCTATATAACACAGATTAGATAACAAAAACATTAAATAATAGACAGTAAGCATTTAGTTAAAAAACTATTAATTGACCATTAAATCAAAGGTTAGAATTCACTTTTGAGTTTCAAGCCTCTGTTTCATGATTGCTTCCACCAAATTGAATTTAAAACCACAAATGACAAAAGAATTAAAGGGCTTCCACCAATTCTTTATTTTTGACTTTATGCTTCCACCAATTCAATTCAATTTATAAAGTCAACTAAAACAATGAATACCAGACATAAAGACAACAACAATCAATTAATCAATTATCATAATGATGATAATCACATAGAAAACTCATTTTACTAATAGATAAACAACAACAAAAATTTAACCATTTCTTATTGGTAAGTGGTAAATAAGAAAAGATCAAAACATAGAATAACAGAAAAATAAATAAAAAATCTCCCTCTCATAGTTATATACTCACATTCATAGCCACATCAACGTTAAATAAAACACTGATGACTGAATAACCAAAATTTTTCTTCAAAAATCAATTTGTTTTAACATAAACACAAAACATCTTTATATAACATATATTTGATGATTTATACTATATAAATCACTGGATCTTAACAACTCATAAAAAAAATTAACATTCAAATAAAAAAATCACAGTAACAATATTTTGAAAAATGTCATGCTTCCACGAGATCTCAACAATAATTAAAAAAATAATGAATGATTTCAACAGTGTCAAATTTTTTTATAAAAATAAATTTAATAAAACACTAGAAATGAACAACACTTAAAAAAATTGAATACAAAGTTTGAGAAATGATCTACACTTAAAAAAATTTTTCAAAACACTATAAAATGAACAATAACTAGAAAGAAAATGTCGCTTCCATCAGATCTTAAAAAAAAACATAACAATAAAATATAAAATCCCTCAAACAAATGCTTTTGAAGATTGATCACCTCTGTCACTTATGTTTTGTTTTAAAAAAAATAATTTCAAAGAGATTATAGGTTAACAAAACATGTATTAATCCCAAATAAATCAAAACAAACACAGAACTTCACCATAAGAATCAAACTAACATTGTTATTCTTCTGTCAATATTAGTTTTAAATGTGTAAAAGGAGTTCTTTTTGGAAGGAATAAGAACAATCAAAGCAAGAAGAGATATCGACCCATTTGCATGGACTAAAAGAACATCAAAGAGGGTTAACAGGGGCTGCAATTTCATAGGAGATTATGGAGAATTAAGGATTAGGGTTTAGATAAGGTGTAGAAGACGAGAGAAGGTTCGATAATAGGGGGTGGCGCTGTATGAGAATTGAGAGAAGTGTGAAAAGGTTAGATATATTAAGGTTGAGGTGAGTTAATGATATATATATATATATATATATATATATATATATATATATGCCGAGGACCAGTAATTCTGAAGTCCTCAGCATTCATATATCCAATTCTTGAAAGAACTAGTTCTTCTTCCTGAGTCAATATAAACAATATATTAATGTCGAGGACCACTTCTTCATACATCTAATCCAAGATGTTGCGTCTACCTTGATATCAACTATAACACTACATTTTATAAGAGATTCAACTCATCTGAAAGATAAAAATACTTATTTGTTATCCAATATTAAGTGTAGGAAACTGAGTGACTTTCAATGGTATAGATCAACGTTCCTTACTAAGGTTATACTTAGGGAAGATTCTAACCAAACTTTTCGAAAAGAAAATTTCCTTGCAAGTTTACTAACCCTTTTAGGAGCAAGAGTTAAGAATGCCATCAGACAGCCCTTTAATACCTTTATCATCCCTCATGAACAACTTACCACTTCTATCTTAATATCAATACGATTGCTAAACCTCTACATGATAGATTAAAAAAAAAACTAAGTCCCTTGGACTAATGAACATACTAAGGTTTTCAAATAAATAAAGACTCATATCCTTGAAATCCCTTGCCTTCATATAATTGATCCTAAACTTCCTAAGATTGTTAAGACATATGCTAATGATTTAGGCTATGGTGGTATTTTAAAGTAGATTTTCAATAGAAAGGAAGTTATAGTTCAATATATTTTGGGTCATTGAAATGATACATAAAGAAACTACTCCATTATAAAAAAAGAAGTCCTTTCCATTGTCATATGGATATCAAAGTTCAAATTAGATTTGTTAAATCAAAAATTTTTACTTCGCATTCATTGTAAATTTGTTAAAGAAGTTTTATAAAAAGATGTTCAAAATATTGCATCAAAACATATTTTTGCAAGATGACAAGCTATTTTGAGTATCTTTGATTTTGATATAGAGTTCATTAAAGAAGAAACAAATTCTCTACCAGACTTTCTGACTAGAGAATTTTTACAAAGTAGATAAAGATGCCTCAAAAAAAGAAAGAGAAAGATAAAGTTGAAACACTTATTCTCCCTCCTCTTTCCCCTATAAAACTTATAAAGTCATGGTTCGATATAGTAAACTAAGAAAATTTTGATATAGTTGAAATAAATAAAGCTCTTCAAATCTAGCAATGGATTGAATCAATTTCCAAAAGCCCTGATCTTCTTAAAGCCATCCAAAGTACCTTACAACCTCCAATTATAAAACATCTTGACAATGATGGCAACAGAGGTATTTTAGGTAAAGCTCCTCAACTGATTTCTAAAACTAAGAAAGGAGAATCTTCCTCCTATAAAACCCTTTCTCAAAATGATTTAACTCCTACGACTACCCAAAGTAGTACACATATTGTTTTTTCATAATCAAAACTTCCATCTTCTAAATTTCTGATAAAAAAATCAATCCAAAATATTTTGACTATCGAAGATGGTTTTTGTCATAAAGATCCTTTCATCACAATGCAAAATCATTTTCCATAAAACTGGTTTTTTAAACCTTAGGATCTTTTTAAGCCATAAGAGTATTATCAAATAATTTTGGAATTCACTGGTTCTATTGAATTCAAACACTTTTATCATAAAGGCTATACCAAAACTTCTTATTCTACCTACAAGATCCTCAAAGTTATCCATCCCTTTGATTGGGGACAAGAATGCTTTAAACCAAAAGCCTTCCCTCTCAATTTTAATTTTAAATTAGATTTTTGTTATTCATTCTCATATTGGGATTATGAACAAGCATGGTTTAATACCTTTTTAATCCAAAATTCTTTTAATATCCACACATGGTTATTTATCCTCAGTGACCATGCTAACATCTCCAAGTTCCCTGTATGGTTCACTAGATAGTGGAATAATTATAGAGTTATCCCTTATATCCTCCTTCCTAATATCCATTAGGATTTTAATCTTTTGTCTTCCTACTATAAACCTTCCCCTCCAAAGAAAAAGTTCACCCTTCTATGCCTTTATTATTCCAAATTCTTTATTTCTTGGGTCTCACAATGGTATCTTAATGTCTATATGAATGAAGACATTGTTGTGCTCCAAAGAAGATTCAAAGTAAAATGGTGAAACTCATATAAAATTCCACATAAGATTTCTAAAGTTGCTGTCATTGAATGGCTCAAATAATGTGGTTTCCTTGGATACTCTTGTGCTCAATCTCAGGCACAATCCAACTTCCTTGCTCAAAAGTCTCATACTAGCGCTCTACTTATAGTAGCCAAAATAGAAGAAGAATATTTTAAAGTCATGCAGTATCTACTTAACTCAAAGCAATCTTCTTCTATAACTTCCCAAGCATCTAAGGACTCAATGCCCTTTATTAACTTGAGTAATGAAAATGAAGATGACTGTTTTGGGATTTTTCCTTATATAAAACCCACAGGCTAGTAGGCTTTATATTATCTTGTATATATTTGATATAATTTATTTTAGCTTGCTGTGTTGAAAATCCTTTTGGATGGCCCATGCAAAAGTTAGGATGTATATATATATATATATATATATATAAAGAGTATTTTGATAAAAAGATTTGTCTTTTCTAAGAACTTTCCTCCCTCCACAATAGGACCTTCTCGGACAACCTTTAGGAAAATTTAACTACTTTGTCAGATTTTCTACTCCCCCCATAGCTCACATTCCACTTGAGTCTATCCTTTCATAACGATGAGGACCCATGTTCCACTACCAAGACCCAGTGGGGTTATCTTTACACAAAAAGAAGATAATTACTCAGGAAGACAGATAAAGATGGAAGTGATAGAAAGCCTACCACTCTTGCCAACCTTTGGACTCGTGCTCTCCAATAATTCTCTCGTGCTTCTACAATTGACTCTCTCTACTCTATATATCGGAGCCTCTTCTTCTTTAACCTTCAAAACACAATTGAGAATATAGAATTTTAGAGAAAGATATAGCGCTCTACTTCTCTAAAAAATCTAAGTTGTATCTCTGTAAACAAATTATATTTTATGTTTTTCCTTTGCTACTTTGGATATAAAAATTATGTATTTCCCCTTTACTTGGAAATAAAGTGATATATTTATCATAATTTTTATCTCCTGCTCTTTAAAGTTTATTTTTAAAAATTTATTTAATTTTGAACTTACATTCTAAGTAACAAAACATATGCTCTATCCTTGCTTAAGAAATTAGGATCCTATACATCAGAAACTCTATGAAATTATTGTTGCATTTAGCCTGGTAACCTCTATGTCTAGCTTGTGACTAAGAGCTTGAGATTGACACAAATGATTTTCATTATCATATTTGCATTCATAATCAGTACACCCTTTGGTCTAGCCTTTTATATCAATAAAGCTTTTGAAATAGAAAGAGGTACTCTTAGTCTTGTAATCCATTATAAACCTTTGAATAAAGCTTTGAAATGGATTAGGTATCCTATTCCAAACAAAAAAATCTTTTACAAAAGCTTCATTTCGCATTTATATTTTCAAAGTTTGACATAAAATCAAGATTTTGGCAAATAAAAATTGATAAAAATCATCGTTACAAAATAGCTTTTACTGTCCCATTTGATCAATATGAATGGAATATCATGTCATTTGGATTGAAAAATGCACTATTAGAATTTCAAAGAATAATGAATATCAACTTTAGTATTCCTATTCTTAGAGGTTTTCTTATAGGGTTTCTTGAAGTAAGTTTCTTCAATATCCTTTCTCTTGGAGAATTTTTTATATTTCTTAGAAAATTTCCTAGACGAAGGTTTTAAAGATTTTCTACTGCAATCTCCTTTACAAGATTTAAAACTATAGTTAAACTATTTGTAAAAAGATCTTAGTTCTTGTTTGGTCTTTTTTAACTCCCACTTTAAATGCTGTTGTAGTTTTAAATCTTGATAGATTTTAAAACCTTCAGGTTGGGTGGTGCTGATTAACTCACCATAAGTAAGTTGTTCATAAGGGATGATATAGGTACTAGAGGACTGTCTGATGGCATATATATATGTGTGTGTATATATATTAAAACGCTATAGTTTAACATCTAATATTTCGAAAGTTCAGACATGTCGATTGGCAATTCAAGCCAATCGACCCATCACTGGCAAACATATATGCTACCCTCCTAACTTACTGACCCACTTTATAATTTGATGCCATATGACCCAAACTTCAACTTCGGTGCGGGCTGGATTGGAATTGTCAGGTTAGGCGGGTCTTGCACACCCTAATTTAGAGAGATTGATTAAATAAAATAATTATTTTAAAATTATACTATCGATAAAAAATAAAGAATAATTTTGTCTATTAAAATTTAAAAATTGAAATAATTTGATAGAAAGATAAATTCAATGACTAGTTTATAATTTCTTAGATATCAAATCTTTTAGAAGGGTTATATGATTGAATTGAATAATGTTAGGTGTGTTTTTAAGCTAAAAAATAAATCGGAAATTTAATTGAATTTAAACTTCGTACCATATATTAGGGGCTAAATTGCACCTTTTTCTTTTTTTTAGAGGCTGGATGGAAGGTGATTGGAAGCATGGATTCAGATACCTTATTTTCTTTTGGGCAATTTTTTTTAGCTAGATTAATGATTTTTAATTACTTTGTCTAGATAAATTCTCAATTTTTTTGACGAAACATATAACGTAAAAATTCCTTGCTATCCAATATGCTACCTTCTAGTTTTCTTGACACCTTAAAAAGAGAATTTTAATTTGAAATTAATTTTTTTTAAGAGAGGAAAAAGGAGAATTCGAACTCTTTTTTTCTATATATATATTTTTCGTTGTCCAATATAAATTGAATGTTAGTTTGTGGTTTAGAAAAAAAATGCAAAAGTAATTTCTATTTCAAAAATCGTGCCTTTAACTTTTTAAATTGTAGTAAGAATCTATCCTTCCGATACAAAATTCATAAAAAAAATTACAAAAAATTAAGTTTGTATTTTTATAATTACTTATGCTAGTCTTTTTTATAAATAAAAACAAGACGTTTTATTCTATTAATATTTTCAAATATAACACACTAATATTCTATTTATATACTTGTTGCTTACTCCTTTTAAAAAGCATCATATTCCTTTTAAAAAAAAAAACAATTGGAATGGTTTCCTTCTCCTTCTACTCCATCCTTTTGTGCACAACATGAAAAAGGTGTCTCTCTAGGACAATAACAAAAGATTTTTATCTTATTTAAAAAATTATTTTTATAATATATTTCATTAATATATTCAAAGCAAATAAAAACAATTTATTTATAAAAAAATTTATCATAACGTACAAAATTTAAATTTTATTCTTGTTAATTTATGAAAATCAATATTCATAATATATCGCAATTTTGCAGTATATAAAATTTATATGATTTTCAATTAATGTATATTTGAAGAAAAATCTTAGTGCATTTTTTTTTTTGTAATGCATTTAATTTTTTTCCTTTAAACAAAAAAAAGTCAAAACTAAACAAACAAAATAAAAATAAATTTAATAAAAAAATTAGCTTCGAGAAAGTGGGAAAATAGAAGGAAAGAAAAAAAAAAAAAAAGAAAGAAAAGTCACAGCAGGCTTAGATTTAAGACAGTCGCCACCACCGCCGTATCGCTTCCCTGCGATTAGATCTTGTTTGTTTCTTTTCTTTCTTCCTGCAATTCTACCAGGTAATAATGTCTGTTCTCTTTATTTCTCTTCAAACACGCCTCTATTGTCCTCATGTTTTACCTGTTGCTTTTTGAATGTTTCGTTTCAAATCTCACTTGCTCCAGCTCAAATGATGCTCCATAAGATTTTTTATATGATCTTTTTTTTTTAAATGTTTGTAAGATCAAGGTATGTTTTTGATTAATGTTTTGTGCCGTTGGGAAGATAGGTGACATGATACTTTAAAGAAAGAAATGGGAAAATGCTGTTTCTGGGGGTAAATGTTATATTTGGTTAAATTTAGAGATTTTTTTATTCTTTTTTCAGTATTGGGTTGTGAAAAGTTTTGAGCTTTATTATTTATTTGGTGGATTGATAATGGGTTTTTATTGCTACTATCATCTCTTTGTTTGTGTTGGTTTTCTGGGTGATCTTTGTAACCTGGATTTTTGAAAATTTTGGCTGATTTCCAAAATGATTTGGGTTGGGTTGTTTTCCCTTCTTTTTTTTTTTTTTTTTTCTAAATGAGTAAAATCAAGTGAAGTTTTATACGTATCTCGCATCTCGTTAGTCCTTTTTCGGCTTGTGGTCGTAATCAGAAACTGTTTATTCAGTTTCCAAGTCCTTTTTGCTGTTAAACTACAAATATTTATGCAATTATTTTTTCCACAGAAAATTTCATATGTTGACACTTGAGACCTGATTGGAGGAGTTGCAACTTTTGCAAATTGTTAAATATTAGATAGTGTGTTCTGATAACTATGGCATGGTTTAGAGCTGGCACTAGTGTGGCAAGGCTTGCCATTAGGAGGACTTTGTGTCAAAGTGCTTCATACACCAGCAGAACAAGGGTCATTCCTTCTCAGAGTCGACATTTTCATACCACCATTTTTAAGTCTCAGGCACAATCTGCACCTGTCCCACGTCCTGTGCCGCTTTCTAGGCTAACTGATAGCTTTTTAGATGGAACCAGTAGTGTTTACTTGGAGGAGCTACAGCGTGCTTGGGAAGCCGACCCAAATAGTGTGGATGAATCATGGGACAATTTCTTCAGGAACTTTGTGGGTCAGGCAGGCACGTCCCCTGGAATTTCAGGGCAGACAATTCAGGAGAGTATGCGCCTGCTGTTGCTTGTGAGGGCTTACCAGGTCAATGGTCACATGAAGGCTAAGTTGGATCCATTGGGTTTGGAAGAAAGAGAAGTTCCAGAGGATTTAGATCTAGCTCTTTATGGATTTACTGAAGCTGACCTTGATAGAGAATTTTTTTTAGGAGTGTGGAGGATGGCTGGATTTTTGTCTGAAAACCGTCCAGTGCAGACCCTAAGGTCTATATTGACACGCTTGGAACAGGCATATTGTGGGAGCATTGGCTTTGAGTACATGCACATTGCAGATCGTGATCAATGCAACTGGTTGAGAGACAAGATTGAGACCCCGACTCCTATGCAGTACAATCGTCAGCGTCGTGAAGTTATTCTTGATAGACTAATATGGAGTACACAATTTGAGAACTTCTTGGCCACCAAGTGGACTACAGCTAAGAGGTTTGGGCTTGAAGGTGGGGAGACTCTGATTCCTGGCATGAAGGAGATGTTTGACAGGTCAGCAGATCTTGGGGTCGAGAGCATAGTTATTGGAATGCCTCATAGAGGAAGATTAAATGTTCTTGGTAACGTTGTTCGGAAGCCACTTCGTCAAATATTTAGTGAGTTTAGTGGTGGCACAAAGCCTGTAGATGAAGTTGGTCTCTACACAGGAACTGGTGATGTCAAGTATCACTTGGGAACTTCTTATGATCGTCCAACCAGAGGTGGGAAGAGAATCCATTTGTCTTTGGTTGCAAATCCTAGTCACTTGGAAGCCGTAGATCCAGTTGTTGTTGGAAAGACGAGAGCTAAACAATATTACTCCAATGATGAGGACAGGACAAAAAATATGGGAGTTTTAATTCACGGTGATGGTAGTTTTGCTGGACAAGGTGTAGTCTATGAAACTCTACATCTTAGTGCACTGCCAAATTACACTACTGGTGGAACTATACACATTGTGGTGAATAATCAAGTTGCTTTCACCACTGATCCAAGGGCAGGTAGATCTTCACAGTATTGCACTGATGTTGCCAAGGCTTTAAATGCCCCTATTTTCCATGTTAACGGAGACGATGTAGAGGCAGTTGTTCATGCCTGTGAACTTGCAGCTGAGTGGCGCCAGACTTTCCATTCTGATGTGGTGGTTGATTTAGTTTGTTACCGTCGATTTGGGCACAATGAGATTGACGAACCGTCTTTTACACAGCCCAAAATGTATCAGGTTAGTACTTTAATGTTCAGGTCGTTAAAACTTTAATGTACCTCCCTCCATTCCTTTTTTCTCCTTCCCCCATGTCCTGGTTAGCTAGAACTGGTTTTTCTTTAGGTCTGAGTGCAATCTTGTGCAATCAATATTTTCCTCATCATGTGAGGTTCGTTATGTTGCTGTCATAATTTTCTATCAGAAATATGTAGTATCTGTTCAATTTCTATCTTCAGATGTGCCCTGCAAACATCCAACACAGTAACACTTCTTATTTGATTGGGTGGTGAACAGATCATTCGAAATCATCCCTCGTCCCTTGAGATTTACAAAAAGAAACTCTTAGAATCTGGCCAGGTGGGTGAAGAGGATATTAGCAGGATACAAGAGAAGGTCATTACAATCTTGAATGAAGAATTCTTGGCCAGCAAGGATTATGTTCCTAAAAGAAGAGATTGGCTTTCATCTCACTGGACTGGGTTTAAGTCACCTGAACAACTTTCACGTATCCGAAACACTGGGTATGCCAGCATGCTTAATCAGTTTTGGATGTCGGTGCTCCATTTGACTTGCGCAGTTTTGTTCTCAAACTACTTTGCTATTTTGCAGGGTGAAACCTGAGATCTTGAAGAATGTTGGAAAGGCAATCACTACTCTTCCAGATAATTTTAAGCCTCATAGAGCTGTAAAGAAGGTGTATGAACAACGTGCACAGATGATTGAAACTGGGAAAGGAATTGACTGGGCAGTTGCAGAAGCTCTTGCTTTTGCCACTTTGGTTGTAGAAGGTAATCATGTCCGATTGAGTGGCCAGGATGTTGAAAGAGGTACATTCAGTCACCGGCATTCTGTAATTCATGATCAAGAAACTGGTGAGCAGTACTGTCCTCTGGACCATGTTATCATGAACCAAAACGAGGAAATGTTTACTGTCAGCAACAGGTATGATGGTCCATCACATATTTTAATTTCAAGGAGAAAATAAGTGAACTCAACCCCCAGTTGATAGTTTCTAAAATTATGCATTTTTTGATGAGAAGGTTTACTTTGTTTTACTTGCTTGAGAATATTAATGACTGTATCATATGGTGCTCGAGATAAAAAAAAATATGTTGAGTTGGTTGTTATGTAGATACCTTTTGTTAATAATAACAGGAGCAGTGTATTTTTGCTACAGTTCTCTTTCAGAGTTTGGTGTCCTTGGATTTGAATTGGGCTACTCAATGGAAAGTCCCAATTCTCTTGTACTTTGGGAAGCTCAATTTGGTGACTTTGCCAATGGGGCTCAAGTGATATTTGATCAGTTCCTCAGCAGTGGAGAATCAAAATGGTTGCGTCAAACTGGGCTTGTCGTGCTTCTACCTCATGGATATGATGGTCAGGGTCCTGAACATTCAAGTGCACGATTGGAACGATTCCTTCAGGTAATACCTGGCAAAGGATTTGTAACTTGCTTTAGGTATACCTAGACCATATTCTGTTTCATTCATTTGTTTGTAAATCTGGAAATAAATTTGGAAATGTACAGATACCTGTATTCTGTGAAGGATACTTGAGCATTGATTTGGTAATGCAGTGTTGGGGTTTGTTGAAGCTTATTTCTGGGAGTTCTGAAACAGTTCCAGTCTAATTTCATTTAGTCTTGCTTGAGTTAACTCTGTAAGAAAAGTGACAATGTGATTTCATATCACTGTGATCATTGGAGGGCCAGTTTAATATTGGTATTGAACGTGAGGAGCCAAGCAATACATTGGAATTCAATTTTCATTTATTTACCCTGATTCTTTTGTTGGTCATAGGCTACTGCTTGTTCAATTCATGGGCTCCTTATCTGTAGTTCATTCAATTCTATGATCTGCTTCTATCCTGGTCAGAACTAATGTAATTATGCCTATTCTCGCAGATGAGTGATGATAATCCTTACGTGATTCCTGAAATGGAACCGACTCTTAGGACACAAATTCAGGAATGTAACTGGCAAGTTGTAAATGTTACAACCCCTGCAAATTATTTCCATGTGTTGCGGCGCCAGGTGAGTGCAATTAGTTAACTGCTTCATGAAACAATCTTCAGCTGAGTTCACTTTCTCATGTTTTCTTGGGATTTAACTTATGAAAGAATCTTCATCAGATGAGTCTCGTCATTTTCTCATGTTGTCTTGTTTCATGTCCCAGCTACACAGGGGCTTCCGGAAGCCACTCATTGTGATGGCTCCCAAAAACCTACTTCGTCACAAGGATTGCAAATCAAATTTGTCCGAGTTTGATGATGTCCAAGGCCACCTTGGATTTGACAAACAAGGAACCAGATTTAAGCGTCTAATAAAGGATCAGAACGAACATTCTGATCTTGAAGAGGGTATTAGACGTCTGGTTCTTTGCTCTGGAAAGGTTTGTTATGCCTTCTGCTTTATCCAGTCTTCTCTTGTATTTGGTTTAAGTTTTGGTTCCATTCTGAAGACCTAGAAAGGATGACATTTGAAACCATTGCATGCAGGTTTATTATGAGCTTGATGAAGAGCGCAAAAATATTGGTGCCAAGGATATTGCCATATGTAGGGTGGAGCAGCTGTGCCCATTCCCATACGATCTCATCCAGCGTGAACTAAAGCGATATCCAAGTATGTTTTTTAAATATGTCAGATATAAAGCATGATGCATGAGAGCATTTCCTTCCTTTGATGATCATTTATGTTTTTGCGAAATGAAAACGTGCTAGTAGTTAAATTGGTTTCTTGCATTTAATTTCCACCAGTTAAGCATATTAGCTTTTTTGTTAATTCTTATATTTGGTAAACAAGATGTCTGTGGGCTGTTTGTGAGATTGCCCTTGGTTAGTTACTTGGGTAATCACACTTGAATTCTTTTTGTACAAAGATCTGTAACTATATTTCTTTTGTCATTCTTCTAGATGCCGAGATTGTCTGGTGCCAGGAAGAGCCAATGAACATGGGTGCATATAGTTACATTGCACCCCGCCTTTGCACTGCCACGAAGTTACTGGCAAGGGGGTCTGTGGAGGACATCAAGTATGTTGGGCGTGCTCCATCCGCCGCAACAGCAACAGGTTTCTACCAGGTTCATGTTAAGGAGCAGACCGAACTTGTGCAGAAAGCCATGCAACCGGAGCCTATACATTATCCCTACTGAAGTCCTTGCAAAATGTTAAATACAAATTTTAATGAACAATAATGGCAGATCCGTAGATAAATCTTCCTCTAAGGAGGTTGGATATTTTGTTTACTTTACATTCCGTTTCGCCAAGGAAGATAACTTGGTACCCCTCTGTACACACTTTTGAGATACACCATGATGGATCAATTGAGTGTTTTTTTGTCATCTTTGTATGAAATTTGAATATACTGGTAATATCTGAAATCATATATGATTTACCCTTCTGTTTTATTAAGAAATTTATTTTATTTTTATTAGTAAAGCGTGTTTTTGAATTAAATGAAATATTTTATGGACTGAATTTATTTAGAAAGTTTTAACGATTTAGTTTAGTAATAAATAATTTTATAAAATCAAAAAGTTGCAATTGCAAATCAATTTTGCAGGATTTTTATTTAAACTGAATATTTTCATTTAGATAGAATAAATTTTTTTGAAATATTATTCATGTAATTTTGTGATTCATTTATATTAAACACAGCTCAATGACAAATAAATTGCAAATAATACCAGCAACAATTTATGAAATCCCTGTAACATCTCAAACCTTGATAAAAATTCTTTGTACCGTATTTATATATTTAGCCTACAAAGTTATTTTTTTAAGCAAATGAGGAAGCAGTACAATAGTAACAGATATCTCAGAATTTAAAGTTGGAAGCTTACCATCATAACTGATTTAAAGCAGGTAATTCTTGTATAATGTAGTCAATTTAGATCATTAACCTTCTCTCTTTGTTTTTTTCGAAAAAATTACTAATCTCCCTATTGATAATAAGAGAAATTTTAATTATTTGAAAAAAAAATTCAGCATAGAACTGTCCCCATATTTGGCAGCTATCGCCAGTTACTTGCCACTTTCACTCAATCTCCTCTATTTCTTGACAAAAACACAATTATTTTACACTTCTAATTTCTTTTCATCTTATACTGGGGATGTGATGATGCATGATGGATCAAAATCAAAAATAAATATTCGCAGTACGAATTATAATGATCTTTAATTTGTCATTTATATATGTATGTGTGTGTTTTCAGTTCTGTAATTTGCATATATGTATATACGGATTATATGATTCTTGTACATGTTCAATCTTCTGTATCTAGTTCTCCTTCCATATAATTATGAAATTTAATGAGAAGATTAAATCTTGGTTTCCTCTGCAATTTTATTATTTTGGGATCAAACCAAATTGTGATTTTTATTTTATTTTATTTTTTTTTTTTAAAGCTCACCGAAATTATGGGATTTATGTTCTTGGAGTGAAGGAAACTAATATTCTATGTGAATGCCATTGCAAATTGTTATGCATCTGAATTTTCCATATTTTTCCATTTCATTTTCTTGGTGCACCTACAAAGTGTTTTGACATTATATTAACCATGGCCTTTCACATTTCGTGATTGGAGCTAATGTGAGAAAATTTAATGTGATGAAAATTTGAACGTACAACATCCCGTCTTCTTCACATAAAAATTCAGTGAGACCTTACGGCACTAAGTCAATCTTTTGGAATTCCATTTTATTATTTTATGTCACATTAGAAATTATCAAGGTTTAAGAGATCATGATTTAGTGCTATTCGGCTAGAAACACATTTATCTAGTGTTTGTCTTATAATGCAGAAGGTCCCAGGAATTCAAATTTTCGCAAAATTTCTAAAGTAGTAAAAATAAAGGGATCATGATAACTATATTTGAAGTTTCAGATCATATTGCTTGAGATTGTCTTACATTTGTCTCTTTATGTTCTCCAGAAAAGAAACCAATGCTATATGATTGAGTGAGGCTTGTGCTTGAAGGCTAGAATTTTGCAGCTATTGCGATCTTTCAACCCTTGAGATTATTGCTAGGAAATGGCCTGGTTTGGTAGAGCTGCTTCTAGTGCGGCAAGAATTGCCATCAGGAGAACTCTTTCTCAGAATGGATCGTATGCAGCAAGGACACAAAACTTTCCTTCACAGAATCGAAGCTTTTTTGGTACAATGTTTCGGCCAAAGGCACAATCAGCAGTTACGCCCCAGTCTGTGCCGCTGTCCAGGCTAACTGATAACTTCTTAGAAGCTACAAGCAGTGCCTACTTAGAAGAGCTTCAGAGGGCTTGGGAAGCTAACCCAAGTAATGTAGATGAGTCTTGGGACAATTTCTTCAGGAATTTTGTAGGTCAGCCAGCAACATCTGCAGGCATTTCAGGTCAAACAATACAAGAAAGTATGCGTTTGCTGTTATTGGTTAGAGCTTATCAGGTTCATGGCCACATGAAAGCAAAGTTAGACCCATTAGGGTTGGAAGAAAACGAAATTCCTGATGATCTGGACCCTGCTTTTCATGGATTTACAGAAGCTGATCTTGACAGGGAATTCTTTCTGGGAGTGTGGAGTACGTCAGGTTTTTTATCAGACAATCGACCTGTAATGACTCTTCGATCTATATTAACAAGACTTGAACAGGCCTATTGTGGACACATTGGATATGAGTATATGCACATTGATGATAGCAAAAAATGTAACTGGCTCAAAGAAAGGATTGAAACTCCAGAACCTGTCAGATATAATCAAGAAAGGTTAGAGCTTTTTCTTGACAGGCTAACATGGAGTACGCAATTTGAGAGCTTCTTGGCGACTAAATGGAATACAAAAAAGAGGTTTGGACTTGAAGGTGGGGAGACTCTGATCCCCGGCATGAAGGAGATGATTGATAGAGCTTCTGATCTTGGAGTAGAGAACATAGTTGTTGGCATGCCTCATAGAGGAAGACTTAATGTTTTAGGCAATGTATTTCGGAAACCACTTGCGCAGATATTCAGTGAGTTTGATGACAGGAGTAGAGAAGCTGTAGATGAGGCCGGACTTTATACGGGTACTGGTGATGTCAAATACCACCTCGGAACTTCTTATGATAGACCAACTAGAGCTGGGAGAAGAATTCATTTGTCGCTGGTTGCAAATCCAAGTCATTTAGAAGCTGTAGACCCTGTTGTTCTTGGGAAAACTAGAGCAAAACAATACTATACCACTGATGTTGACAGGACTAAGAATATGGCTGTTTTGATCCATGGAGATGGCAGCTTTGCTGGGCAAGGTGTAGTTTATGAAACTCTACATCTTAGTGCACTTCCTAATTATACTACTGGTGGGACTATACACATAGTAGTGAACAACCAAGTAGCCTTCACTACAGATCCAAGGTCGGGGAGATCTTCAAGGTATTGTACTGATGTTGCTTTGGCCTTGAATGCACCCATTTTTCACGTAAATGGAGATGATATGGAGGCAGTAGCTCATGTGTGTGAGCTTGCAGCAGAGTGGCGCCAGACTTTCCATTCTGATGTTGTGGTTGATATTATATGCTATCGTCGATTTGGGCATAATGAAGTTGATGAGCCATCTTTCACACAACCAAAAATGTACAAGGTTAGCTAGCTTATTATTTAGAAATGATTTTTATTGTTAGATCTGCAACATCTTTAACTCTTGTCAGAATTTTAGTATTAGTTTCTGAATTGGAGTTTGCAATAACAGGTTATTCAGAAGCATCCCTCCTCTCTTGAAATATATGAAAACAAACTGTTAGCTTCTGGGGAGGTAACACAAGTAAAAATTGATAGCATACATCAGAAAGTGAAAAAAATTCTTAATGAAGAATACCTAAACAGCAAAGTTTACTCTGGCAAAACCCGTGACTGGCTTTCAGCTCATTGGTCTGGTTTCAAGTCACCTGAACAGATTTCACCAATTCGAAATACCGGGTATGCTAAGTTCCTTACTAAGTTTTTATTTGTTCTGAATTGTTTGATTGACGGGCTGAAATTTCCTGATATTGAACAGGGTAAACCTGGATGTGCTGAAGACAGTTGGTATAGCAATCACAGCACTTCCAGATGATTTGAAGACTCATAGACAAGTGAAAAAGATATATGATGACAGGGCGAGAATGATCGAGACAGGTGAGGGTATTGACTGGGCGTTAGCTGAAGCTCTAGCTTTCGCAACATTGCTAGTTGAAGGCATCCATGTTAGACTAAGTGGACAGGATGTTGAAAGAGGTACATTCAGTCATCGACATGCTATGGTTCATGATCAGGAGTCAGGGAAGCAGTATTGCCCTCTGGATCATATCATGATGGACCAGAATGAGGAGATGTTTACTGTGAGCAACAGGTATTGATCTGATGTTAGAAAAGTTTGATATAATGATCTGATGCTACTCCAACTCGTGCTTGCAGAAATTACAATAACTTAACTAGAGCTTGTATATAGCTGAGTTACAACTTTCTTAGCGCCACATATGGTCTTCAAATGTGAGAATGCATGTTCTTGTGTGCAGCTCTCTTTCAGAGTTTGGTGTTCTTGGATTTGAACTGGGCTATTCAATGGAAAATCCAAATGCTTTGGTTATGTGGGAAGCTCAATTTGGTGACTTTTGTAATGGAGCTCAAGTGATGTTTGATCAGTTTCTGAGTGGTGGGGAGGCTAAGTGGTTACGACAGAGTGGGTTGGTTCTATTGCTTCCTCATGGTTATGATGGCCAAGGTCCTGAACATTCAAGCGCACGACTGGAGCGGTTCCTACTGGTAAGTAATATCAGCACCACCTTGTAGTGTAGCATTATTTTGAACCTTGGTTTCAAAAATCAATTAAAAGATAAAATACGTTGAAACTTAACATGAATCCTGGAAAAACTTAGCAAGATGATGCCATGCATACCCAAGCCCACAGGCCGAGTCTTTGAGCAACAACAGGATGGCCTATAAATAACAAGTGTGCATTTTTTTTTGTGTTTTTGGCTAGCAGTTTCACATATCTCCAAGATTATACGATTGCTTTTGCCATTAAATTACCTATGCTTATTCTTTGAGCTTAACAGGGCTTTATTTTATTTTATTTACAAATACTGATGGGTCTCAATCTGATGGCAGATGAGTGATAGTGACCCCTATGTGAGTCATCACTCCGGAAACAGATCCAAGAATGCAATTGGCAGGTTGTAAATGTTACTACTCCCGCCAATTATTTTCATGTCCTGCGGCGTCAGGTGAGGGTACATGATTCTCAGGTTACGAATCCATTTCTCAGAACTTCAATCAACTGTCAAGCTTTGTTCTTAAACATTTCCTAGCTTTCTTCCTCCAGATTCACAGGGACTTCCGCAAACCTCTAGTAGTGATGTCTCCGAAGAACTTGCTTCGCCACAAGTCCTGCAAATCAAATCTATCTGAATTTGACGATGTTCAAGGCCACTCAGGTTCTGACAAACAGGGAACCAGATTCAAGAGACTTATAAAAGATAAAAATGATCACTCTGATCTCGAGGAGCGCATCAGGCGACTGGTTCTTTGCTCCGGGAAGGTCCAATTTATAGATCATAGAAGTGAAGGAACTGCTAATTTTCCTCCTTTGTTGTGTACGTGCATTTCTTTACACTATACGACGTTATTTTGCAGGTCTATTATGATCTTGATGAAGTGCGAAACAAGGTCGACGCAAAAGACATTGCAATATGCAGGGTGGAACAACTCTCTCCCTTTCCATATGATCTCATTCAACGAGAACTGAAGCGCTATCCAAGTATGTTTAGCCATAAATTTTTTGCGAAAAAACTCAGACGCTTTCAGAATCAGATTTTAGGTTTCAATTGAAAACTGATGTCTTTCATTTCTTTCAGATGCAGAGATCGTTTGGTGCCAGGAAGAACCCGTGAACATGGGTGCTTACAGTTACATTTTGCCCCGTCTTTACACGGCCATGAAAGCCCTGGGAAGAGGAACTTCGGTGGACATCAAATATGTTGGCAGAGCTCCATCTGCTTCCACAGCTACTGGCTTTTATCATATTCATGAAAATGAAAAGACTGAGTTTGTTCAGCTGGCCATGCAGCCTGAAGCAATCAAGAGTCCCTACCCAATTCCATTAAAAAAAAAAAAAAAAACCCTACCATGATTCTTACATTCCTGATTAATTACTTTTTACTTTCTCTTCCTTTTTTCCCAGTAATAATAATCATAATATTACTCCAAAGGGTTATATGCAGACATGGGTGATCCAATTTATGTTGAATTAGCTAAATGTAATCTTACAAGTTTCTGGATGTGACAGGATCAATTGGGTAGCTATTACAAGCAACAAAATATTGTTCATGATACAGAAGAATTGAAATTAGATATTGTCACGATCCAAAACAGGGGCCATGACCGGCACTAGAGAACGGAAATTCTTTCGAATCCGAAACCCATAGCAAGCCTAAAAATAAAATAAAACATGTAATAATAATAATAACAATATTATATGCAGCGGAAATAAAAAAAAAATCAAATCATAAATATGATAATAACATTTTCACCACTGGATTTAAATTAATTCTCAACTCATCACATAGATATAAAATCTTTTAATACAAATCCAGTTTCAATATAATACAACATCTCTTTAAATAAAATATATAAAATCCCACAATTAATTTATAACTACTGCAGTGTCTAGATTATAAAAATAAGACTCAAGTAAGCAGTTTACACAAAGAAGCCGGGGCGGAAGAAATCCGGCGTACAGACCTGCTACTGAGGTTTGAAGATGTTGACTCTCCTGAAAAATAGTCAACGAAGTGGAGTCAGACCTCACTGAGTGAATTACTATAATATATATACATGCACACTAAATGACAATACATACAGTCAACAGTATATATATATAATATGTATATATACAGACAAATACACTCAGATGCAATAAAATCATTTTATATAATTCATTGAAAATCATCTTTTATGAAGGATCACATAGAACCCTAGAATATCGCAACCTCGAAAATAGTGTTAGACAACACTCTAGCCATACAGGCTCACTTAATCCAAATATGTCCACTTAATCCATTTAGACAGTAGACTGGCCCCGAGACACTAAGTCAACCGAGCTCCAGCAGTCTGACTGCCAGTGTGATTGGCCCCGAGACACTTGGTCAACTGAGCTCCAACAATCACACCTCCAAACCATATCTCACACATCAAATAATCATATTCAATCAATATCCACAAATAGTTAGTAGTATAGCCTAAATACTATAGGCGTACCGGTACGTACTCGGTCATAGTGCTGCCTACTAGGTAGCACGTTCTATCGATATCCTTCATTAATAAATATAAAACATTCATTCACAAAAATAAATGATGCATGAATTTCAATAAAATAACAACATAGACCATATATATACTAGAAATATACCAAAAATAAACCAGGTATATTTCGAGTATATATACGTCAAATAAATTCAATTAAATTACAAAATAAACTAAAGATATATTGGAAAACATTTTAAACATAGTTCATTAATAAAACCTGCATATAATTTAATATATACCAAAAATAAACCAAAAATATACTTAAATACAAATCACATTATTTATGCATATTTAATCAAAATAAAACATATATTTCTAAATCATGAATCCTAAAACATATATATATAGTATAGTAACTCACCCTAGTGCGCTCCACGAGATGGATCCGACGGGCCTGATCCACTAGCCCTCGGTCTCGGCGCAACTAAACAAATAATAAATAATCGATATTAGAATAAACCTAACAGAAATCCTAGAATTCGATCTAGAGTATCAAACACAGAATTAGAAATTAGGGTTCGACCGGATATCACGTTTTACGAGAATTCTACCCAAAATTCGGCAGAACCTCCCCTGTAAAACGGACATCTCTCTACTCAAAGAGTAGATTCGACCCTACAAAGAAACACACTTTGAAAATAAACATCACATCTCATTCACAACCCCTCGGTCGGACTCCAGACTACAATCTACCGATCAGGGTCCACAAACACAGAATAATTTCAGAAATACCAAAAATACCCTTATAACATAGAAATTCATTTTATACGTAAAAATTACATAATTAACCTTAAAACACAGTAAAAACCGATAAAAACTCATTTTATTAGAAAAACCGTATATTATATATATAATTGAAAATAATTCACGAAAAATAGTTTTAATTAGTTAAAAATACCAAATAATTTGTAGAAATCATTTTTATACCTTAAATAACTATTAAAACCAATTAAATTACATTTTTAGCCAATTTAGGATAAAATTACCAAAATGCCCTTATATATATAAATATACTAAAATTACTTCAAAAATTCACCAAAAATTATAAAATTATCCAAAAATTAATTTTCTCAACATATTTATCAATAATATCAATAATTAAACTCAATTATCCAATTAAATTCAATTAAAAACATAATTAACCCTAATTTCCCAAAATCACATAAACTTCAATAATTCAAAATAAATACATAGAAATTCATAAAAATTCCAAATAAATTCCTATAATTCATTTCAACACCTGATTTAACCATAAAACACAATTTCATAATTTAAATAATTAATTTCCGAAAATTAGAAAATAATATTAAAATATTCAAAAATACCCAAAAATCCAAATAATCTCCAAAAATTCCACAAAAATTCATACATGTAGATTAAGCTACTAGAATCAACATTTGTGAAGGGAGTTTTCATGAATCAATCAATTCAAAGCTCAAAAAAATCAAAAACCCTAATATGGCTGAAATGGAAAATTCGAAACCTAAGCAAATCAAGACCAATTCAGCTCAAACCAAAGCTAGAATCACACTCACCGGAGCTCAAGGAGAAGAAAGAGAATGGCGGTGTCGAAAACGGTGGCCGGAATCATGGTCGACGGCGAGGAGAGGAAGTTTCGGCCAAATGAGGAAAATGGGGTAGCCGACGTCGGGGAAGAAGGCTGCTGGCGGGGGGAAACGGCTGAGGACGAAGGTGGCAAGCCGAGAGGCACACCGACGGTAGGGGAACGGCGTGACAGATGGTGGTTGGTGGTGAGGAAGTGGTCGGGCACGGGAAAGGAAGAAGGAAGAAAAAGAAAAAGAAAAGAAAAGTAAAGAAAAAGAAAAAAAAAGAAATAATAAAATATTATGTATATATTATAATATAGTGTATAAATAAAATATGTGAAAAAATTGCACACCACATATTATTATATTAATTTAATAAATAAATAATAATAAAATATTAGGTTAATATATTAAACCCTAATTAGATAAATAATTACATACATAGACTTTATTTAATAATTTAAAAATACGTATGAGTTCATGCAAGTTTGAAAATATATTTAAAATAATTAATAATAAATTATTTACATGAAAATTTTTTCGAAAATGCAAGTCCGGGGAAAATTTTATGTAAAGTACTGTAAATAAGACATAATAATTAAAATAGGTTTTAAATACATATCAATTCGTAAAAATATCGTAATATATATACAAAAATTATTAATACTGTATATCCTGATACAGTATTAAAATATTTAAAAATATAGGATATTACAAGTATGTTACAAGTTCGTTGGCTGAAATACATGTACCTGAATTTGTTGTTGAAGAAACTTTTATGTAAAGAGATGCCTCTTCAAGAGCAGAGACAGTATCTGTCTGCATTATTACAATTTAATTAACATTTCCATTTCAGGAATCAAGAATATATATAATAAGGTGAACCCACATATTATAATAACAAACCATGCCAAATGGGGAGACCAATTTTCGTAGAGCAGTGATTTTGTCACTTGGCTTTTAGCTTCTCCTGACAGGCACCTGCAGCTCCAACCACCCATAAATCAAAGCTTTTAATAATATTCAATTTATACATACTATTCGTCTATTTGAACAATCACACCATGTATAAACTATGCAATTATAATTGTTTTTGTTAATTGCATATTGATCTAATATTTATACGTTTGTTTTGGTTTTCTTTGATTATTAGTTGTTATTTTAGATTACTATAATAATTATCTCAATGCCTAAAAATACTTTATATCATCAGTTCTTCTAAATACATAAAAAGAATTCAAGGAAAAACAATCAATATTTTCATTGAAAAGTAAGAAATGTCATTACTTGCGATTATTTTTTAATTATGAACTTACATTCATTTCATTATTGGATTTAAAAAAAATATATAACCATATCTTTATATTTATTATTCTAAAAAAATATATATCTTATTATTTATAAAGAAAATATTATAATTAGCATATATTTTAACAAAAATATTCCTTTTTTTAGAGACACCTCAATGAAACTTATAGTTGCTCAACTTATCTTCATCTTTCCCTGATAATGAGAAATTATTCGTCAATTTTAATTTTTAATTATTTAGTATTTATAATCAGATGATCTTTTTATAAATCTTTTGCTATCAGTTGATCTTAGCATCCCTTTTTTTTTTTTTTTTTTTTTTGTGGTGAATAAATTAATTGAAGACAGAATTTTTTAAAAATTGATTAACTATTAAATTGTAAATTTGTAATGCAAAAATCTTCATGAAATACCATCAAGCAAAGAAAAGGGTCACTGCTAAGAGTCTAAAGCATTGCTTAATTTTCAACTTATGCGGTTAAATAGCAATTCGGAGAAAAAAAAATTTCAAGCCTAATAGTGATTGATTGAGATGCTGTAACTTTTGTAAAGGAAAAAATAAAAATAAATAAAAACTTTAGATATATATATATATAATATTTCTTGTGTTCCAAAATTAATTTTTAAAAGAATTAATTAAACAAAAAATAATAAGTTAGATTTCATGTACATTACATCTTTTTTTTTCCTAATTTTCTAAACTACATCACACTTTTTTCTCCTAACAACACTTCTCTCATTCTAATCTCTTCATATTGTTTGTTAAAAAAAAAATTCTCTTGATAACATTGTTGCCACTAGTGCTAAATACATGTGATTTTAACAAAAAATTTATTATGTTTAAAATAATATGATGAATAAGTCAAGCCAGATAATATCAAAATATAATATAATGCTAAGAAATCATTTTTCATATGGTAAAATTCTCTACAAAAAACCATATTGAAAAAAGTATTACCAACGAAATTTATTATTGAGAAAGAGGTGGAATTTATATAGAAATTTAATGTTCAATCTTCATCTAGTCGTAAAATTCAAATAAAAATTAGCCCTATACCTAATATCGTAGAAAAGATTTAAATTTCGGTTTAAAAATCAGTTTAAAATATTGAGGGACTTAAATTTAATTATTTTTCAACGATTTAAATTCTAACACTCAGGAAAAAAATTAAAAAAGTTTCTGTAAATGTACCATCTCAAAGTAGAGGATGCACAGTAAAAATTAATCTTAAATAGGAATGATCGTTAATTTTATAATTGGGATTGTATACTTGGATGCACAGAAAATGTAATGTTAGTAGTTAAAAATACGCAGTAGCCAGTGAAGATGATCAAATGCCCAGCTAAAGATCATGGTAAGTTGTCTGATAGCTGGATGGCATCGATTTGCAATGGAAAAATCTCTACAAGTTGGAGATACTTGCATTTTGGAGCTGATTAATGGCAAAAGGGTGTTCATAAATGTTTCTGTTTTAAGGAATGTTACTTAAATGGTTGCTGAAATTACAGCTTTTAGATGGTTGTAGATGTATGACAGAACGTTGGAGCTTGGAAAGGGAAATTTTACAGTGCCACTTTGGAGTGGTTAATAGCTTTTGATAAGTGGATATGGCTAAAGGCATTTAATGGTTTAGGAGGAGTAGTGATTATTAATTAATTACAAACAACTACTTCTGTACTTGAACATGTCTTGCTCTAGTTGTTCATGATTGATCTTGCATTCATAGCAACAGATTTTTATTTTTTAATTTTTTTTCATTGCTATTGGTACATCATCTGGAATTTATTTTTAATTGAAGCCTATCAATGCTGTAGACAGGACTCAGCAGCATGCATTTCAGTTATTATGTAATAAACTGTAAGAATCAGTTGCATGCAGTAATAGATTCAGACACAAAACAGAAGTACAAACAAAGAAAATAAACATGTGTAAGGTTGTCATTGGATGAATTTAACTTTTCTTGTAAAAATATGCCTTGCATAAATGAAACGAACCTCTCCTCAACTTGTGAGTCCTGACAAAATGTAAACACAGGAAATTGATATACCTGAATAGAATAATTTATTAACAAGGGAATGTCCCTATATATATACATGAGCAGTTATAAGAGACTTCCTATATGTTCCTAATATATTCCTAATATGTTCCTACAAATCAGGAACTGATTAGTTTCCAAAATATACAAAAGGAAAGTTATAAATATACAAATCAATCTATTTACAAATATAGAAGATATGACAGATTTATTTTCCTAACACTCCCCCTCAAGTTGGAAAGTGGATATCTTGCACTCCCAACTTGCGAATTATTGGAACAAAAAAATCTTTCCCCAACGGCTTGGTAAACACATCAGCTAGTTGATGAGCTGAGCTAACATATCTTGTGACCACAGATCCATTTAGAATTTTATCTCTAATGTAATGACAATCCATCTCAATATGTCTAGTTCTTTCATGGAATACAGGATTAGCAGCAATGTGTAGGGCTGCCTTATTATCACAAAATAATGAGGCTGGTTCAGAAAGTACTAGATTTAGATCTTTAAACAAATACCACAACCAAGTTAACTCACAACATGTCCCTGTCATAGCACGGTATTCTGCTTCTGCTGAAGACAAAGAAACTGTTTTTTGGCGCTTCGATTTCCAGGAAATTAATGATGATCCAAGAAAAACACAATATCCAGTTGTGGATCTTCTGGTTATAGGACATCCTGCCCAATCAGAATCACAACATACCCTTAATGTCAAATCGTTAACTGAAGAAAAAAAATAAACCTTTTCCAGGAGCTCCTTTGAGATAGCGCATAATTCTTAACGCTTCATCCCACTGAAGTTTCCTAGGTTGATTCATAAATCTACTCAAAACATGAACTGCATAAGTAATGTCAGGGCGAGAAACAGTTAAGTAGATAAGTGTGCCAATCAATCTCCTAAACTTTCCTGGATCTTTGAGTAAATCACTTTGGTCAGATAACTTTAAACCCTTTTCCATGGGAGTATCAACTGGTGCAGCTCCTAATAACCCTGCATCTTCAATAATTTCCAAAGCATACTTACGTTGACAAATATAAATCCCATGTTTAGAAGCAGAAACCTCAATACCAAGAAAGTACTTTAGATTTCCAAGATCTTTAAGTCGAAATTGACTATGCAAAAAATGGTTAAGAGAGTCAATAGCCTTTAGATCATTTCCCGTAATCAAAATATCATCAACATATATCAAAAGCGCAGTAAACGAATTTCCATGTTTTCTAGTGAACAGAGAGTAATCAGCTTTAGACTGAACATACCCTGCAGATCGAATAGCATTAGAGAACTTTGCAAACCACTGTCGCGATGCTTGTTTCAAACCATATAAAGACTTATGGAGACGGCAGAAGAGATGTTCCTCCCCCTGTCGCCGAAGACCCGGCGGAGGAGACATATAGATTTCTTTAGATAAATCTCCATGAAGAAAAGCGTTGTTGACATCTAATTGATGCAGAGTCCAACACTCTAGCTGCAGCTAAAGCTAATAAACACCGGACAGTGATAATTTTAGCAGTAGGAGAAAAATTTTCATGATAATCAACTCCTTCAAGCTGTGTGAAGCCCTTAGCAACTAAGCGGGCTTTATATCTCTCGATGGAACCATCGGCTTTATGCTTCACCTTATAAACCCAATGGCAATTAATAGGAATTTTACCAGCGGGAAGGGAGGTCAATGTCCAAGTGCCATTCTCCGTAAGAGCCTGTAACTCAGAGTCCATGGTGACCTTCCATTCAGGATGTAAAATAGCCTCAGAGTAAGAGCGAGGTTCAGAGACCTGGGCAAGCTGAGCCAAAAAAGCCCGATGGTGAGAGGAGTACCGATGGTAGGAGAGGTAATTCGCCAGAGGATACCGAGTGCCTTTAACCGGACCGAGCAGCAAGGAAGACGATGGATTGGAGCAAACTTGATGACAATGATAATCATTGTAACGAACTGGGCGAATGGACTGATGGCTAGTGCGATGGAGAATAGGTGGAGCAAGGTTTGTAGGAGAAGGAAGGTGAGGGATGACGGAATCGATAGGAGAAGGAGAGGACAGAGGAGTGGGTGGAAAAGGAGAAGGGGGCAAATCAGGTGGTGAATCGAATTGAGAAGGGACAGTCGGAGGAGATGGAGTGGTGGGAGAAGGACGACGAGAATAAGTGAGAAGGATGGGTGGGGGAGGCTGTGAAGGAAGAGAAGAAGAGGGGTGGTCGCCTGATTGAGAAAAAGAAGGAGAAGATATGGGAGACCCCAAAGAGAAATCGACAGGGGAGAGACATGGAATTGGGCCTGATGGTGGTCCAATGGGTCCGGAAGGTGGGCTTAATAAGGGACTAGAAGACTTGGAGGCATAAGGAAAAGAATCCTCATGAAACTTGACATCTCGGCTGGTAAAAATTTTGCGTATGGATAAGTCATATAATTTGTAAGCTTTTTGGCCAATTGGGTAACCAACAAAAATTGATGGAATAGCCCGAGAGTCAAATTTGTGAGTGGGATGAGCATTGGTAGCATAAGCTAAACACCCAAAAACACAAAGGTGGGAAAAAGATGGAGGTTTGGAATAGAGAAGTTCAAATGGGGATTTGTAGGAAAGAGTTGGAGAAGGTAAGCGATTGATGAGATGAACAGCTGTAAGAACACATTCCCCCTAAAAGTGAGGAGGAAGATGGGCTTGGAATTTGAGAGCACGGGCTACTTGAAGAATATGGCGATGCTTACGTTCCACAATCCCATTTTTTTGGGGCGTGTAAACACAAGAATGCTGAAAAATGACACCATTATCGGAAAAAAATGAGCGGAGGGACACAAACTCACTACCATTGTCACTCCGAAAAGTTTTAATGCGAGAGTCAAATTGAGTGAGAGCATAGTTAAAAAAATGTTTTAAGATTGATTGTGCTTCATTCTTTTGGCGCATCAAAAAAATTCAAGTGAAACGACTATAATCATCAACAATGGTCAGAAAATAATGAGCTCCAGAAATAGAAGAGTGACAATATCGTCCCCATATATCACAATGAATAAGTTCAAAAGGTCTAATAGAAGAAATTATACTAGAGCTGAAAGGTAATCTACTTTGCTTTGCCAAGGGACATATATGACAAGCATTATTAGACTGAATGGAAAATTTCAAGAAATGTTTTGCTATAAAATTTAAACAAGATGATGACACATGACCAAGACGATTGTGCCAAAGGTTGGAAGTGCTATGAATGTGATTACAAGTAGATGGTGTGATGGATGGATAATGGTTGTTAAATGGTTTATTTGTCGCCAATGCCGTCAAATAGTACAGTCCATTACGTTGTTTACCCAAACCAATCATCTTCCTCGTTGCAAGATCCTGCAAGATACACCAATAAGGAAAAAAAGTTATTGAACAACTCAAGCCTCTTGTCAATTGGCTTACTGACAGTAGGTCCACTTTGAATTTTAGCATAGATAACACATTATGCAAATAAAATATGTGATTGAGAGGGTAAGACCCTTTAGCAGCAATGGTAACCTTATCCCTACTAGGCAATAAAACAGATGGTGAAAAGAAATTTTTAGTGGGATTCAACAAGGCAGATGAAGTAATGTGATCGGTTGCTCCACTGTCAATGATCCAATTACTAGAAATAACTTTGGACAGACCTGGTTTTGTTGCTATATGTGCATGAGGACCGGTACTTTGATTGGACTTCTGAATTTTATCATTGAGGAGAGCCATGAACTGGTTGAACTGAGTTTCAGACAAAGTGATGTTGGGCATATCTGCTTCATTCATTATCTCAGAGGCTTGATTGGCAGAAGGAAACCTTGCTCTATTTTATTGGTTTCCTATATTCAGACTGGAATTTCGTTTTGCTTTTGGATGACCAGGCGGATAACCAATAATTTCAAAACAAGTCTGAACCCAGTGTCCTAACTCTCCACAATGTGTACACTACGGCCTTCCTCGACTTGTGCTTCGACGTCGGTCCAGATCAAAAGGTCGGTTTGTTTGAGAAGAATGGTTTGGACGGGAGGTCTGCTGATCAAAGACTTTCATTTTTCCTCCTCTTTTTGAATGTAAATTAGGCATGGTGTTGTGTCGCACCGCCATTACTGCACTCAAGTCAATTGGAGAATGAGAAACACTGAGGAATCGTTGCTTTTCTTCTTGAGAAACTGCAGAATAGGCTTGTCGAACTGTTGGTAGAGGATTCATCAGAAGAATTTGTCCACGAATTGCACTGTAAGTCTCATTTAATCCCATCAGGAACTGCATGAGTTTTTGTTGTTCTGATTGCGTGATTTCCGAATAGGATGCCAACTCATCCTAAAAACTCTTAAGTTTAGTGTAATAAGTTGAGATGGATTGCTGCTCTTGTTTAAGGCAAGCTATTTCTCGCTGGATCTCAAAAATACGTGGGGCATTGCCTTGAGAGAATTGCTCACGCAGGTCTTCCCATACCTCGCGAGCCGTAGGGTAGTAGATGATGCTGTCTGCAATTTCTAGGCTGACAGTATTGACAATCCAAGAGTGCACCATGTCGTTGCATCGTGACCAAGTTGCATAACCTTTTGGATCTGTTTCCTTTGATGGAGCCATCAACAAAATCAAGCTTATTTTTAGAGTTCAGTGCCAAGGTCATTGCCCTTTTCCATCCGGAATAATTATCCCCATTTAAGGGTTTAGAAACAAGAATCAGACCTGGGTGATCTGAATGATGAGTGAAATAAGGATTGGAGACATCTGATAGAGATTTGGATTGTTCAAGACTTGCATTTGATTTTCCGGATTGTTTTATCAATGATGGGACATCGTCTTCATCCATGACGATAATCAACAAGTGATGTACGAGACTTATGAATATAATGCAGAGTCAAGATCTAGACCAAGCTCTGATAC
The DNA here is from genome assembly GCA_947683625.1 of Mallotus nudiflorus. Taxonomy (NCBI): domain Eukaryota; kingdom Viridiplantae; phylum Streptophyta; class Magnoliopsida; order Malpighiales; family Euphorbiaceae; genus Mallotus; species Mallotus nudiflorus. The sequence goes on along the minus strand of CANTUR010001358.1, from coordinate 206,239 downwards.
CATGTAAACACAGGAAATTGATATGCCTGAATAGAATAATTTATTAACAAGGGAATGTCCCTATATATATACATGAACAACTATAAGAGATTTCCTATATATTCTTAATATATTCCTAATATGTTCCTACAAATAAGAAACCAATTAATTTTTAAAATATACAAAAAGAAAGTTATAAATATACAAATTAATCTATTTACAAATATAAAAGATATGACAGATTTATCTTCCTAACATAAAATTCTTTTATAATCAAGAAAATCGCAGTGTGCAATGTGTTGCTGCCACCTGCAGTATGTCGTTTCATGAGCATTTATACCCTGCCTGACTTGAAGTACAATCTCAGACACTTTTTTTCCAGTTAAGGTTCCTTACTGGTTTCTTATGATTTATGATTGAAGGGCTTCTTCTAGCTTTCTTATGTACATATAATAACGCTGAGCATGTGGCGTGCTCAATAACAAATTCTTTTCTTTAATTTATTTAATCTTTCATTTACTATTTCATTTTCAGGTTGTTGAGCTTCTTGCAGCTGAATTTATGACCCCTGAGTTAGAAATGCAAACCACCATCCGGAAAGGACTCCAGCCCTCCACATTCTTCTATCTCCAGAGACTTAAGAGAGATGAAATTGTGCAGTGAAGAGGGAAGACTGTGATTTTGTAAGACGAGAGAAGCAATTTGGAGAATCCAATTTTCTGCTTAGACACTCCATGAACTCTGTCGACCAATTATTATTCCTAAGCATCTTGAGCGAATCAGGAAACTCCACATTTGGAGACCACTTGAGAGATTTACAGCTACTGATAGTCAAAAACTCAAGCTGAAGATTGCAAGACTAGAAGATTATCTCCAAATTATCACAATCAGATATTACAATACTTGAAGATTGCAAGGTAATTGCCCTTCTTCTCCATCTACCAATGACACCATTTGCTTACATTCCCAGATTCTTGTATGTTCTAGAGAAGCAAGTTTGTCTAAATTAGTTCCATAATTCCACAAGTGCTTTAATTCATTTCATCTATCAATAATCAAATATTGAAGTTCTTGTGCTATTTCTGGTACTATAGTAGTGCTACATCTATAGTTAAATAGATATAAAGGGAATATTTTATGTCACAAATACAACACAATTCTGCATTCAGGAAAAACCTTAATCCTAGACCAGCCAACCAAAACTAACTTAAGCACAAAATAGCAGTATTGAACATAACGGATTGTAGAACCTCTGCTTTGAGAATCCACTATCAACAACATAGACAATGCCCTGCAGCAATCCCAGGAACAATGGTAAATTTTAGTGCCCTGCCTATTCTGCAAACTGATAAGATCTTGAGAATATTGGCTAACAACAAAAAAAGGCTACCTCTCAGCAATATTTGTTGATATAATTACTTTCCTCTAGGAGTGGGTGAAAACACCAGATCCTACAAAGAAAGCAAAAAGGTTTGGTTCAAAGATCAAAATATAGAATCCTAAAAACCAATTTTGATACACTCAAGCACCACATGATATTACCACCAACCTGTTCTGCACGTGAGAGACCTGAGTACAAAGGAAGAACAACCAACCCTGAAAGAAAAGATTTTCATTAGTGTAATAATATACAATACATGTCACAGCATCAAAATTATATCCCAGATAAGCATGAGTTTTTGCCATTAGTTTTAATAAAATCATACTGCTAGAGAAGACCAGTAGTGGGTAGCTGCTTGTTTGGTGACATCTAGCAGAACTGAAGAAGTCCACAAGAAATGGGTATGCATGCAGATGTATGTGGTTTGATGTGTTTTCTGTGCTCAGGAACATGCATATTGAAGAACCTGTAACTTGTAAGTCCCCATTTCCATACATCTACCCATGCACACATAAACACTAATAGTTCTATTAATTCATGTACACAGATACAACATATAGCTTTGCAAGTTGGAACCAAATTTAATGACCATATGTGAAAAAGCTACAAGCCAAAAACTTGTGCCATGTCTTTTATACCGGAGGAATTCTTTCCGCTAGCTTGAGCTTCTTCAGTAATCAACTGAACAGCTGCATCTATATCATCTTGACCAGTAAGAAATGCCAGAATATCACCTGCAGGTTCCTAAGCAATAAATATATCTCATATGTTAGTGTAACATCATTTTCATAATCCCAAAACTTAGAGGATGTATTTACTATGCTGATACCAAGAAATCAAATTTTCTTGTTTGACGTAGTGTAGTAGTATATCAAACATCAAAACAAAGTGGTGCAGCATTTTATAAGCCTATCTGTGTTATTTTAAATATAGGCACTTGTTTAGAAGTCAAAAATCAGGTTTTTATCCCAGAAAATTTTACATATTCTACCTACAAAAGTGCAATTATCATGTTGGCATCCATATATTATTATCTAAGATGACTAAATTAGAAACTTGTATAAGGGCTCTTCTGTCAACAAAACATTCCCCTGTCACCAGAGCCATCTTCTTCTGCCACAAATTTTCAGAGCATATATATTTCTGCTCTTCATAACTGTTGCAAGAGCATTGACTTTCTGTGATTTAATTAATCTCTAGCATCTCATAGTTCTTCCTCAGGTTCTTTAAATAAAATCATTTCTGTTTTAGATGGCCATTTATACCTTTTCCTACACCATAGACCAGTCATCCAGACACAGTTCTTGCGGTAGCAGCTGCAACAATTAAAGTAGTAGCAGTATTTATAACAGCATTAGTAAAATTGCATTAAAACACCCAGCAAAGAGTTTGCGTTTAGTTCAAAATAATATAGACTTGTGAGCTAAAAAGAAAAATAGTTATATTTGAATGAGTTGAAAAGAAGGAAAAAGAAAGAGCAATTCCCAAACATGTTCAGCATTAATAGAAAAAGTTTCAAGTTGAACTAGCCTCTCATTCAAGTATTCTTTGATTTTTTTTTTATTTCCTCTAAGTTTATCTAAAATAGTCTTTGCCCAGTAATTTTTGGTATTGTTAATCCATGCCAAGTAATTTTTTAGTATTATTCATCAATCTATTGGATTTTCTTTTATTTGAAGGTAAATTGTCCAAATAGCTTAAAATTTCAAATGCTTAGTAGATAATTGAAATGTTCGGTTGTTTAGTAAGAAGATTTGTTTACTAAGAAGGAACATGTTGTCCTATTTGATCATTAAAGCCCACTATTGATATATACTGTAATTTTTTTTACATTTGTTTAGAAGATAATACTGAAAATTGCTGATATAGTTGCTGCTCAGTAATGCTTCCTGTTAATGATGAATAAAAATACAAAAACAACTGCAACAGTATCCTAACATTTACCATCAAGATAAAAATCATGCCAGCAAGTAAGTTGGGGCTTAGCTAGAAGAATCCCTGTTGGCCAGCATGTGATTAATGAAGACTCAATTGAGTTGCTGCTGATTTCAGGTTAGCTTCTTTTTTGCTTTTTTTCTATTGCAGCAGCTGTCTTCTTGTTTTTATCTAAGCCATCAAGGGGAATTTGCAAGTTATTTCATAGAATCAAGATCATGAAATTTAACAATGGCTTGTTCCAGTGGTTGCTTGATGTTTGAGCCCAATAGGTCACATTTTTTCAAGGTAGTTCTGGGTGAAACAATTCGTGACAGAAAAATTGTGAGTTCTCTTCCTTTTATTATGATCCTATATCATCACCAATCATGTCATGCATGTATTATAGACTTGCAGCTATTATGTGAATTATATTTATGATGCTTCTCTCTGTTTTTTTTAATCCATGCTAATGTGTTTCACTATAAATTTATCAGTTAACTAGGTTTTGTTTCACTTGAATATTTCTTGCATAGAGGACTTAATTTGAACATTTTCAATGTATCAGTGTATTCCAAGAAAGTTTGCTAGGAAGTATGGGAATGCTCTGGCAAATAGAGTAGTCCTCAAGGTCCCAAGTGGTGAAAAATGGCAAGTAGAGCTTGACAACTGTGATGGTGAGATTTGGTTAAACAAAGGATTGCAAGAATTTATGGAGCACTACTCCATTGCCTTAAGATCTTTCCTAGTTTTTGCATACGATCAGGAAAACTTCTGCTTTGATGTGATCATATTTGACCAGAGTGCTTCATAGATAGAATATCCCTTTAGTCTCATTAATGAATATAGTCAGGACCCTAATCATGAAAAGGAGTCCGAAGAGCCAGAGATTCAAGAAACTGAAGATGATGAATCTGTTGAAATCTTGAGTCAACAATCTGAAGATGTTGTCTCTGTTGAAATCTTGGACACTTCTTCACCTTGCCAGAACTCACAAGATCCACCAGTACCATTTACTCGGCCTCAAAAGAAGATGAGGCGACAGAATTTCACAAGAAAAGATAAAGAAGGTATGCATTTTTTTCCAGATTTAATCAATTAATATTTTTCATTTCTGGAATGAATAACTCTGAGTCCATTCCTGATGTTTGTTTAAAGGTGATGGAGGAATCTCTAATCCGAGAAGTAAGTTGAAGAGAGATGTTTCAGAAGAAAGATTATTGACAAGCAAGGAAAAGGCTAATGCTATTCAAAGAGCAAGAACCCAATTTAAACCTGAAAATCCTTTCTTCATGGTTTTAATGACTTCATCATATGTTGCTCCTAGATATGACTGGGTAAGCCTTCTATGGACATTTTAGAACTCTGAAAGTTGCATATTACAATGGACCTGAAGTCCTTGCTTTTGTGTTTTTTAACATATTAATTTCTCTGACAGGTTATTGTACCAGGACAGTTTTCCAGGAAACATATGCCTGAGAACCATTGCGATGCCATCCTCATTGTTTTGGAGGGGAGAACTCGGTCTGTGGAGTACAATATTCAAATCAGCTACAAGGGAGAAAAATCACGAAGGATATGTCATGGATGGAAAAAATTTGCCAAAGACAATCATTTGGAAAAGGGTGATATCTGTGCTTTTGAACTAATTAGTACTGCCAACACAACATTCAAAGTCACTATTTACAAGAACATCCAACCTGAAACTTGCTGCTCATCATTTGGTAAAATGATGCAAATTCAATTCTTAATCAGATGTTCCATTTCAATCTACCAATATATGATTTAAGAACGGAACTCACTCTGCTTAATGTTTACATATGTATTGCAGGTAACAAAAAGCAATTGAATCGGAGTCGTCCAAGCTCAAGATCGACTCCATCTAGAGCTAGTGAAGCTGCCAAAGAGTTTACATCGACAAATTCATTCTTTCGAGTGGTTATCACGTCTCGCCATTTGAAGAAAAACGACTTGGTAGCTTTTCTAACACATCATGATTTCATATTATTTTAAGTTGTACTATGCACATTCAACTAAGTTTTAAGAAAATAAGAACTAGATAGAAGTGGGGTTTTTATGATGTTCAACTTTCTTGTGCAGTATGTACCTAAAGAGTTCATGGCACTTTATACTAAGCTGGGCACAGATAATCTGTTGTTAATGGTTGAAGATGTGCAGTGGCCAGTGAAGATAAAGACCTGGCCACCTAGTAATTATGGTAAGTTGGGTGATGGATGGCTCATATTTGCAAGGGGAAATTCTCTACAGGTGGGAGATACTTGCATTTTCGGGCAGATCAATGGCAAAACTGAGCTCATAAAAGTCTCCATTTTCAGACCTGCTGATTGATAGCTAGCTTGTGTTATGAACTCTGACTTTATGTGTTTGTACGGTTAAAGTTCTACAGAAGTTGTGTGATTACTAATCAGTTAAGGACAATCACTCAGCTTTGGTACTCCTGCAGTAGATTATGTTATATTTAAGAGTCTTCAGGTTGCATTTTTGCTCTGAACTGCTTAGCACTTCTTTTTTTTTTTTTTTACCTCTGTGACAAGAAACTTTAGGATTTCCTATGTTCTTGTAACATTACTATCATCATTTCATGCTTGTGATAGGGTTCTGGACTTCAAATGAGTAGAATTTGTTGTGTTTGTTTTCTTTATATGTTCTTATTTTGGAGAATTTCTTTTCCATAGGATTTATTTTGAAGAAAATTTTATATACATATTAGGGTTTTTAAAGAAAGATTGCCAATATGTGTAGAAATGACCTATCAAGTACAGTAATCTTGAGGGTCTCTGGTGGTTCAAAATGACAGGTAGAGCTTGTCAAGTGCAAATATGCAATGATGAGATTTGATTGCAAAAGGAATAGCAAAAATTTGTAGAGTACTAATCCACAGGATATGGACTCTCCTGGTTTTTGAATTTGATGAGAAAGATTGTGGTTTCAATATGATAATATATGATAAGAGTGCTTCAGAGGCAGATTAAGATGATAGAGAGCTTTATCTTGAAAAGGAGTTTCAAGAAACAGAAGATGATGACTCTGTTGAAATCTTGGGTCACCACTCACCCTGAACAAGAGAGAAATCACAATTGCTAGACCCTCGGCTTCTCAAGAAGATGAAGCTGCAAAATTTCTCAGGAAAGATAAATCCCAAATGTCCCACAGGACAAGTTAAAGCTATGCAATTTCCATTTTGTTTATACAGTTTTTTTTTTTTAATTCAATGTTACTGCCAGAGTTCATTTGCATAAAAAAATTTCAGGTCTCACTTCTGAGCAGCATTTTAAGCAATAATACTTACAATGAGTGCATGATCAAAAAATGATTTTATTAGCATAAAGTTATAAGAAATTTTTTTCCCCTTTTGCTTGCCTTTTCTAATCTTGTGGACCTCAAAGGACGAATTTAAGAGGCCAAGGGACCAAACCTCCGACCCAAAAGAAGTTATGCTTTGTAAAGAAATCCATATAATAGCTCCTAAGCAATTTCTTTCAATAAAAAAAAAATCATTTTAAATATTGATGATACATAAAAAATCTACCTCTAATAGAAGCTCGACACATGGAAAGTAGATTTGTCTTATTCCCCACATCATTCTACCTTTGACCATTTGACTTTTTCATATTCAAGAATCAAGTCAAAGTTGTGTAATCTCTTACTAAGGGCACCAAGTCCTAATACCTCAAATGAAGTATCTCTCTCAAGAAAGTCAAATCCTACTTGGGAAAATCTCTCTTAGGAAATGTGATTTGCCTTTCTAGATAAATCTCTCTCAGGAAACCTCTCCAAAGAAATTACTCAAAGTCCTAAGAGTGAGATATCTCTCTGGATAAATCATCTCATTGACTTACAAGTAGCCGTCCTTCTCTTGACAACCATCATCCATCAGTTACTATAGCTGACAGGATTATCTTCCCAAGAAATCCACTCATTACACCTGCCATGCACATTTCCCAAGAGAGATGATCTTGACCATTTGTTTCCATCAATCTCAGTCATCCATTATGTCACGATCCAAAATAGGGGCCATGACCAGTGTTAGAGGACGAAAATTCTTTCAAATCCGGAACCCGTAGCAAGCCTAAAATAAAATAAAACATACAATAATAATAATAATATAATTTGCAGCAGAAATAAAATCATAAATAATTAGATAATAATCCACCATGGGATTTAAATCAACAACTCATCTTGTATATATAAATAAACTTTTAATACAAATCCAGTTCAAATATTTAAAGTACATAATTCACACAAATATAATACGAAACCCCTTTAACAATTTTACAACTACTGTAGTGTCTAGATTAATAAAATAAAACTCAAGTGAGCAGTTTACATAATAAAGCTGAGGCAAAAAAAATCCAGCGTACAGGTCTGCTACTGAGGTTTGAAGACGATGACTCTCTTGAAAAATAGTCAACGGAGGGGAGTCAGACCTCACTGAGTGAATTACTATAATATATATACATGCATACTAAATGACAATACACACAATCAATAGTGTATATAATAAATATATACAAGCAATTACACACAGATGCAATAAAAATCATTTTATATATTTTTATTTAAAATCACTGTTTATGAAGGATCAAATAGAACCCTAGAAAATCGCAACCTCAAAACAGTGTTAGACAACACTCTAGCCATACAGGCTCACTTACTTCAAATAAATTCACTTGTTCCATTTGGACAATAGACTAGCCCCGAGACACTAAGTCAACTGAGCTCCAGCAGTCTGACTGTCAGTGTGATTGGCCCCGAGACACTTGGTCAATCGAGCTCCAGTAATCACACTCCTAAACCATATCTCACACATCAAATAATCAAATTCAATCAATATCCACAAATGGTTAGTAATATAACCTAAATGCTATCAGCGTATCGGTACGTACTCGGTCCTAGTGCTGCCCACTAGGTAGCATGTTCTATTGATATCCTTCATTGAAATATAAAACATACATTCATAAAAAAAATAATTGATGCATGAATTTGAAATAAACAGCAACATAAATCATATATATACTAGAAATATACCAAAAGTAAACCAAGTATATTTCGAGCATATATACGTCAAATAATTCCAACTAAATTACAGAATAAACTAGAAATATATTCAAAAACATTTTAAACATAATTCATTAATAAAACATGCATATAGTTTAAAATATACCAAAAATAAACCAAAAGTAAACTAAAATAAACTCAAGTACTACTTAATACCATTATGCATTTTTAGTCAAAATAAAACATAGATTTCTAAAATCATGCACCCTAGAACATATATATATATAATAGTAATTCACAATTATTGCGCTCCTCAAGATAGGTCCGATGGGCCTGGTCCATTAGGCCTCGGTCTCGGCGCAACTAAACAAACAAATAATGACAGGAATCAGAATAAATCTAACAGAAGTTCTAAAGACTCGATCTAGATTACTAGACACATAATTAAATTAGAATTCGACCGGACATCACATTTTACGAGAATTCTACCTAGAATTCGGCAGAACCTCCCCTATAAAACAGACATCTCTCTACTCAAAGAGTAGAGCCGGCCCTGTAAAGAAACACACTTTGAAAATAAACACAAAACACAACCACAATCCCTCGGTCGGACTCCAAACTACAAATCACCGACCGAGGCTACAATTCACAGAAAATTTATAAAATATCAAAAATACCCTTATATAATAAAAATACATTTTATAAGTAAAAATTATGTAATTAACCCTAAAACATAGTAAAAACCGATGAAAATTCATTTTATTAGAAAACAATCGTATATTATATATATAATTGAAAATAATTTACGAAAAATAGTTTTAATTAGTTAAAAATACTAAATCATTTTTAGAAATCATTTTTATACCCTAAATAACTATTAAAACCAATTTAATTACATTTTTAGCCAATTTAGTGTAAAATTACCAAAATACCCCTATATATATAAATATACTAAAATTAATCCAAAAATTCACCAAAAATAATATAATTACTCAAAATTAATTTTCTCAACATTTATTTCAATAATATCAATAAATATACTCAATTTACCAATTTATTCCAATTAAACATATAATTAACCCTATTTTCCAGAATTACATAAACTAAATAAATTCAAAATAAATACATAAAAATTCATAAAAATTACAAATAAATTTCTATAATTCATTTCAACACCTATATTTATCATAAAACACAATTTCATAATTTAATTAATTAATTTTCGAAAATTAGAGAATAATAATAAAATAATCAAAAATACCCAAAAATCAAAATAAATTCTAAAAATTCTAAAAAAATTCCCACATGAAGATTAAGCTACTAGGATCAATGTTTGTTAATGAATTTTTCATGAATCAATCAATTGAAGCTAAAAAAAATCAAGAACCCTAATAGGCCGAAATTGCAAAATCAAAACCTAGGCAAATCTAGACCATTTTAAGTGAAACAAAGCTTGGAATCACACTCACCGGAGCTCAAGGAGAAGATAGAGACTAACGGTGTCGAAAACGGTGGCCGGAAATGTTGTGAACGACGGTGAGAAGAGTTTCGACAACGCAAGCTTATTCTGGCTAAACCACGACGGAATAGGGAGCTGCTGGCGGCGGGAAAGACTGAGGAAGAAGGTGGCACGCCGGGAGGCACTCTGAATGGCAGCAAACAGAAGTTACAGGCGGTGAGGGTGAGGGTTGCAGGGTGAGGGTTGCATCCAGAGAAGAAGAAGAAGGGGGAGGGGCACGAGTGTAAATTTTCTAAAGTTTATATATATATATTAATAAATTTAATAACTTATATTAAAATATTTTAATATAATACTTAGAAAAATCACACACCACATGTTTAAAATACATAATATATATATATATATATATATGCATGTATATGTATATATATTAATACGATAATTAAAATTATGTATGGACTCATGCAAATACGTAATTCTATTTAAAATAATTAATATTAAATTATTTACGTGTCAATTTCCCCGAAAGTGCAAGTTCCGGGAAAATTTTATGTAAAGCACTTAAAATAACATAAAACAATTAAAATTAGTTTTAATTAAATAACAAACTCATAAAATATCATAAATGTGTACAAAAATTATTAACACTGCATATCCCGATGCAGTATAAAAATATTTAAAAACTCAGGATATTACACATTCTCACTAACCAAGCCTATATAAAGGCTTCCTCGAGCTGCTAAATAGAGGTCTTCTCTTCTCTCTTCTTCTTCTTTATTTTTCTCTCTATTTATTATATCCTAACAACAACTACTCACACCACACTCACATAAATACCATTATTCATCATCTCCTCATTTTTATTCAATGTTCAAGCTTCCAAGCCTATTTTTGATTGATCATAACACTAACTTAAGTATCGGAGAAGTTTTGGGTTGCCAAAACCCTACCCATAATACTCTTAGGATTTTTCCCAGAGACTCTTTTCCCTCTCAAGAATTCTAACTTCCATTCATGGGAGCTCAAGCATGTGGCCTCCAAATCCTTCAATATACATATTAAAGCTGTAGATAAGGCAAAAGGATTTTGATCCCATTTATGATGTTAAAATATGAATTATTCTAATTGAAATATTTATCAACTTAATTATTTTTAATAAAAAAGATGTATTTAAAATTTCTTGTAAGAGCAAGAAATATTTTGTAGGGAACAGAGGCTTTAGAAGCATGTCTGTTATGGAAGAAACATCAAATTCTGAGGGCATTATTGAGAGGATACAGAGGTTGACTTCTAAAGAAAAAGCCAGAACTCTTAATAGAGTAAGTTGTCACAGACCGTTAGTCGTGACACGCAGGATTGCGCAAGATGCTTGTTGGTTGAGTTTAACGTAGGGCATAGGGCAATGCAAGGTGGTGAGTACGTGCCATAGGTGGTCATTTATTTAATAACCCGAGTTTTTAAGTGTTAATAAATTATATATATATATTTGATTATTTAATTATTTTGTTAATAATTAATGTTATTTTACGTTTATTTAAAGTTTTCTACGTAAAAATTTTCCCGAAACTCATTATTTTGGGAAATAATATTTAAATAATATTTTATTGTTTAATGTTATTTTATTTTATCAAATTATATGGTTTCATGCATGATCATTATTTTGTGTATTAATATATATACATATACATGCATATGTATATTATTATTATTAGGGTTATTTTTTTAATATATGTATTATTTATTATTGTGTGATATATTTGCATATATATGTGTGTATATATGTATATATAAATATGTATATAATATAAATGTGTGGTGTATGTTTATTTTGTATATTATAAAGTTTTAATATTAAAACATTAAGTTATATATATATATATATATTATAATAATAATAATAATAATAATAAAACAAAAAAAATAAAAACCCATTACCTTCATCATCTTCTTCCCCAACGCCCTTCCCTCACCGTCCATTGTCCCTTCGTCAGAGTGCCACCGTCTTCCCCAGTTGCTCCACGACCCTCCTCCACACTCTTCGGCGTCGGTTGTTGCTGTGGAATCCGAGGAAGCCAAAAATCAACCTCACCTCCGTTCAAGGCGTTTTCGGCCACAAATTTCGACACTGCCAGTCTCTTTCCCTTTCCTGAGCACCGGTGAGTGTGTCTCTAAGCTTGGTTTCACTTGGTTTGACCTAGATTTTGGTGGTGAGCAATTTGTTCATTTCGGCCATCTAGGGTTTTCCCATTTTTTGAACTTTGATCTTTAAGATTCAAGCTAAGTGTCTTCATAAAATTTGATTCTACTAGCTCAATCTATATCCTAGAATTTTTATGGAACTTTTGGAATTTATTTTGATTTTTATGAATTTTTTATTATTTTATTATTATTTTCTAATTTTCGTAAATTGTGAAATTGTGACTTTTAGTGTTTATGGTGGTTGAAAATAATTATAGAATTTAATTTATAATTTTTGTGATTTTTGTGTAATTAATATAATTTTATTTAGTTTATGTGAATTTTGGAAATTTAGGTTAAATATGTATTTTGTTAAAATTAATTGGTTAATTGAGTATAATTGTTGATTTTATTGAATTATATGTTGAGAAAATAATTTTAGAGTAATTATATAATTTTTAGTGAATTTTTTAGTAATTATAGTATATTATGTGAATTTTTATATATTAGGGGTATTTTGGTAGTAATTTTAGTTGAATATTAAGTTTAATTGGTTTTAATAATTATTTGAAGAATATAAATGATTTTTACAAATTATTTACTATTTTTAACTAATTAAAACTGTTTTTCGAAAATTATTTTCAAATTATTTATAATATACTATTTTTGTAAATAAATGGGTTTTTAGTAATTTTTAATAGGTTTTTGGACTAACTGAGTAATTTGGATTTATAAAATGAATTTCTATTAATATTGGTGTATTTATCGTGAAATATCAGTTTTTAATAATATTACATTAATATTAGGGTTTTTAAGTAATTATCGATGATATAATTATTTTTAATGTTTAAATATGTAAATTTCTATATTTTGGTATAAAAAGGGTATTTATGGTATTTTCTTATGAACTGTGAACCTCGGTCGGTGGAATTGTAGTTTGGGATCCCAACCGAGGGTTGTGAGAATATTCTATTTCAAAGTGTGTTTTCTTGTAAGATCGGCTCTACTTTCTAAGTAGAGAGATGTCCATTTTACAAAGGAGGTTCTGCCGAATTTTTGGTAGACTTCTCGTAAAACGTGACATCAGGCCTGATTCTGTATCTGTCTGTGTCTAAAATCTTAGATCGAGTCTCTAGAAGTAAGTTAGATTCATTCAGATTTTTGTATTGTGATTTGATTGTTTAGTTGCGCCGAGACCGAGGCTTAGTGGATCAAGCCCGTCAGACCTATCTCGTGGAGCGCACAACTGTGAGTTGTTATTTTATATATGCGTGCATTTAAGTTGCATGTTTTAGAAATATATGTTTTAATTGCATGATTTATGCATAAATTGCTTTAATAAATTATTAGTATATTTTAGGTATATTTTTAGTGTATTTTAGGTATACTTTGAAATAAATGCATGTTTTACTCTTGAACTAAACCTAAATTGTTTTTTAAGTATAAATATGGTTTATTTTTTGTTTATTTTATAATTGAACTGAATTTATCTGACATATATATACTCGAAATATACTTAGTTTATTTTAGGTATATTTCTAGTATATATATGGTTTATATTGCCATTTAAATTAATATCATGCGTCATTTATTTTACAAATGTATAAGTTTATTTTAATAAAGGATATCAATAGAACGTGCTACCTAGTGGGCAGTACTATGACCGAGTATGTACCGATACGACAGTAGATTTTAGGTTAAATTACTAACCTATTGGTGGATTATGACTTGTTAATTAATTTGATTGATGTAAGATGTGATTTGAGAGTGTGATTGTTGGAGCTCAGTTGACCAAGTGTCTCGAGGCCAATCACACTGACAGTAAGACTGTTGGAGCTCGGTTCACTTAGTGTCTCGGGGCCAGTCTACTGTCCAAATGGAATAAGTGAATTATTTTGGATCTAAGTGGGCCTGTTTATCTTAAATGAGTTCTAGTGGTATTGAGGTTATGACCATATAGGGTTCTATTTGATCCTTCATAACTGATGATTTTCAATATTAAATTATTTTCGTGGCATTTGTGTGTATTTGCATGTATATATATTTATTATATATATACTATTGAGTGTCTGCATTTGACATTTAGTTATGCATGTATATATATTATAACAATTCACTTAATGAGGTTTGACTCGCCTCCGTTGATTTTTTTTCAGGAGAGTCTTCATTTTCAGACCTCAGCAGTCAACCTGTCCACCGGATTTCTTCCTCTCCGGCTTTATTATGTAAACTGCTTACTTGAGTTTATTTTATATTCTAAACACTGCAGTAGTGGTTGTACTTTGATCTGTCGTGGGCTATATTTATATTCATGCATGTATGAGATTTAAAATTCAGAATGTTAAACTGATAATTTGTATTTAAAGATTTTATTATATATGAGATGGAATTTATATTATTAAAATGAGTTGAGGAATTATTATTTTTATACTTGAGATTAAATTTTCGCTGTATAAATATTTTATCCATTATATTATATTGCTTACTTTTATTTTTAAGGCTTGCTACGAGTTCTGGATTCGAAAGAATTCTCGTTCCCTAGCGCTAGTCATGGCCCCCTGTTTTGGGTCGTGACAAAATTGGTATCAGAGCGGAGTTTTGTGTCAGGGTCTGAGTTGTGTGAGTTGTGGCCTTAGTTTTCCGTGTCGTGTTTTCTTTTAAAACTACTGCAGTGAATTAGGTTCGAGTATGTCTTGATGAGTAATCCTTGATTTAGTTTTTTACGTTATCCTCCATTGTCTATTTTGTCTGAATCCTTTTATTTATCTTTTTAGAATGAGGAGGCGAGCGCGTGTTGCTCCACCGGTCGTTAAGGCCGAGGATGATAAGTCCTTTCAGGATGAGGTTTTACCTCTAGAGCCACCAGTTAAGCGCAGAGGTCGTGGCAGAGGTAGACCTCGAGGAGCGGCGATCGCCATAGACAGAGAGAGTTACAGGATGAGGAGCCTATAGAGCCAGAGTATAAGGATGTTCTTGTACCTCTAGTAGTTCAGCTTGCCTATCAACAGGGTATATCTGACCTTGAGGTAGCGTTATTCTATGCTAGAGTTGGCAGGATTGTCTTTGATGGGACTTTCGACCCTCTAGATTTTCTGCATACGATCGAGATGAGGACTCAAACTGCTCACATCGAGTACTAGCGGATCATGATAGTCGAGCTGTCAGTAGAGGGACCAGCCCTTGATTGGTTTATTCAGATGATCCAACTGTATATGATGACGATGGCTTGAGCTCAGTTCAGAGAGCGATTCATAAGGAGATTTTGCCCAGAGCCACTTCACATGAGTTATCGACTCTGGTTGACCAGTATTTCTCACGGTGACAGATCTATTGAGGATTACACTAGAGAGTTCCTTTGGCTTGGCAGATATGCAAAGGATCTTATGCGAGACCAGTACTTCACAGTCACCACTTACGTCACCAGATTGGGTTCTGCATTTACTGGTATGCCCTACAGCGGGCCTTACTCTAGAGTAAGTGATTGAGTTGGCCAAGGAGATTGAGCTGAGGCTAGTCAGGCAGGGAGCTATGCCTGATTATTACCAACTGGGCGTTCAGTCAGGTGGATTCCAGACTACTCTATACTCGAGTTTTCAGATTGGTTCGAGTAGTCAGCAGAGAGGTCCAACCCAGCAGACTCAAAGACAACAACAGCAAGTACATCGAAGCAGTAGACATGGCCATGGAGGTCAACGTAGACCGTTCAGACTTAGGTCAGATGCTTCGAGCAGCAGCAGTGGTCGTAGTTCTAGGTCAGTTGCCAGTGTATGTCAAACCTGCTGTAGAGTCCATCAGGGACCATGTTATTTGACACCGCTGACGTGTTTAGATGCAGGCAGACGGGACATTTTGCCAGATCGTGTCCTTATTCCGGGTATCAGCAGTTGGAAATTTTGCTATTTCCTCAACAGTCGATTACTAGTGCTGCACCCGCTCCCTTTCAGTTGCCTTCAGCCCAACATCAGAGTTCTTCCCAGATTATTCCTCAGCAGGGTCGTGGTAGAGGTACTAGAGGAGGTGCCATAGGTGTTAGCCAGGCTTCTACCAGCCAGCAGGGAGGTCAAGGACAGGCCAGAGTCTTTCATCTTACTCAGCAGGATGCTCAGGCATCTAATACGGTTATGGCAAGTATTGTTTCTGTCTGTTACTTGGATGCATGGGTTTTGTTTGATCCGAGTGCCACACATTCGTTCATTTCACCTGTATTTGCTTTAAAGTCTTGTTGGCAAGCTTTAAGGATGGTTTTCCCTTTATCTATCGCCACTCCTCTAAGTGATTCTTTAGACACCAATGTTGTTCTTTCTGGTTGTCCAGTTCTTGTTGGAGGTAGAGAATTGTTAACTGATTTGATTCTGTTGAATGTGATGGAGTTTAATGTTATTTTGGGTATGGATTGGTTATCTCAGCAATATGTCATGGTGGATTGTCAGCGTAAAGAGGTGACTTTCAGGATACCTAGTGAAGAAAAATTTAAGTTTATGGGTGATAGGATTTCAGCACCTCAGAATCTCATTTCTGCTATTACGGTTAAAAAGTTACTGAGGAAGGTTATCAGGGATATTTAGCATTGGTCAGGGATACTTCAGTGAAGAAGTTGTCACTCACAGATGTTCCTGTTGCCTGTAAGTTTCTTAATATTTTTCCCGAGGAGTTGGCAGGTTTATCACCTTATAGAGAGATTGAGTTATGTATAGATGTGGTTCCAGGCACTACCCTTATATCTATGCCACCCTACAGAATGGCTCCTGTAGAGTTGAAAGAGTTGAAGGAGTAGTTGCAAGAGTTGTTAGATAAGGGTTTCATTAGACCTAGTATTTCTCTTTGGGGTGCACCAGTCCTATTTATGAAGAAGAATGATAGTACCCTAAGACTGTGCATTAACTATAGAGAGCTTAACAAGGTGACAGTGAAGAATAAGTATCCTCTCCCAAGGATAGATGACTTGTTTGATCAGCTACAGGGTGCACAATTCTTTTCTAAGATTGATTTGAGGTCGGGTTATCATTAATTGCGGATTAGTGAAGCCGATGTTCCTAAAACGGCATTCCGCACTCGATATGGCCATTATGAGTTTCTGGTGATGTCTTTTGGCTTGACTAAAGCACCAGCAGCTTTTATGGATCTGATGAATAGGGTATTCAGACCATATGTGGATCAGTTTGTGGTAGTCTTTATCGATGATATATTGGTGTATTTGAGGAGTATGGAAGAGCATGTATATCACTTGAGAACTGTACTGTAGACATTAAGAGAACATCAGCTTTATGCTAAATTCTTAAAGTGTGATTTCTGGATGGAGAGTGTTGCTTTTCTCGGACACGTAGTGTCAAAAGAAGGTATCTAGGTTGATCCACAGAAGATTGAGGTAGTGTCTGAGTGGCCTAGACCAACTTTAGTTATAGAGATTTGTAGTTTTCTAAGTTTAGACAGGTACTATAGGAGGTTTTTACAGGATTTTTCCAGAACTACAGCTCCTATGACTCGCTTGACTTAGAAGAATGTAAGATTTGAGTGGTCTGAAGCTTATAAGAACAATTTTTAGTTATTGAAGGAAAAGTTAACCACAGCCCCAGTTTTAGCTTTGCCTAATGGAGTAGACAAGTTCACAGTTTATTATGATGCCTCTAGAGTTAGCCTAGGTTGTGTGTTGAAGCAGAATGGTAGGGTAATAGCCTATGCTTCGAGGTAGTTGAAGAAGCATGAATAGAACTATCCTACCCACAACCAAGAGATGGCCGCAGTGATCTTTGCTCTCAAGATTTGGAGACATTATCTGTACAAGGTGACTTGTGAGATTTTTACTGATCATAAGAGCCTTAAGTACATTTTTCAATAGAGAGATCTGAATCTAAGGCAGAGGAGATGGTTGGAACTGTTGAAAGATTATGACTGTGAGATTCTATATCACCCAGGCAAGGCTAATATGGTAGCAGATGCTTTGAATAGGAAGTCTTCAGGCAGTCTTGCTCACATCATTGTTGAGAGGAGACCGTTGATCCAGGAGTTACATTTGTTGGTGGATCAAGGTTTGATGATGAAGATTAATAGACCAGGTGGACTGCTAGCTCATTTTAATGTGCGATATGTACTGAGAGATAGGATTAAGGCAGCTCAAAGCCAAGATCCTATTCTAGAAGAGCTTGCAGAGAATGTCCGAGCAGGGAAGTTCACTGATTTCACACTTGATGATGGTGTTTTATGGATCAGTGGTAGATTGTGTGTTCATGATGTGGATAATTTGAGAGAAGAGATCCTAGAGGAAGCACATTCTACAGCCCATAGCGTACATCTAGGTGTCACTAAGATGTACCACAGTATCAGAGATTTATACTGGTGGGATGGATTGAAGAAGGATGTCGCTGATCATGTTGCTAAGTGTTTGACGTGTCAGCAAGTGAAAGCTAAGCATCAAAAGCCTTCTGAGAAGCTTCAGCCTCTTCCTATTCCTGAGTGGAAGTGGGAAAGGATAGCTATGGATTTTGTGGTTGGTTTACCTCGTTCTAAGGATGGATACGATTCCATCTGGGTGATTGTGGATAGGTTAACCAAGTCTGCACATTTCTTGCCTGTGAAAGCCACTTATTCTGTAATTAGGTTGGCAAAGTTGTATGTGAAGCATATTGTGTTCCTTCATGGAGTACCTGTGTCCATTGTGTCAGGCAGAGGTTCAGTGTTTACCTCTCAGTTTTGGTAGAAGTTACAGGAAGCGATGGGCACTAGGTTGGACTTCATTATTACTTTTCATCCTCAGACAGATGGTCAGTCTGAGAGGATGATCCATACACTGGAAGATATGTTAAGGATGTGTGTTTTGGATTTGAGAGGTAGTTGGGATGATCCTTTACCACACATAGAGTTTGCATATAATAACAGCTACCATAGTAGCATGGCACCATATGAGGCGTTGTATGGAAGGAAGTGTATATCTCCTTTGAGTTGGGATGAGATTAGTAAGAGAGCTTTGACTGGACCTGAGATGGTTCAGGATGCTGTAAAGAAAGATGTTGTGATTAAGGGTAGATTAGAGACCGCAGTTAGCAAGCAGAAGAGCTATGTGGATCCTAGGTGCAAAGATGTAGAGTTCCAAGTAGGAGACTTTATTTTTCTGAAGGTATCTCCTATGAAGGGTGTAATGAGATTTGAAAGGAAGGGTAAGCTAGCACCGAGATATATCGGATCGTTCGAGATTCTGGAGAGAGTTGACACTATTGCATATCGGTTGGATTTGCCTCTGATTATGTCTCAAGTGCATCCGATGTTTCATATCTCGATGCTGAGGAAGTATGTCTCAGACCCTTCACACGTGTTGCAGCCCGACAGCATGGAAATGAATGAAGACCTAACATTCGTAGAAGAACCTGTGGCGATCGTTGACTATCAAGTTCGGCAGTTGCGTTCGAAGTAGATTCCGATGGTCAAGGTATTGTGGCGTAGCAACAGAGTAAAGGAGCATAAATAGGAGACTGAAACTGAGATGCGAGCTTCTTACCCGTATCTTTTTCCTCCTTGATTTTGTATTTCTTCTTTTAGAATTTGGGGACGAATTCTTGTAAGGGGGAAAGACTATAATAACCCGAGTTTTTAAGTGTTAATAAATTTTAAATATATATTTGATTATTTAATTATTTTGTTAATAATTAATGTTATTTTACGTTTATTTAAAGTTTTCTATGTAAAAATTTTTCCAAAACTCATTATTTTGAGAAATAATATTTTATTGTTTAATGTTATTTTATTTTATTAAATTATATGGTTTCATCCATGATCATTATTTTGTGTATTAATATATAGACATATACATGCATATGTATATTATTATTATTATTAGGGTTATTTTTTTTATTGTATGTGTTATTTATTATTGTGTGATATATTTGTATATATATGTGTGTATATATGTATATATAAATATGTATATAATATAAATGTGTGGTGTGTATTTGTTTTGTATATTATAAAGTTTTAATATTAAAACATTAAGTTATATATATATATATATATATATATATATATATATATATATATATATATATATATATATATATATATATATAATAATAATAATAATAATAATAATAATAATAATAATAAAACAAAAAAAAAACAAAAACCCATTACCTTCATCATCTTCTTCCCCAACGCCCTTCCCTCACCATCCGTTGTCCCTCCGTTAGAGTGCCTCCGTCTTCCCCAGCTGTTCCGCCACCCTCCTCCACCCTCCCTGGCACCGATTGTTGTTGTGGAAGCTAAGGAAGCCGAAAATCAACCTCACCTCCGTTCAAGGCATTTCTGACCACCAATTTCAACACCACTGGTCTCTTTCCCTTCCCTAAGCACCAGTGAGTGTGTCTCTAAGCATGGTTTCACTTGATTTGGCCTAGATTTTGGTGGTGAGCAATTTATTCATTTCAGCCATCTAGGATTTTTCCATTTTTTTTAACTTTGATCTTTAAGATTCAAGCTAAGTGTCTTCACAAAAGTTGATTCTACTAGCTCAATCTACATCCTAGAATTTTTGTGGAATTTTTAAAATTTATTTTGATTTTTGTGAATTTTTTATTATTTTATTATTATTTTCTAATTTTCTTAAATTAATTAATTAAATTGTGAAATTGTGATTTTTAGTATTTATGGTGGTTGAAAATAATTATAGAATTTAATTTATAATTTTTGTGATTTTTGTGTAATTAATATAATTTTATTTAGTTTATGTGAATTTTGGAAATTTAGGTTAAATATGTATTTTGTTAAAATTAATTAGTTAATTTAGTATAATTGTTGATTTTATTGAATTATATGTTGAGAAAATAATTTTAGAGTGATTATATAATTTTTAGTGAATTTTTTAGTAATTATAGTATATTATGTGAATTTTTATATATTAGGGGTATTTTGGTAGTAATTTTTGTTGAATATTAAGTTTAATTGTTTTTAATAATTATTTGAAGAATAAAAATGATTTTTACAAATTATTTATTATTTTTAACTAATTAAAAATATTTTTCAAAAATTATTTATAATATACTATTTTTGTAAATAAATGGGTTTTTAGTAATTTTTAATATGTTTTTGGGCTAATTGAGTAATTTGAATTTATAAAACGAATTTCTATTAATATTGGTGTATTTATCATGAAATATCGATTTTTAATAATATTACATTAATATTAGGGTTTTGAAATAATTATCGATGATATAATTATTTTTAATGTTTAAATATGTAAATTTCTATATTTTGGTATAAAAAGGGTATTTATGGTATTTTCTTGTGAATTGTGAAACTCGATCGATGGAATTGTAGTTTGGGATCCCGACCGAGGGTTGTGAGAATATTCTATTTCGAAATGTGTTTTCTTGCAAGATCGACTTTACTTTCTAAGTAGAGAGATGTCCATTTTATAGAGGAGGTTCTGTCGAATTTTCAATAGACTTCTCGTAAAACGTGACATCAAGCCTGATTCTGTATCTGTCTGTGTCTAGAATCCTAGATCAAGTCTCTAGAAGTAAGTTATATTCATTCTGATTTTTGTATTGTGATTTGATTGTTTAGTTATACCGAGATCGAGACCTAATGGACCAAGCCCGTTGGACCCGTCTCGTGGAGCGCACAACTGTGAATTGTTATTTTCTATATGCGTGCATTTAAGTTGCATGTTTTAGAAATATATGTTTTAATTGCATGATTTATGCATAAATTGCTTTAATAAATTATTAGTATATTTTAGGTATATTTTTAGTGTATTTTTGGTATACTTTGAAATAAATGCATGTTTTACTCTTGATTTAAACCTAAATTGTTTTTAAGTATAAATATGGTTTATTTTTGGTTTATTTTATAATTGAACTGACTGACATATATATACTCGAAATATACTTAGTTTATTTTAGGTATATTTCTAGTATATATATAGTTTATATTGCCATTTAAATTAATATCATGCGTCATTTATTTTACGAATGTATGAGTTTATTTTAATGAAGGATACCAATAGAATGTGCTACCTAGTGGGCAGCATTATGACCGAGTACGTACCGATATGATAATAGATTTTAAGTTAAATTACTAACCTATTGGTGGATTATGACTTGTTGATTAATTTGATTGATGTGAGATGTGATTTGAGAGTGTGATTGCTGGAGCTCGGTTGACCAAGTATCTTGGGGCCAATCACACTGACAATCAGACTGTTGAAGCTCGATTGACTTAGTGTCTCGGGGTCAATCTACTCTCCAAATGGAATAAGTGAATTATTTTGGATCTAAGTGGGCCTGTATGGCTTAAGTGAGTTCTACTGGTATTGAGGTTGCGACCATATAGGGTTCTATTTGATCCTTCATAAATGATGATTTTCAATATTAAATGATTTTCGTGGCATCTGTATGTATTTGCATGTATATATATTTATTATATATATACTATTGAATGTCTGCATTTGACATTTAGTTATGCATGTATATATATTATAACAATTCAATCGGTGAGGTCTGACTCCACTCTGTTGATTTTTTTTCAGGAGAGTCTTTATCTTCAAACCTCAACAGTCGACCTGTCTGCTGGATTTCTTCCGCTCCGGCTTTATTATATAAATTGCTTACTTGAGTTTATTTTGTATTCTAGACACTGCAGTAGTGGTTGTACTTTGATCTGTCGTGAGCTGTATTTATATTCATGCATGTATGAGATTTAAATTTCAGAATGTTAAACTGAAAATTTATATTGAAAGATTTTATTATATATGAGATGGAATTTATGTTATTAAAATGAGTTGAGGAATTATTATTTTTATACTTGAAATTAAATCTTTGTTGTACAAATATTTTATCCATTATATTATATTGCTTGCTTTTATTTTTAAGGCTTGCTACAGGTTCCGAATTCAAAAGAATTCCCATTCCCTAGCGCCGGTCATGGCCTCCTGTTTTGGGTCATGACAATCTATCCCACAAATGGGCGTGCAACCTAAGCACCATACTGGTTGGGAGTTGTCCCTGCTCCCATGATAAGCCCATAGGAGGGCAAAACCAATGAGCATCGGAGATGGATTAAGGCTACCCTTAGGCATGCAGAAGGCCTACGGTGCCACACGGGGATTGTCCCTATGCTTAAAATCTGACCCCATGACAAATGGTATCAGAGTCGAATGCGTGTTAGATGCACGTTTGCCAAGCGCTTTTATCATGCTGGCGGGTCAATGTGGACGAGCAAGGATGCTCGCACCTTTATGTAGGCAAGGGTGTTCGCAAATGGATCCTTTATAAAGAGATTGCGATAAGGACGAGTAGGAAAAAATAATCGGTGAAAGTTCACTAAGCGCTCGTATCCGCATTGGCATACCTTAAGCAGCGAGGTTAGTTGCAAGTGGATCATAGCCTCAACGCATGAGAGTGAGTAGGCAGAGAATTGCGCATAAATTTTGGCTAATTAAGGACAAAGGGAAGGAGTATTCCTTGATATGCATAAGGACGTGCATGAATTAAGTGGGGAATAATGTCACAAACCATTAGTCAAGACACACAGGATTACGTGAAATACTTGCTGGTTGAGCTTAACATGGGACATAGGATTGTGCAAAGTGGTGATTACATACCATAGGTGGTTGTTTATCCCGCGGATGGGCATGCCACCTAGGCACCACACTAGTCGGGAGTTGTCCCCGCTCCCTTACTGAGCCCATGGGAGGGCAAAACCAGTGAGCATTAGAGGTAGATTAAGCTTACCTTTAAGCATGTGAGAAGCCTAGGATGTCGCACGGGGATTGTCCCTGTGCTTAAACTCTTACCTCGTGACAAAGTGCCAAGTTTAATTCTAAAAATCCCTTCTTCATGGTTACAATGTAGTGATCATATGTTTCTTCTAAATCTAAAGTGGTAATAGTTATTTTCGGTTTAGTAGAGCTAGTTCTAGTGCGGCAAGAATTACCATCAAGAAAACTCTTTCTTAAAATGGATGGTATGTAACAAGAACATAAAACTTTCCTTCACATAATTAAAGCTTTTGTAGTACAATTTTTGACCAAAGGGGCAATCAACAGCCACGTCTCAATCTATGCAGCTCTCCAGGCTAGCTGATAACTTCTTAGAAGCTACAAACAATGCTTACTTAGAAGAGCTTTAAAGGGCTTGGGAAGCTAAAATAAGTAATGTAGATTAGTCGTAGTATAATTTCTTCAAGAATTTTATAGTTCGGACAACAATATTTGTAGGCATTTCAAGTCAAACAATACAAGAAAGTATGTGTTTGTTGTTATTGGTTAGAGCTTATCAGGTTCATGGCCACATGAAAGCAAAGTTAGACCTATCAAGCTTGGAAGAAAATAAAATTTCTGATGATATGGACCCTACTTTTCATGGATTTATAGAAGCTAACATTGGCAAGGAATTCTTTCTGGGAGTATGGAGAATGATAAGTTTTTTATCAAACAATCAACCTGTAATGACTTTTTGATCTATATTAATAAGACTTGAACATGCCTATTGCAGACACATTAGATATAAGTATATGCACATTGATAATAGCAAGAAATGTAACTGGCTCAGAGAAAGGTGTGGGAAAATGTGTATTTTTAGGAAGTAGAATATTAAGTAATTAAATCATGTAAATTAGGAGAGATTAATGAAAAGGAATTATGTATAGTTATAACTGTGTATTGGGTGTAAGGGAGCAAATTTGGTATAAAGTTTTATTCCTAAGATCAAGCATATAATTATGTACAGTTTCCTTATAGAGGCAGAAATCTGTTATATATATGTTATTTTTTATTAATGAAATATGTAATTCCCCTTCACTCATTATTTTCAAGTTAGTGTTATAGCATTTTTGCCTAATTTTTTCCGTTTCATTCTTCTCTGCCACCTTTACATTGTCCCTTGTCCCTTCATCATGTTTGAAATATTATCAGACTCTACCATTAATCCTCAAACTACTACCTCTTCATCCCAAAATATAATCGAATCCTTGAAAACTGAGGTTGATTCTCACTCAATTCAAATTACTACCATTAAGCTAAATGGAGATAATTTTCTCTGATGCTCACAAGCAGTCCAAATGTATATCAGAGGTCATGGAAAGATGGGGTATTTAACTAGCGAATTAAAGGCTTTAATAAGTATGAATCATTCTTATGCAATATGGGATGTAGAAAACTCCATGGTAATGACATGGCTCATAAACTCAATGGAGGAAGATATCGGTTCCAATTACATGTGCTATTCAATGGCACACGAGTTATGGGAAAACATAAATATGATGTCCTCTGATTTGGGAAATCAGTCCCGAATTTTTAAGTTGACTCTCAAGATTGGAGATTTACGTCAAAGGGAAGACACTGTCACAAAATATTTCAATTTGCTTAAGTGAATCTGGCAGGATTTGGATCTCTTCAACATCTATAAGTGGAAATCAGTAGAGGATTTACAACATCATAAGAAAACTGTTGAAGATAATCGAATCTTTAAATTTGTAATAGGGCTGAATGTTGAATTTGATAAAGTTAAAGGGAGAATTATTTGGAGACAGCCTCTTCCTTCAATTGGTGAAGTGTTTTCAGAGGTTAAAAGGGAGAAGAGCAAAAGAAATGTAATGCTGGAAAAGAAGGGTCTTAGAGTTGTTGTTGAAGGATCAACATTAGAGGTTGCTTCATCTTTTAAAACAACAACTTATCAACGTACAATGAGTGAAAAACCACGGGTCTGGTATGATTATCGTGATAAGCCTTGTCACACTCATATAACGTGTTGTAAGCTACACAAAAAATCTCTAAATTGGAAAAAGAAAGGAGGAGAGAAGTCTGGATGAGGAGTTCAAGCTAAAAAAGTTGATGCTAGCCCTTTCACTAAAGAACAAATGGAGCATCTTCTTATGCTGTTAAAATCTAGTTTTACCTCATCTAACTTTCCTAATGCTTTTATGACTCGTACAGGTATTGAATCCAAGGCTCTATTTAATTTTTTTGTCTAATTCCTCAATTTTTTCTGCTCCATGGATCATAGATTCTAGAGTCTCAGACCATATGACAAATTCATTTAAACTCTTCCAATCATATACACCATATTCTAGAAATAAAAAGATCAAGGTTGCAGATGGAGGTTCCTCTTTTATTGCTAGAAAAGGTTCAATATACATCTCCAAAAAAAATCAGCCTTAAATCTATCCTTCATGTTCCAAAATTGGCCTGTAATCTTTTATTAGTTAGTAAATTAACAAAAGATTCTAAGTGTTTGGCTATTTTCAATGAATCTGATTGTGTTTTTCAAGACAAGAATTCGAGGATGACGATTAGCAGAGCTAGAATGATTAATGGCCTTTACTATCTTGAGGATAACTCACTTAGTGCTAAAATCGCTCAAGAGTCGAGTAGTAACGTTTTTGTATATGCTTATGAACAAATAATGGTTTGGCATTTCAGATTGGGCCACCCTAATTTTATCTAAAATGTTTGTTTCTTTTGCTATTTAAGAATGTAAATCCTTTAAAACTAAAATGTGAAAGTTGTTTGCTTGCTATAAGTCAACGAAAACCTTATGTCCCAAGGCCTTATTTACCATCAAAACCATTTTATGTATTTCACAGTGATGTTTGGGGACCCTCAAGGGTCACTACTGTTTTGGGAAAAAGATGGTTTATAACTTTTATAGACAACCATGCTCGTCTATGTTGGGTGTACTTAATGCATAAGAAGTCAAAAGTAGAAAAAAATTTTCAAAATTTCTACAACATGATAAAAAAACAATTTCAAACAAAAATAAGTATTTTGAGGTCTGATAATGGAACAAAGTATTATAATAGTATTCTTGGAAGATTTTTTGAAGAAAAAAGGATCTTACATCAGTCTTCTTGCACTGATACCCCTACACAAAATGGAATTGTCGAGCATAAGAATAAACATCTTATGGAAGTCGCTTATACAATGATGTTCTATATGAACTTGCCAGAGTATTTGTGGGGGGATGTTGTTTTAACAGCATCATACCTAATTAATAGGATGCCTTTTAAGGTCTTGCAATATAGTTCTCCTTTAGATTGCTTGAAAAAAGTTTTCCTTGAATCTAGAATTAATTCAGATTTGCCTTTAAGAATATTTGGATGCATTGCTTATGTGCACATTCTAAAGAAATCTCGGTCCAAGTTGGATCCTAGAGCAAAAAAATGTGTCTTTGTTGGTTATGCTCCAAATAAAAAAGGGTACAAATTCTTTAATCCTTCCACACAAAAATTTTATGTCACTATGGATATAACTTTTTTGGAAGATCTTTCTTTCTTTAACAAAAATTTCATTCAGGGGGAGAATTCCAATGACTTAAATTTTTAGGAAATTGAAGCTTTACCAAATATAATTTTTGAAATAGATAAGGAAACTAGGTTCATTCAATCTGATAGTGTAGAAATTGATATGGGTTTATCTAATCTGGAAATATTACGACAAGGAAAAAAAATTCCAATCTTAAGCCTGTGGTTTACACTAGGAAAAATTTTTCCAAAGAGGGTGAAGGTCCATTGATTAGTCCAGCACATGTTCATGAGAAGTCCTCGAATGAAGTTCGCCAAAATACATTAGGTAATACTTCACCTTCTACTATTTTAGAATCTGACCCTATTTTAAACCTTGTTCTTCCCACTCAAGAATCTAACCTTGATTTGCCTATTGCCATTAGAAAAGGAACTCGTACTTGTACTAGACATCCAATTTTCAAATATGTGTCCTATGGTAACCTTTCTCCTAAATATGGAGCCTTTACCATTAAAATTTCAAAACTTATGATTCCTAGAAGTATTAAGGAAGCGTTGGATGATCAGAACTGGAGATTTGCAGTGTTTGAAGAGATGGAGGCATTAAGGAAGAATGATACATGGGATGTGGTGGAGTTGCTTAAAAAGAAAAAGATTGTTGGGTGTAAATGGGTGTTTATAGTTAAAAGCAAAGCAGATGGTACTGTAGAAAGGTACAAGGCCAGATTAGTTGCGAAGGGTTTTACACAAACTCATGGAATAGATTATCAAGAAACATTTTCCCCTGTTGCCAAGATAAATTCGATTCGAGTTCTTTTATCTTTTAATGTCAATGCAAACTGGCCATTGTACCAACTTGATGTGAAAAACTCCTTTCTTAATGGAGACCTAAAAGAGGAGGTGTTTATGAGTCTTCCTCCAGGCTTTGAAGAAAAATATGGTGTTGGAAAGTTTGCAAACTGAAAAAATCTCTCTATGGACTTAAACAGTCACCAAGAGCTTAGTTTGAACACTTTGGCAAAGCTGTTAAGAGATTTGGTTTCTTACAAAGTCAGGCTGACCATACCTTGTTTTACATGCATTCAAAAGAAGGTAAAGTTGTAGTTTTAATTGTATATGTTGATGACATTATTTTAACAGGGGATGATTCTGGAAAATTAGAGAATTTGAAGAAGTTTCTGGCCAAGGATTTGAAATCAAGGATTTAGGAAACTTAAAGTATTTTCTAGGGATGAAGTTCGCACGAGGGAATTGGTGTAAGTCAAAAGAAATATGTGCTTAATTTGCTCAAGGAGACATGTATGATGGGATGCAGGCCAGCTGAAACTCCCATGGAGCCAAATTTAAAATTTCAACCAGCTAGTGCAGAGAAAGTAAGAGATAGAGAAAAATTTCAAAGACTAGTTGGAAGACTTATTTATTTATCACACACTAGGCCTGACATAGTATTTCCAGTAAGTATTGTTAGTTAGTATATGCATTCACCAAGCTCAGAGCATTTTGAGGCAGTTTATAAGATCCTAAGGTATCTAAAGGGAACATCTGGCAAAGGTCTTTTCTTTAAGGCTTGAGGACATCTTCAAGTTGAAGCCTACACTGATGCATATTGGGCTGGATGTATAACAAATAGAAAATCAACTTCTGGTTATTGTACGTATGTTGGAGGTAATTTTTTGACTTAGAGAAGTAAGAAGCAGAATGTTGTGGCAAGGAGTAGTGCAAAAGCAGAGTTCTGAGCTGTTGCTTAAGGCATTTGTGAAGTGATATGGATTAGAAGAATATTACAGGAGTTGAAGGTTTTAGAAGCACTTCCTATGAAACTGTATTGTGACAATAAAGCGGCTACTTCTATTGCTCATAATCCAGTTTTTCATGACCGAACGAAACATGTTGAAGTAGGTAAGCACTTCATAAAAGAAAAAATAGAGGGAGGTGTAGCCTGCATGACCTATGTACCAACCAAAGACCAAGTGGCTGATATGCTTACAAAGAGTCTTCCTAAAAAACAGTTTGATTTGTTAGTGAGCAAGCTGGTAATGAAAGATATCTTCAAATCAGCTTGACGGAGAGTGTGGGAAAATCTGTATTTTTGGGAAGTAGAATATTGAGTAATTAAATCATGTAAATTAGGAGAGATTAGTGGAAAGGAATTCTGTATAATTGTAACTGTGTATTAGCTGTAGGGGAGCAGGTTTGGTGTAAAGTTTTATTCCTAGGATCAAGGATATAATTGTGTACAATATCCTTATAGAGGCAGAAATCTGTTGTATATATTCTATTTTTTATTAATGAAATATGTAATTCCCCTCGCTCATTATTTTCAAGTAAAGGATTCAAACTCCAGAACCTGTCAGATATAGACAAGAAAGGCTAGAGCTTTTTCTTGACAGGCTAACATGAAGTACGCAATTTGAGAGTTTCTTGGCGACTAAATGGAATACAAAAAGAAGTTCGGACTTGAAGGTGGGGAGACTCTGATCCCAGGCATGAAGGAGATGATTGATAGAGCTTCTGATCTTGGAGTAGAGAACATAGTTGTTGGCATGCCTCATAGAGGAAGACTCAATGTTTTAGGCAATGTATTTCGGAAACCACTTGCGCAGATATTCAGTGAGTATGATGACAGGGGTAGAGAAGCTATCGATGAGGCCGGGCTTTATACGGATACTGGTGATGTCAAGTACCCTCTGGGAACTTCTTATGATAGACCAACTAGAGCTGGAAGAAGAATTGATTTGTCGCTGGTTGCAAATCCAAGTCATTTAGAAGCTGTAGACCCTGTTGTTCTTGGGAAAACTAGAGCAAAACAA
Organism: Mallotus nudiflorus; assembly: GCA_947683625.1. Lineage (NCBI taxonomy): Eukaryota > Viridiplantae > Streptophyta > Magnoliopsida > Malpighiales > Euphorbiaceae > Mallotus > Mallotus nudiflorus. Next base: position 176,271 of record CANTUR010001358.1, on the reverse strand, counting down.
TACTATACCAATGATGTTGACGGACTAAGAATATGGCTGTTTTGATCCATGGAGATGGCAGCTTTGCTGGGTAAGGTGTAGTTTATGAAACTCTACATCTTAGTGCACTTCCTAATTATACTGCATATCCAAGGTCAGGGAGATCTTCAAGGTATTTTACTGATGTTGCTTTGGCCTTGAATGCACCCATTTTTCATGTAAATAGAAATTTTATGGAGGCAGTAGCTCATGTGTGTGAGCTTGCAGCAGAGTCGCGCCAGACTTTCCATTCTGATGTTTTGGTTGATATTATATGCTATCATCGATTTGGGCATAATGAAGTTGATGAGCCGTCTTTCACACAACCAAAAATGTACAAGGTCGGCTAGCTTATTAGCTAGAAATGATTTTTATTGTTAGATCTGCAAGATCTTTAACTCTTGTCAGAATTTCAGTGTTTGTTTCTGAATTGGAGTTTGCAATAACAGGTTATCCAGAAGCACCCTTCTCTTGAAATATACGAAAACAAACTGTTAGCTTCTGAGGAGGTAACACAAGAAAAAATTGATAGGAAAGTGAAGAAAATTCTTAATGAAGAATACTTTACAGCAAAGTTTACTCTGGCAAAACCGTGACTGGCTTTCAGCTCATTGGTCTGGCTTCAAGGCACCTGAACAGATTTCACCAATTCGAAATACCCGTATGCTAAGTTCCCTGGTTTTTTTTTTGTTCTGAATTGTTTGATTGATGGGCTGAAATTTCCTGATATTGAACAGGGTAAACCTGGATTTGCTGAAAACAGTTGGTAAAGCAATCACAGAACTTCCAGATGATTTGAAGCCTCATAAACAAGTGAAAAAGATATCTGATGACAGGGCAAGAATGATCGAGACAGGTGATGGTATTGACTGGGCATTAGTTGAAGCCCTAGCTTTTGCAACATTGCTAGTTGAAGGCATCCATGTTAGACTAAGTGGACAGGATGTTGAAAGAGGTACGTTCAGTCATCGACCTGCTATGGCTTATGATCAGGAGTCAGGGAAGCAGTATTACCCTCTGGATCATATCATGATGGACCAGAATGAGGAGATGTTTACTGTGAGCAACAGGTATTGATCTGATGTTAGAAAAGTGTGACTTAATGATCTAATGCTACTCTAACTCGTGCTTGCAGAAATTACAATAACTTAACATGTGCTTGTATATAGCTGAGTTAGCGCTACATATGGTCTCCAAATGTGAGAATGGACATTCTTGTGTGCAGCTCTCTTTCAGAGTTTGGTGTTCTTGGATTTGAACTGGGCTATTCAATGGAAAATCCAAATGCTTTGGTTATGTGGGAAGCTCAATTTGGTGACTTTTGTCATGGAGCTCAAGTGTCTTGAGTGGTGGGGAGGCTAAGTGGTTACGACAGAGTGGGTTGGTTCTATTGCTTCCTCATGGTTACGACGGCCAAGGTCCTGAACATTCAAGTGCACGACTGGAGCGTTTCCTTCTGGTAATATCAGCACCTTTGAACCTTGGTTTCAAAAATCAATTAAAAGATAAAATACGTTGAAACTTAACATGAATCCTGGAAAAACTTAGCAAGATGATGCCATGCATACCCAAGCCCACAGGCCGAGTCTTTGAGCAACAACAGGATGGCCTATAAATAATAAGTGTGCACTTTTTTTTTTTTTTTTTTTTTGTGTTTTTGGCTAGCAGTTTCACATATCTCCAAGATTATACGATTGCTTTTGCCATTAAATTACCTATGCTTATTCTCTGAGCTTAGCAGGGTTTTATTTTATTTTATTTTTACAAATACTGATGGGTCTTAGTCTGATGGCAGATGAGTGATAGTGACCTATGTCGGTGCCTAGTAGTCATCACTTCGGAAGCAGATCCAAGAATGCAATTGGCAGGTTGTAAATGTTACTACTCCTGCCAATTATTTTCATGTCCTGCGGCGTCAGGTGAGGGTACATGATTCTCAGGTTATGGATCCATTTATCAGAACTTCAATCAACTGTCCAGCTTTCTTCTTAAACATTTCCTAGCTTTCTTCCTCCATATTCACAGGGACTTCCGGAAGCCTCTAGTAGTGATGTCCCGAAGAATCTGCTTCGCCACAAGTCCTGCGAGTCAAATCTATATGAATTTGGCGATGTCCAAGGCCACTCAGGTTCTGACAAACAGGGAACCAGATTCAAGAGACTTATAAAAGATAAAAATGATCACTCTGATCTCGAGGAGCGCATCAGGCGACTGGTTCTTTGCTCCGGGAAGGTCCAATTAATAGATAATAGAAGTGAAAGAACTGCTAATTTTCCTCCCTTTGTTGTGTACTTGCATTTCTTTACAGTATATGACGTTATTTTGCAGGTCTATTATGATCTTGATGAAGTGCGAAACAAGGTCGACGCAAAACACATTCGATTTGCAGGGTGGAACAACTCTCTCCTTTTCCATATGATCTCATTCAACGAGAGCTGAAGCACTATCCAACTATGCTTAGCCATAAATTTTTTTCGAAAACTCATTCTTTATGCCTCAGACGCTTTCAGAATCAGTTTTTGGGTTTCAATTGAAAACTGATGTCTTTATTTCTTTCAGATGCAGAGATCGTTTGGTGCCAGGAAGAACCCATGAACATAGGTGCTTACAGTTACATTTTGCCCTGTCTTTACACGGCCATGAAGGCCCTGGGAAGAGGAACTTTGGAGGACATCAAATATGTTGGCAGAGCTCCATCTGCTTCCACAGCTACTGGCTTTTATCATATTCATGAAAATGAAAAGACTGAGCTTGTTCAGCTGGCCATGCAGCCTTAAGTAATCAAGAGTCCCTACTAAGCCAATTCCATTAAAAAAAACAAAAAGAAAATCCTACCTTGATTCTTACATTCCTGATTAAGTACTTTTTACTATCTCTTCCTTTTTTTCCCCTATAATAATAATCATAATATTACTCCAAAGGGTTACATAGAGAAATGGATGATCCAATTTATATTGAGTTAGCTAAATGTAATCTTAAAAGTTTCTGGATGTGGCAGGATCAATTAGGTAGCTATTCAAGCAACAAAATCGTGTTCCTGAGACAATTTCTGCACGACTGATATGGGAATCAAGCAAAGCCCTCTACTTTGCAGGTCTAGCAATTTTCCATCATTTTTCTGCACGAGTTAAGGTTGTAAAATCAATATAAAAAAAATTCCCTTGGAAATAGTTAATTTACAATGTTAATGCACAGTTAATTTACCTGTGAAGGGCATGAGCGACTCAGCATCTGGAATAAATTCTGTCCAAAATGTCACCAACCATTTATTCAGCAGAAGTGAAATTAGATAATTTATAAGTTCATTGGATGAACATAAGTATATGTACCTGAATTTGTCGTTGAAGAAGCTTTATGTAAAAAGACGCCTCTTCAAGAACAGAGGCAGTATCTGTCTGCATTATTACAATTTAATTAACATTTCCATTACAGGAATCAAGAATATTTATAATAAGGTGAACCCACATAATATTTTAACAAACCTTTCCAAATGGAGAGACCAATTTTTGTAGAGCTGTGATTTTGTCACCTAGCTTTTGGCTTCTCCTTACAGGCACCTGCAGCTTCAACCAACACCCATAAATCAAACCTTTTATAACTTAAAATCCCATAAATAAAAGCCTTACATATACATATATGTGTGTATGTGAGCCCGTACATGCATTTTTTCCTTGTGCTCTTTGATACTGGTTGCTTTCTTGACTTTTTGATGCCATTGTTCTTCTAAGGAAGTTGTGTTCCTTCTTTTATTCATAGTTATGGCTCCTTGTTGCAATGGACAAGCGACATGAATTGATCTTTTCCTCGTTGTTGTGGCCTTAAAGTCCTAAAGAGAGTTAAACGAAAAAAGGGTATAACTAAAGTAACTGTAAGACCAATGCTCTAAATTCTTAATTAGTGGTCTGTGCCTGTTTAGCACAATGGCACTCGGTTAGGCATATACTGGCACACTAACATTCTAACCATTTTATCTTGGCCAAAAAAAAATCTTAATTAGTAAAAAGAATTCCAATCTTAAGTATCAACATTAAATTAGAGATTGTCATTGTTCATAATGTGATGTACCAAATCCTGTGGAAGAATTGACTTTTGTTCATTGTTGTCCCTATTACAAGGTGTGAACTGATAATAACCTGCAAATAAAAAAGGGTAACTCTAACATTATAAAGATCATTTGTTCTATATATAAATATTTAATTAACATTATAAATTATTGTAATGGGTTTGTAGCAGGTAGAAATTAAATGAACCTGATTGGTAGTGTTGATAAGGAATGGCAAAATCATCATTTCTCAGCTGGTTAGACTCCAAATAGGAGGTAGAACCATAGCCACTTCTGTTCAAACAAAATTATAAAAGCATATATAATAATCAAATGGAAATTAAAATGGGGGTGTGAGCCCAAATTAATGCTATTGAATTAAATCAAATGTTATAAAAATGTGTTAGCTACATAAAAGCAGTGATTTTAAGTCTCTTTATGCGTTGTTTTAGTCTAATGGTCAAAATCCTTATAGGCATTTAAAGTACCCAAAATTGAGTACTCCCTCCTATATTTCCCCAAATTTGTAATGGCCAAAAAAAAGAAAAAAAAAATCTCTTGGTGAACAAATTATCATGAGACAAAATTCTTCATTGTTCAATGAAATGAAAAACATTTCCTAATTAAGATTCTTCTCCTTCTTCTTCCTCTTAAATAAAAGAAATGAGAATGTGAGGATCATACACTTTGCTGTCCATTGAGAATTCTGAAATTGGCATCTGAATTTCATTATCCCCTAGAAACAAATGATTCAATACAAACATTAAATCTCAAGCAAAAAAAAATACAAACATTAAATTAAAACAATCCTCTATAAATAACTAAACAAGATTCTAATACAGAATCTGCCCAAGATTCATAAAAAAAGACTAAAGACCCATTACCAGAGTTGTAGATTTCTGAAGATAGAGGTGGAAGAACAGCATTATTCATTATATTTGATCCCAAAACAACAGTTAACTTTATCTTGTCAATGAAGTGAACCAACTGCAGCCTGTCCAGAAGCCAAAAGGATTTCAAATAAAAGAAGAGCAACTAGAATAAAATTTTATAACAAAATTTGGAAGCACCAATATTGACTGAGAAAAGGGTAACTTTATTTATTAACATTGCATGCAATAGATGCACTTCAGGGTAATTTTTGTGCTTGCTCCATGGTCGCAAAACTATAGCAGAAAAGCCTTGAACATGACCAAAAAACCACACAAAGAAACAGAAAGAAGAAAATTCTTACCTCCTATCTCAGGCACAGAGACAGAACTATAACCTTAATTTTTTCTCCAAGTTACAATATTCTTGTGGGTTTTGCAGCAAATGAATATACAAGAACTTAAAGAAACCAAAAAGACCCTTGATATTGATAAAGTTTCTTTGAGTGTAGCAATGGTATTTCTTTTGTTTTTGGTTACTAATTTGAGTTAACATAAGCAATATTTATATATTGCATGAAAGGAATCTAAAACGTCCATCTGACTCATCATAAGACAAAAAATGGCTTTTTAGATTTTGATAGGTAGGAGGGTCAGCTATCTAGCTAATTAGCTCTAATTACTATACTAATTAACTTAATTATCTGTTTTATTTCGCTTTCAATTTGATATAAAAATATGTTATTTCTTGTTCTTTATTAGTTGAAATTAGATCATCATGATTTAATTATGTTTTGACTAAGCAATCATATGTCAAAACGCAATTAAACATTATATATATACATAAAAAAAATATGGACTTGGTCCTATACTGCATGTTGCAATGTCTAGTCCTCATCTAATATGACTTATTATTATTATAATTTTTATTCCTTTAAATAGTAATACATTTCTTTGTGTTGTTATGTTATATTGATCAAGCAAGCACAAAAAATGGAGATTAGCTATAGACCCAGAACTACACATTATTGAATCTATATATGCAATTTTAGGAGTCTAGAAATATTTATTCATTGTAGTTATAGAATTGTAGCATAGTATAATTAGAATGAAGTAGCTTTTACCTTTGCTTAATTATGGAAATGGAATAATTTAATTCAATTAAATGGCTTCAAACAAATTGATTACATCACCCAAATATATTATAAGCATCATATGCTTATTATATAGGCAGTTGTAGAGATATAGCATAACTAAAATCTAATAAATGCTTGAGAACTAATTTGGAATATAATATGATCCGAAAGTTGTTATTAGAATCAAACTAGTAAAGCCTAATTCTGTATAATGATATTTTATAATGAGAGGTTTCGTATCTAAATTTTTATCAGATATTTTTTAAGTTAGCGTTAGTTATATATAAATAAAAATATTTTTATATTTAATATGGTGTAAAAATATTTCGTAGTTAAAAAGAAATCTTTAAATGGGATTATGAGATTAACACCTATAATTTATAATTTAAGCATCTTAATTCAAGGAAATCATTAAGTATTAGAAATGATAATTTCTAATTGCAACCTTGGAGTAAACCCAATAAAAGAAAAAGGCTATATATACTATCAATTGTGAATATGTAGTATTAGACGGCCAAAGGCACTTGCATGTGTCTATATGTGCATAAATTTTTCTATATGATAAAGAAGTCAAAATTAGTTTTGGGTAGATTAAAAAAGAAATTCAAGAGAAATTAATTTAAAGATTCTTATTTTATTATATAACAAATCACAAGACTTATAGTTCAATAATAAATAAATCTGAAATTATCTTAAAATAAAGCAAGAAAAAAAAATTAAGAATACTAATAACAATAAGAATCTATTAGGTTCTTCATTTTGTCTTCCCCTACATGGTTTTTACTGCTTGTCTGTGCTAGCCCGACGGCTCAGCTAATCCTCCTGCTTATTTGAGGTAAACCGTTGACTCCATGCCTTTGATGTAATATATCTAACATTAAATTATTATTATTATTATTATTATTATTATTATTATTATTATTATTATTATTATTATTATTATTATTATTATTATTTTCAGTTTTGAATTTATAGGAGGAGAATGACAGTTTGTATTGTCATAATTAAGTTAAATTAAATTTATAATTTTATTTTCAACTTAAATTGGCCTTTCTCAATTAATATTTAGATTCATAAAAATTAATAAGTTTTTGATTTAGTGGTAATAATTAGCCATAAATAGTCAAATTGTTATAATTTATTATAAAATATTTAGTAATTCAGCAGTTTAAAGTATGCCAAAAATATAAAATTATTTATAAATTAATAATTTTCAACTATTTATACATTTGGTTCACATATATAAAATAATCAATTAACTAATTAAAAAAAATATTAACTTGTAGGGAAAATTACTAACACCTCCTGAAATTTATTCAAACTAACTATTTTATCTCTACTATTTTAAAAGTCAATTAAATACCTCTGAAAATTGATTTTGTTAAGTATTTATCCCTTCTGTTAGAATTGTGCATAATAAACTATCAATTTTAGCACCTAAAAAGTCAATTAAATCAAATTGTGTATTATAAATCTTGTGAACTATGTAAGCTCTTAATGTATAATTCTGCCATATTTTTTGGGTGTTAAATTAACGATTTTTAATGCATAATTCTAATAGAAGAGGTAAATAGTTTATAAAATTAAACTTCAAGAGATATTTAATTGATTTTTAAAATAGCAAAAATGAAATAGTTAATTTGAATAAATTTCAGGAGGTATTAGTAATTTTTTCTAACCTGTAGAACTTGATTTAGTTACCAAACCTCTCGAAACATTGGAGGAGAATTCAAGTTTTAATTCCTCCTCCATCTCCTGTTGTAATATGATTAACAAAAAAAAAAAAATTGTTTATACATACATTTTCTCAATAAACAAGTGTGAGTTTGACTTTGGGGGGACTCAAAAGTCAAAATGCAAGTGTTCTTATCTTATATATGCATGCGCAAAACCTTGTGACACTTGTAATTAGTTCCATGTTGAAGCTTGTGCCCTTCTTAGGTAACATTAATCCTCTGAAACACAAATGCTATGACAAGTGGAATTCATACAGCCCAACTGAATAATTTGAACTTGAACTTGATGTGCATGGATTATAGATTAGTGCATGTTAATTAATTTAAATTAATTTGTGTAGAACTATTTTAATTGGTGAGTCAACACCATTAATTAACTAAAAACATAAGTGGATGTTGGATGGTTGACATATTTTGTATAACTGAATCTGTAAGACAAATGTTTGAAAGTTTTGTCAATTAGGGTTTGTTTTGTCTTAAGCAGAAGTCTTCTTTGTTACTTCTTACCATTGTCGGTATCTTTGAAAAATTATTTTGTGTTAGTTAATTGTTTGTAGATTCAACATAATGTATATTTTATTTAAAATCAATGAAAAAGATTTGTGATATATAAAAAGTAATATGTGGAAAATAATTTGTTTTGAAGCTAAAAATAAAATGATGAGTTAGAGTCAAATTACTGAAAAATTTACATTATTTTAATGTAAAATTAGTGTTATGAGTTAGAAATCACGTAATATAATCAATATAGAGTGTTTCGAATTTGCATAATCGAACTTACTTCTATAACGTTATCATATTGTGATTATAATAATAAAAGAAAATCTCAAAATAATTAGAATAATTCGCAAGGAATGTGTAAAATATAGTTTATTGATGGTGTAGTCTATAAAACAATGGAATGGATGAAGGCATGATTTTCCATTTACCAATCAATATTTTGGTTAACAGAAAATAAAGTGTAAATTAGTTGGTAAAATCTTTATCATGGTATTATAAATTTTTTCTTCTAAATATTTAATATTTAAAATTTACTAAATTTTAATTAATTTAATTTAATTCGGATAAAATTATAAGAGTAATAAAAATTTTTGAAAAACTAATTTAATATTTTTGCTTACACTACAACTAGAAATCAAAAACATCATTGAGTAAGAATGATTCCACACCAATTGATTTCAATAATTTTTGGTATAAATTTAAATCATATTGAAGAATAAAATTTAGAGAAAAAGAAAGAAAATTCAAGGAAAATATTTTTTCATGATATTCAAAGAAGGGTTACATCCCTTATATATACACACAGGAATCCTAATCACAACCTAATTAGGAATAGAATAACACCCTAAATATAATAGAACTTTATTCCTAATTGTGTACAAATATTTACTTCCTAATATATACAATAAAAATATTTACTTCCTCAGCACTCCCCCTCAAGTTGGTGAATGTATGTCAATCATTCCCAACTTGCTAAGTGAGTTGTAGAATATCTTTCCAGATACAGCCTTTATGAGGATGTCAACTAGTTGAGTCTGAGATGAAATATATGGAAGATCAATTGTCCCTTGGTTCAGATGATCTTTTATGAAATGTCTATCAACCTCTACATGCTTTGTTCGATCATGTTGAACCAGATTGTTTGCAACTGCTATGGTTGCCTTGTTATCACAATGTAACAACATAGGCTTTGGATGTTTTAATCCCAGATCCTAAATAATTCACCTTACCCAGAGCAACTCACATACTCCATGAGCCATTCCTCTAAACTCAGCTTCAGCACTTGACCTTGCTACAACTTTATGTTTCTTGCTTCTTCAGGTGACTAAATTATTTTCAACAAATGTGAAGTACCCGGATGTTGATTTTCAATCAATCCGATCTCCAGCCTAATCAGCATCAATATAGCCAATAATTTTATAATCATTATTCCTCCCAAAGAATAACCCTTTACCCGGAGAAGACTTTAGATATCTTAATACTCGGTATACTGCATTCATATGTTCTTTACTCAGAAAATGCATGAACTGACTTACAACACTTACTGCATAAGCAATGTCTGGCCAAGTATGAGATAGGTAAATCAACCTTCCCACCAACCTTTGATACTGATCTTTATCAATTGGAACTTGATCTTCTAGGATTAAAAGTCCATGATAGACTTTAATGGGAGTCTCGGCTGGCTTACAATCAATCATCCTTGTCTCTGTCAGTAGATCCATTACGTACTTTCGTTAGCAAAGAGAAGTTCCTTGAGCTGATCTTACAACTTCAATTCCTAAAAAATACTTCAAGTTACCCAAATCCTTAAGTTCAAACTCAGATGCTAACTGTCTTTGCAAGTTTGTTGTCACACTCGGATCATTTTCAGTGACCACAATATCATCAACATGTACAATCAGCGCAGTGACTATACCTAACTTATGTTTGATGAATAGTATGTGATCAGCATCACTTTGCTTATATCTGAGCTTCCTCATACAGGTTGAGAGTCGTCCAAACCATGCTCGAGGCATTTTCTTGAGTCCATATAATGCTCTTTTTAATTTGCATACTCAGTCAGTATATTTAGTTCCGGGTGGTGGATCCATATACACTTCTTCATCTATGGTTCCATTCAAAAATGCATTCTTTACATCAAATTATCGAAGTGGCTAGTCCAGGTTGGCAGCTAAGGAAATAAGGACTCGAATGGTATTCATTTTTACTACTGGGGCAAATGTATCTTCATAGTCGATTCCATACTTCTGAGTATACCCCTTTGCTACCAACCGAGCTATATCGATTTATGCTTCCATCTAGATTGAGTTTGACAGTGAATATCCACTTGCACCCCACTATTTTCTTTCCTTCCTGAAGAGGAACAAGATCCCATGTCCGGTTCTTCTGTAATGCCTCCATTTCATCATTCATAACTTTCTTCCAATCCGGATCATCTAAGGCTTCCTACACATTACTTGAAATAGATACAGTAGATAATTGATTTACAGTAAGTGCATGTGAGTTATACAAATGGTTGGTTGATATGAAGTTGTTGATAGGGTATTTAGCTTTGGTATGAAGGTTTGGATCCTATTATTTTTTCGGAACCCCTCTATTGATTCTAGAAGGATAACGAGGCTCAGTATTTAGAATTAAAGGAGATACATTTACCTTATTATGCACCGCATCCGGAGTTTCTTTAGCTTCTAGTATGGGTTGCGAAAATGTACTATCTTAATTACTCGAATTTTCTTCGATGATCTGTCCAGGTGAGATGCTCGTACTCAAAACACCAGATGTCTGTTCGGGTGAGATGCTCGTAACTCAAAACATTTGGGAGACTCAGCTTTTGAATACTCAGAATGCTATCTTCAAACTCAAAGAAGTTCAGATTTTTCTCCCTTTGAAGAGAGAACTCAGAGTGGGAGAAGAAAGGACTATTTTCATGAAACCGAACATCCCGAGTGATATACATCTTCTTTGTATTTAGATCATAACACCAATATCCCTTTTATAAATCTGCATAGCCAATAAAGATACACCGGATAGCTCGAGGGTCTAATTTGTCGAGTGTCTGATGAACATATGTCGAGCATCCAAAAACTCGAGGTTCGAGATTATTGAAAGGTGGAGATATGATAAGTTCCTGAAGTTTCTGAAGAGGAGTCTTAAAACCGAGTACTCGTGATGGTGTCCAATTTATGAGGTACGCAGCGAATCAAACAACTTCTCCCCAGTATTCTCGAGGAACATTCATGTTAAATAGTGATGCTCAGACAACTTCCAATAACTATCGGTTCTTTCATTCGGCTATACCATTCTGTTAAGGAGTGCCGACACAAGATGTTTGGTGGTGAATGCCCTTCTTAAGGCAGAAATCATTGAGAATTGAGTTAATATACTCCCCACCATTGTCAGACTACAAGACTCGAATTTTACTCTGATATTGTATAGCCACCATGTTGTACAGATCTTGAAACTTGGAACACACATCTCCTTTATTGGAAAGTAGAGATACCCAAGTCATCCGGGTACATTCATCAATAAACGTTACAAAATATCAAGCACCAGATAAAGTAAGAATCTGAGCAGGTCCTCAAACATCAGAATGAATGGTCATAAATGGAATTGAATTTTTATTATAACTCAGTACATAAGAAATTCGGTGGCCTTTTGCAAATTCACAAACATCACACTTGAATTCCGAGTCTGTGGTAGGCAAAAATAAATTCATTTTTATTTGTCTAAGATAATGAAAAGAGAGATGACCAAGACGACGATGCCATAAGATTACTTGGTTGTTACTTGAACAACTTCTATCAACCCTATTAACTTGACTAGATTTCTGACTTAAATCATCATGCAACTCAAGATAGTACAATTTTCCACGTTTAACACCAGAGCCAATAATTTGACGCATTGTAATGTCCTGAAATACATAATAATTAGGCCAAAATTTAACAGTGCAATTCAAGATTTCAATGATTTGACCAACAAATAGTAGATTACAAGAAAGAGATGGAAAAATAAGGACAATATCTAAATTAAGAGAGTCGGAGTTAGATACTGATCCCTCATGAGTAACAGGTGATATGCCTCCATTAGCAGTTAGAATATTTTGTTAGGTTGATGGACGGATAGATGTAAGATGGTGAGTGAAATTTGTCGTATGATCAGTAGCACCTGTATCAATAATCCATGTATTATTTCGAGTAAGATTTGTCATACCTGAAGTTGTACTAAGATCACCACTTGGTTTGGTAGAAGTAGCAATTGCAGCCTTGCTGAGCTTCTTACGAGGCTTTCTATTGAAATCCCACCATTCCGAATATCCCACAATTTTATAGCACCATTCCTTGGAGTGTCCAACTTCGCCATAATGAGCACAGGTGTATGTGATGGACTTACTTGAAATTTTTTCTTTGAACTAGGAATGAGTCTGAGCTGCTACAAGTACAGAATGGTTTGGAAATATCTTCGGCTCTTCCATCGTATGTCGCTAGTTATGATCCCGCCGGACATATGCATAACTGGACTCAAGATCAAGAGGTGGATCCTTTCGGAATATTTTACTCCAAGCCCGGCTAGTAAAATATGTGTTCGAAGCCGGGTAATATGTTTATGGAGTGATACTACTCCATTAACATCCTCCCCTTGTGCACACGTCCAAGCATCGATTTCCTGAAATATTCCAATCAGTTCATTATAGTATGCAGGTAATGGCTTACCATTCTGACGTGTAGTGAATGATTTTCGATTCTATTTAAATAACTGAGTTTCGTCAGATCCATCATAGAAGGTTTTTAAGATAGCATCCCATATCTCCTTTGCTGTTGGAAGACGGATGAATCTCTGCATCAATGTCAAACTCATGGAATCAATTAGCCAACTTTTTACTCGGTTATTATTAAGGAGCCAAGTTTTCAACGCTTTATCTCCTACTGATGGCTTTGGCGTAGTGCCATTAAGAAAGCCAGATTTATTTCTAGCTCTAATTCACATCTCTATGATCTGTGACCATAGAGTATAGTTTGTATCATCAAGAATAATTCCTGTGGGAAAAGGAGAATTATCTTGAAGGGTTTGAATAAAATTGGGTGTTCCATGGGATATGATGGAAGTGTTTTTTGTGGTCATGATTTTGAAGATTCAAAGAATTCAAAGGGAAAGAAAAAAAATACGATTTTAAGAATTCAATAAAAAATTCGATTTCAATGGATATGCTCTGATATTATGAAGAATAAAATTTAGAGAAGAAGAAAGAAAATTTAAGGAAAATATTTTTTCATGATATTCAAAGAAGGGTTACACCCCTTATATATATACACAGGAATCCTAATTACAACCTAATTACGAATAGAATAATACCCTAAACAGAATAGAACTTTATTTCTAATTGTATACAAATATTTACTTCCCAATATATACAATAAAAATATTTACTTCCTTAACACATATAAATAGTTGATGATGTATTTTATATAAGTTTTATTTAATTTCTTGATTATAATAGTTAGATTATCTGTGATCTTGTAATTTAACATAATTCAATCTTGGTCTAATTTTACTCACCCTTACTCTGCTATATCAATTGCATAATCTATGCTATTTTTTATAACTTATGTATGTACATACATGTTACAAAATATTTGTCTCAAATGATACTTATGGATAGTAAATAAATATCAGATGATTAAACAACTAATGTGACAAATTTTCCATGATTATGAATCATGCAAATTAGGACAGGCTTGCTCAGATTCCTCTAATTAATTTACTCTATTTGTCATGTTTATTATGCCTATAATTAAAGTGTCTAAGTGAATTCTATAATTAGAGAGTACAAAAGAGAAATCTCAAATTTCCCAATTGATGGAGAAGTGAAATACCCATTTACAAAATCATTAACCAACAATCATATAGTGGCAGGTTTAACTCTACTCGGAGAGTCGAATAACATCTTCAATCAGAGCATACCAAAATAATTATTTAACTTGTAATGTTTAATATCTTGAATAGAGCTAGTGCTAATGAGAGTTCTGGGTGATGGATGATGATGCTGATGCTGATGAAGAATGATGGATAGTCTTCTGTTAGTTAGTGCTACTATAAGTAGATTATAATTTTGCTAATTAATCCATAAATAAGTTTGTAATACTAATTTAGGTAATATTTAGCTTGATAAACAAATAAACAATCTTGATTTAGTAGTGTGTTGATGCTATTGGTAAATTTAATGGATTGTATCTTTTTTTATAGAAAAAGATTAATTATTTATTCATATATCTTAATAAAAGAAAAATAAAAATAATAGTATTAATTATTAAAAAGTTTTAAAATAAAATTTCACTTAAATTATAAATTTTTTTGTTAATATTTTTTAATCGCCTTATAAAAAATTTTAATTTATAATTTAGTGATCGTTACTTTCCACTTACTATGGTTTTATTTAGCCATAATTGACATTTTGAGCTCCATAAAGAAAATGAACCAAAATCCAGTTGAGATATTAACAATTTGAAGATTTAAAAACCCTAATAAAAACATAAATAGATTAAAAAAATTGTATTTATTTAGCATTAAAAATAAAATAAAGTAAATAAAATTATTAAAATTAGGGTAAACGACTAAAATCCCTGAGGTTTAATCAAATATATTAGTGCATTTTTTATTTTTTTAATAATATATTATGATAGCCTTGAATTTTGATTCCATTATATTAACTCATCCTTTGTTAGTTTTGCCGTTAATCCATGGATTAAAGTATAATTTTATAATAGGATGTATTTCCTTTAGGTCTTTAAATTCTTATATTTTTAAAATTTATACCATTTTTAACTATTTAGTTGTTGTATCACTTTTTTTATGATTTTTTTTACAAGTAAAAATAAAGTCACTTGTTTTAATGTTAATATTTTAAATTAAAAATTTGAGTATACGTTTTAAATAATTTTAAATTTTATTAAGATAAGAAAGAATGCAATGGCATATCACTTTTCATAATATTTTCAATTATATAAGTTTTATTTTTTTTCTAAAATTTATTTTTTAAAAATAAAATATTATGAAAAGAACACTATCATTAAAAGAAATTATGTATTTTATAATTTTTATTTTTAATTTAAATATAATAAATTTATATTTTTAATAAACTATTTTGATAAATTTTTTTATAAATATTAATCTTTTCATTTAGATTCACTCGTAATCAAATTTTTTAACTAATGTAACTAAGTTTTTATATAATGATCCATATTTTTAAATTATTTTAATATAAAATGAGATACACAGCGTTAATAAAATTTGAAGATTTTATTGATTTATTTTTGTTATTTGTGATTAATCACTATTATTTTATATTTAATTAAATTTTCTATGTAAAAATGTTATTTTTGATCGTTTAATTTGCATGGTTATTTTTACATTATTTTTTCTATTATTTGTGATTATTTAATTATTATTTTTATGTTAAGTAATTATTTTATGTAGATTTGCATTTTAAAAGTTATTAAATTTATATTAGTGTTTATATTATTAGTGTTATTTTGAAAAGAATTATTTTCATAATATTATTTTAAGTACTAATATTATTTTATTGATTGACTTAATTTTTAGTATTATTTTTATTATTTAATTATTCCGTAAATATGATTTATTTTATTATTATTATTATTTTTAAAGGTTATTGTATGTATTATTTTAATATGTTATAATTAGGGTTTGTATGTTATTTACATGTGAATAAATAAATATATATGTGTGTATATTGTATTAGTGTGTATTTTGTAAATGTTGACAAAAATCATAGTTTGACAATATTTATTTTAACAATACTTTATATTATAATATTATACTATAATATATACATATAATCACTCTTACACAAACCAAAAACATAAACACACAAACAAATATACATTATGCTTCTCCCTTACCTCCGTTGCCGTCCTAATTGACGCCATTCAAAGTGCATCTCCGGCATCTACCCTCGCCACCTATCTCCCGCCGTTATCATTGCCTCCTCCTTCTCCAGCGAGTTGCAGAATGGTGGTAATAGAGAGAGAGGCCGAGAGTGAGCTCCTCGTCGTTCCTCATGATTCCAACCACCATTTTCCTCACCGTCGGTCCCATTCTCTTCCTTTTATGTCAGTGACTGTGAATCCAAGCTCCCTTTTGGCTAAAATCTCAATTTGATTAGGTGTTCTTCGATTTTTAGTTTATGGTACATTAGGGTTTCAAATTTTTTTAGGGTTGTTAATGGTTGATTCACACAAAATCCCTTTACAAATGTGATTCCTAGTAGCTTAATATACCTCTACGAATTTTTGTTTGATTTTTGGAATTTATTTTGATTTTTGTGAATTTTTGAATTTTTGAATATTTTATTATTATTTTATTAATTTTCGTAAATTAATTATTAAAATTATAAATTTGTGATTTTTGGTGTTATTATTAATTTTTATTAATTTTAGAGTTGAGGTTATAATTTTTGTGATTTTTATGTAATTTTTATAATTATTTTTAGTTTATGTCAATTTTGAAAAATTAGGTTAAATATATTTTTTGATAGAAATTATTGTTTAATTATATGTTTTTGTTGGTAATAATGAGATATATGTGAGAAAATAATTCTTATGTATTTATATAATTTTTATTGAATTTTTTAGTAATATTAGTATATTATGTGTATTTTTGTATATTAAGATTAGTTGTGTAATTTTGTGATAATTTTAGTTAAATATTATTTTTAGTTGGTTCTAATATTAATTAAGGTGCTAAAATGATTTTTTTTACAAATTATTTTCTATTTTTAACTAATTAAAAAATAATTTTTGAAAATTGTTTTTAAATAATATATTATAAATTATTTTGGTAATAAAATGGATTTTTATAACTTTTTGTTATATTGTTGGGTTAATTAAATTATTTGGATTTATAAAATGAATTTTTATTATTAATTGTGTAATTATTGGAAAAATGGATTTTTAATAATATTATATTATTATTTGAAATTTTTAAGTAATTATTGAGAAAATAATTATTTTTGGTGTTTCAATGTAATATTTTGCTATTTTGAAGATATTTTTGTAAATATTTGATTTTTAGTATATTTATATTATTATTTGAATTTTGGTGAATTGTGGACCTCAGTTAAGGAATTTCGTAGTTCATGATCTCAACCAAGAGTTGTGTGAATTTCTATATTCGAAGTGTATTTTTCTTACAGGATCAGTTATACTTTTAATAGAGAGATATCCGTTTTACAAAGGAGGTTCTGCCGAATTTTCGATAGAATTCTCACAAAACGTGACTGGTAGTGATATGCACTAGGTCAATCATTTGTGATTATGTATTGATTTTCTTATTTTGTTAATAAAGAGATATTATATTATTATTTGATTTTATGATAATTACATGAATAGTTAATTCTTACTAAGGCCATCAAGTATGTGACTTGATAATAAAACCTTTAGATTAAAATAAGAGTTCTATTCTAATTATCCCTAGCCATTTATTCATTATATGAATATTAAAGTATTAAGGCTAGTATGATGTTGATTGATGGTTATGTTTTACTAATCATAAATATGAGATATTAAGTCAACTCATAGGTACATTATGAGAGATCATGTACTGGATTGACCCACAATGAGAATGCTACATAGATTATTATCATAAGTATTTCTTATCACAGTAATTTATTTCGATCCTTTGACCTTGAAATCATCATGGATTTCTACATAGCTATTTTATGTTTTGACATATTCTAACATTGTCTTTAACCGGATGATTAAAAGGATGTTGTTGGATATAAAATTAGTTATGTGAGGAATGTGAGTGATTTAGAAGGAATTTATCCCTCATTAATATGAGAAAGATATCTAAAGGCCCCTTGATGAGATAGACTGAAGGAAAATGCATGCCATGCTGAAATGAATTGATAAAGAGTTATCATTTTTAGTCTACTTGGAATCAAGTCATAATATTGAACTATATAAGGATGACATTCTTTGCCTTATGTTCAATTAAGATATCGTGTGATAAAGGGACAATAAAATTCACTGTAATTAGGTTATGTCGGATTATTGACTTCACATGACTTGGGTAGTCATAATGTCTTGCTAGAGGCCACTTATGACTTATAGGCCTAAATAGAGATTTAGGCCCACTGCCAATGTTATGTGAACCTACAGGGTCACACACTTAGAACAAGCCCAAAACGGATATGGGTTTAATAAGCCCAAAATAAACTCTGTGGAAATAAATAATTAAATTATTTTATTTATTTATTTATTTAAGATAAATGTTATTTTAAATAAATAAATAAGATATTATTTTTGATTTGTTTTTAAACAAAATCAGAATATAATAAATGGAAAATTACCAAAAGGTCATTGGTAAGTGAAACCCTAATTTGGAGTCTATAAATATGTTATATTCTCTAGGGTTTCACACACTTGTTTTTCTACCTCCAAATTCGTCTTCTTTCCTCGTAGAAAACAAAGACAGAGTTTTTCCTTATGTTCTTGATTTGTGAGACAGTCAAGGAGGTTGCTAGCACACACACTCAAATTTATTTTGTGAAGGGTTGTTCGTGTGGATACCTATAGAGGACGCATCCTTTTGGAGACGTCTTGATCCAAACAACCAAGCCAAAAAAAAGCTCGAGGTAAGGTGTCACCGGTGTGAACCTCCTCTCATCCTTCCAGAGAATCTTGCCTCTTCTACGTTTTGGTAAGATTTTAAAACCCTAGATTTAATCAAGTAGTCGAATTACATGGATCCAGGCTTGGGAACGTGATAAAATTTTAATTTTTTCGCTGTGTTTGTATCACGAATCCCAACAGTGGTATCAGAGCCACTTGTAATTCGATTAATTGATTCTGTGTATATGTGATATATGTTAGGGTTTAAGATTCATTTTGAAAAGGGTTTCAAAATTATCAAAAGGGGTTTTGATTTGTTTTGTGACAATTCTTAGTAATCTATTTGAAAACGGAATTAAACATTAATTTGATTAATGTTTGTAATGGTTTAATGTGATTAAACTAAAAGCAACCTTTGATTTTATGAATTAAGAATGTTGTTTCATGAAAACAAATTTTTTATGATGATTTTATGAAAAATGAATTAAGAATAATGTTTTATTAATATGATTTAATGAAATAGAAATTCTGTTTTCAAAAACCTAATCACTTAAGGATTTAAATCTATTATGTATTTTGTTTTGATTAATATGATTAATTGAAGCAGCATATTTGTTTCTTATTTTAATTAGAAAAATATTTTCTATTTGATCAGGAAAATCATTTTTAATTAAATCTGAAACAGAAATTTTGTGATTATGCAGATTATGTGTTAAGGGCAATCTGTTTAAATGTTAAACAGATTATGCAGAATGGATCTGTTTGATACAGATTTGTTCAAGTTATAATTTTGATTATAGAAATTAGGGTTTTCTTAATGGATGCGTCTGTTTAAAATAAAAAAAAATTATTTTTGATATGTTTTGAACGGATTTCTCAAACTGTAAAATGTTTACAGAAAGTGATGTTTTTAGGCAACAGCTGATTCAGTAATATGATTAAAAAAATTGGTTAGTTGCTTCCTTGACGCAAATAAGGGTTTTAAGGTGGCTATTTTAATTGAGCGTTTTTGTCTATTTTGAACAAATTTATTTTATAGTAATTTGATTACGAAAATTCATTAATATTCAGAAATTTGAAAGGCAACTCACCGAAGGGCTAAGGTAAAGTGTTTACCGTCGGAGAAGTGACATGATGATCGTTATTTATTTTTTTTGATTCACTGGGGATTTTTTTAGGTTCTAGTAGGGATATCCACTTCGTGGGTCGTCATTTCTTTCAGTTAATGGGCTTTGCCCTTCTTTTTTTTTCAATAAGTTTTCCTTTTTTACCCTTTCTACTCCTCCATATAAAGCTTCTCTTTCTTTTTCTTTAATTCACTTTTGCTTTTCTAGTTTTCTTTTTTTCCTCTCAATTTTCTTTTTACTTTTCAAAGCTTTCTCACCATGGATGCCATATGGACTCCAAATTTACCTGTTTGGGATCAGGTGATGCCTATAGTATATGCAGTGTGCAACTTTAGTCTTAATCCGAGGATAAGAACCCTCTTCTTATAAACGTGCAATCTTATATTTATGGATTGGCCATATGAGAGGCTAGTGATTGATTTATTTGATTTCTTCTTGCAAATAGGATTAGAAAACATTAGGTTATTGACCATAACTATGTATAAATCATGAAAAACGAGAATGCATACAATTAAGCTGAGAAATATTAATGATAATTAAAAATCATGTCAGTTCGCCAACATGAAGAGCCATTACCTCTTTAGTCACCTCTTCGTTGAGGTGATTACCTCCTAGAGAAGAGGTGTTTATCTCTTTGTGGGAAAGGGACCGCCACCTGGGGCGCTGCCCCCGGACCCCGTCAGGGGCGCTGCCCCTTGACCTCGAAAGAACTGTCACATTATTTTATTTTTAACATAATAATTGGATTTAATAACTAAATAGATTATTATGTTATACAAGTTTATTGTTTTATGCATAGTGCATAGCATGGCCCTTAGACCAATGTGATTGGATTTTATTTTTATGGGTTGTAATTTTAAATACGGCCTGCGAGTCATTTTTGTTTTGTTGTATTTATTTTATTAGAATAGTGTAGAATAAATTACAATAATTTTTTGTAAATCAAGACCCATGGTGTAATTCAATTTGGAGGCCCAGGATGGAGATCCATGGTAGAAGATGGGGATCCAAGTTGGAGGCTCAATTTATAATTGTAATATTACCTAGGTTTGACCATTGATCTTCATATTGGCTTATGAAGATCAACTTAGATTTGGGCCATGCTATGTCACATTTATTCATTTGTTGTTATGTATGCGATGCCATGTATATGATGCCATATGATGCCATGCAATACAACATAAGAATAACTGAATACGATTAAATAAAGATGAACCCTCATTTAATATTAAGTCATTATAATGCCTTCCATAAGTTCAACACTTGTCAAGCCTTAGATTATTATATATGAGCCTGCCAAAGTAGGGTGTATAAATTTATCTGGGGAAGGCAAGTTGGATAATGGTGCTATCCAAACGTTTGATATGGTTTGACTTTTGTCACGACCCAAAACAGGGGCCATGACAGGCGTTAGGAAACGGAAATTCTTTCGAATCCGGAACCCGTAGCAAGCCTAAAAATAAAATAAAACATGCAATAGTAATAACAACAGTATATAATGCAGCGGAAATAAAAAAAACCATAAATATAACAACATTTGCACCAACTGAATTTAAATTAAATTCTTATCTCATATATATATAAACTCTTTTAATACAAATCCAGTTCAAATTTAATACAACATTTCTTTAATAATTTAATGACTACTACAATGTCTAGATAAAATAAAACTCAAGACTCAGATAAGCAGTTTACACAAAGAAGTCGGGACGGAAGAAATCCGGCGTACAAGCCTGCTACTGAGGTCTGAAGAAGAAGATTCTCCTGAAAAATAATCAACGGAGGGGAGTCAGACCTTACTGAGTGAATTACTATAATATATATACATACATACTAAATGACAATGCATACAGTCAACAGTATATATCTAATATGTATATATACAGGCAAATACACACAGATGCAGTAAAATCATTTTATATATTTTATTTAAAATCATCGTTTATGAAGGATCAAATAGAACCCTAGAATATCGCAACCTCAAAATAGTGTTAGACAACACTCTAGCCATACAGGCTTACTTATTCCAATATATTCACTTATTCCATTTGGACAGTAGACTAGCCCCGAGACACTAAGTCAACCGAGCTCCAGTAGTCTGACTGTCAGTGTGATTGGCCCCGAGACACTTAGTTAACCAAGCTCCAGCAATCACACCTCCAAATCACATCTCACACATTAAATAATCAAATCCAATCAATATCCATAAGTGGTTAGTAATATAGCCTAAATGCTATAAGCGCACCGGTACGCACTCGGTCCTAGTGCTGCCCACTAGGTAGCACGTTCTATCGATATCCTTCATTTATTAAATATAAAACATACATTCACAAATAAATGATGCATGAATTTGAATAAAATAGCATTATAAACCATATATATACTGGAAATATACCAAAAGTAAACCAAGTATATTTCGAGTATATATACGTCAAACAAATCCAATTAAGTTACAAAATAAGCTAGAAATGTATTTAAAAACATTTTAAACATAAATGGTTAATAAAGCATGCGTATAATTTAATATATACCAAAAGTAAACTAAAAATAAACTTAAGTACTAATCAAATTGTTTATGCATATTTAGTCAAAATAAAACATACATTTCTAAATCATGCATCCTAAAGCATATATATATATAATAGTAACTCACACTTAGTGCGCTCCTCGAGATGGGTCCGATGGGCTTGGTCCACTAGCCCTCGGTCTCGACGCAACTAAACAAATAAAAATAACGGACATCAGAATAAACCTAACAGAAATTTCTAGAAACTCGATCTAGAATATTAGACACAGAATCAGAATTAAGGTTTGACCGGACATCACGTTTTACTAGAATTCTTCCAAAAATCCGACAGAACCTCCCCTGTAAAACGAACATCTCTCTACTCAAAGAGTAGAGCCGCCCCTGCAAAGAAACACACTTTGAAAAATAGGCACAACAACTCATCCACTACCCCTTGGTCGGACTCCAAACTACAGTCTACCGACTGGGGTCCACAATCACAGAACAATTATGGAAATACCAAAAATGCCCTTATATCATAGAAATACATTTAATAAGTAAAAATAACATAATTAACCTTAAAACACATTAAAAATTGATAAAAACTCATTTTATTAGAAAAATCGTATATTATATATAAAAATAAAAATAATTTACGAAAAATAGTTTTAATTAATTAAAAATATTAAATATTTTTTAGAAATCATTTTTATACCTTAAATAACTATTAAAACCAATTAAATTACATTTTTAGTCAATTTAGGGTAAAATTACCAAAATACCCCTATATATATAAACATACTAAAATTACTTCAAAAGTTCACCAAAAATAGTATAATTATCCAAAATTAATTTTCTCAACATATTTATCAATAATATCAATAATTAAACTCAATTAACCAATTAATTTCAATTAAAAACACAATTAACCTAATTTTCCAAAATTACATAAACCTAAATAAATTCAAAATAAATACATAGAAATTCATAAAAATTCCAAATAAATTTCTATAATTCATTTCAACACCTATATTTATCATAAAACACAATTTCATAATTTATTTAATTAATTTCTGAAAATTAGAAAATAATATTAAAATATTCAAAAATCAAAATAATCTCCAAAAATTCTAAAAAAATTCATACATGTATATTAAGCTAAGGGGAACAATATTTGTGAAGGAATTTTCCATGAATCAATCAAATTGAAGTTCAAAAAAATAAAGAACCCTAAAATGGTTGAATTCAAAAAATCAAAACCTAAGCAAATCAAGACCATGTTAAGTGAAAAAAAACTTGGAATCACACTCATCGGAGCTCAAGGAGAAGAAAGAGACTGGCGGTGTCAAAAACGGTGGCTGAAAATGTCGTGAACGATGTTGCTCCCACTTTCGGCTTCTCCGGCCAAAAATGGCTTCCAGACATCGGAAACGGCTGCAGCAGGCGACGGGGAAGGCTGAGGAAGGAGGTGGCACGCCGGATAGCACACCAATGGCAAGAAAATGATGGGAGCAATGGCGGACGGTGATGGGGAACGGTCGGGAGGAAGAAGAAGAACGAATGGCAAAGTTGTAATTAATCCAAACTTTATAATTTTGTTAATATTAAATGTATATATGTATATATATATATACTTTATACTATATATTAAAATAATATTAAATTACACACATTAAATATACACCACACACTAATAATTTAATATTTTAAAATTTAATACACCTAAAAAAATAATTAAATAATATTAAAACAAATTAATAAATAATAAAATATTAGGGTAATTAATTAAACCCTAGTTAATTAAATAAATACACATATATATTTTATTTAGTATTTTAAAAATATATATGAATTCATGCGAGTCCGTAAATCTATTTAAAGTAATTAATAATAAATAATTTACGTGAAAATTTCCCCGAAAATAGAATTCTCGGAAAAATTTTACGTAAAGGACTTTAAATAATACACAATAATTAAAATAGGTTTTAAATACACATCAACTCATAAAAATATCTAAATATATATACAAAAATTATTAACACTGCATATCCCGATGAAATATTAAAACATTTAAAAACACGAGATATTACAACTTAACTAGGTTATCAAAATGGTTTTGGACCTAGGGCATTAGATGGGATTTTTAGCCATGACATGTGATGTCAAATCCCATACCATCCAAGAGTTACATGAGATGTAATTGATAAGAGTTGTCTACCTAAATAACCATATTTTAGGTCATGAGCCAAAGCTCACTTAGAGTATGGTGAAATATGGATCTTGGCCCACTAAAATTTCTAAAATTAACTTAGAGGGTTATTAATTTGAGTAAATTTAGTGGGAGTTTTTATTATGCCTTATACATATTTAATAAAATACTGAATGGACTTTGCATATATTTATTGTAGATAATGACTTCAAATACTACACCTACCATGTCACTGCGATCGATCCTTGAGAAGGATAAGCTCAATGGACTAATTTTCTTGACTGGTATAGAAACCTAAGAATTGTTCTTAGGCATAAGAGAAAGGAATACATCCTTGATCAACCCATCCCTGAGGAACCAACTACCAATGCTCCTAGAGCACAAAGGGATGTTTATACCAAGCATCTCAATGATTCTACTGATGTCACTTGTGTCATGCTTGGATGTATGGAATCTAAGCTATAAAAGTAACTGAGGGAAATGGAGGCACTTTGTCACGATCCAAAACAGGAGTCATGACCGGCGCTAGGGAACGGGAATTCTTTCGAATCCGGAACCCGTAGCAAGCCTAAAAATAAAATAAATATGCAATAATAACCATAAAAATATAATATGCAGCGGAAAATAAAAATCATAATATCATAAATATTACAATATCATCCATATCAACTGGATTTAATTCAAAACTCATCACATCGCATATATAATCTCATAAATGTATAATCTTTATACAAATCCAGTTTCAACATAATACATCTCTTTAAAATAAAGTACATAAAATCCAATACTTTAATTTACAACTACTGAAAATCACAACTACTGCAGTATCTAGATGAAATAAATAAGACTCAAGTAGACAATTTACATAAAGAAGCCGGGGCGGAAGAAATCCGGCGTATCGACCTGCTACTGAGGTCTGAGGAAGTTGACTCTCCTGAAAAATAGTCAACGGAGGGGAGTCAGACCTCACTGAGTGAATTACTATAGTATATATACATACACTCTAAGTGATAATGCATACAGTCAACAGTATATGAGTAATATGTATATATACAGGCAAGTTCATACAGATGCAGAAAAATCATTTTATATATTTTGTCTGAAAATCAACTTTTATGAAGGATCACATAGAACCCTAGAATATCGCAACCTCAGAAAAAATAGTGTTAAACAACACTCTAGCCATACAGGCTCACTGATTCCAAATATATCCACTTAATCCATTTAGACAGTAGACTGGCCCCGAGACACTAAGTCAACTGAGCTCCAGCAGTCTGACTGCCAGTGTGATTGGCCCCGAGACACTTGGTCAACCGAGCTCCAGCAATCACACCCACAAACCACATCTCACACATATCAATAATCATAATCAAATCGATATCCACAAATAGTCAGTAATAAAGCCTAAATACTATAGGCGTACCGGTACGTACTCGGTCCTAGTGCTGCCCACTAGGTAGCACGTTCTATTGATATCCTTCATTCTTAAATATAAAACATTCATTCACAAAAATAAATGATGCATGGATATAAATGAAATAGCAATATAAACCATATATATACCGAAAATATACCAAACATAAACCAGGTATATTTTGAGTATATATATATGTCAAATAAATCCAATTAAATCATGAATTAAACTAAAAATATATTTAAAAACATTTTAAATATATTTTATTATTAAAACATGTATATAATTTATTATATACCAAAAATATACCAAAAATATACTTGAATATAAATCATGTTATTTATGCATATTTAGTCAAAATAAAACATGCATTTTCTAAATTATGCATCCTAAGCATATATATATATAATATAGTAACTCACCTAATGCGCTCCACGAGACGGGTCCGACGGGCCTGGTCCACTAACCCTCGGTCTCGGTGCAACTAAATAAGAAATAATTAATCGACATCAGAATAACCCTAACAGAAATCCTAGAATTCAATCTAGAGTATTCAAATACAGAAACAGAATTAGGGTTCGACTGGATATCACGTTTTACGAGAATTCTACCGAAAATCCGGCAGAACCTCCCCTGTAAAACGGACATCTCTCTACTCAAAAGAGTAGAGCCGACCCTGCAAAGAAAATACACTTCAAAAATAAACACCACAATCAATCACAACCCCTCGGTCGGACTCCAGACTACAATCTGTCGACCGGGGTCCACAAACACAAAATATATATATTCAAATATACCAAAAATATCCTTAAATCATAAAAATACATTTCATACATAGAAATTACATAATAAATCTTGAAACACTGTAAAAACCGATTAAAACTCATTTTATTAGAAAAACCGTATATTATATATATAATTGAAAATAATTCCCGAAAAATAGTTTTAATTAGTTAAAAATACTAAATAATTTGTAGAAATCATTTTTATACCTTAAATAAATATTAAAACCAATTAAATTACATTTTTAGACAATTTAGGGTAAAATTACCAAAATACCCATATATATATATATATACCTAAATTACTTCAAAAATTCACCAAAAATCATACAATTATCCAAAATTAATTTTCTCAACATATTTATCAATAATCTCAATAATTAAACTCAATTAACCAATTAAATTCAATTTAAAACACAATTAACCTAATTTTACAAAATCACATAAACTTCAATAATTAAAAATAAATACTTAGAAATTCATAAAAATTCCAAATAAATTCCTATAATTCATTTAAACACCTAATTCAACCATAAACTCCAATTTCATAATTTAAATAATTAATTTCCGAAAATTAGAAAATAATATTAAAATATTCAAAAATACCCAAAAATCCAAACAATCTCCAAAAATTCTACAAAAATTCATACATGTAGATTAAGCTACTAGGAACAACATTTGTGAAGGAAGTTTCCATGAATCATCCAATTCGAAGCTCAAAAAAATCGAAAACCCAAAGAGGCCGAAATCTACAAATCAAAACCTAAGCAATTCTAGACCATTTTAGCTCAAACCAAAGCTAGAATAACACTCACCGGAGCTCAAGGAGAAGATAGAGACCGGCGGTGTCGAAAACGGTGGCCGGAGGAGGGAGAAACGGCGGTGAGAAAAAGTGGCCGGTGTCGGGCGCGGGAGAGAAAGAAGAAGAAGAAGAAAAAGAAAAAGAAAGAAAAGGAAAGAAAAAGAAAAAGAAAGAAAAAGGAAAAGAAAAAAAAAATAAAATAAAAATAAATAAAAATAATTAAATATTAATAAATAATTAATAATAAAATAATAAATTTTAATAATTTAATAATAAATAAAATAATCAAATAATAATAAATAAATAATAAAATATTAGGGTAATAATAAACCCTAATTAAATAAATATACACACACAGGCTTTATTTAATAATTTAAAAATATGTATGAGTTCATGCAAACTCGTAAATACATTTAAAATAATTAATAATACATTGTTTACGTGAAAATTTCCCCGAAAATGAAAGTCCCGGGAAAATTTTACGTAAAATACTGAAAATAATAGACAGTAATTAAAATAGGTTTTAAATACATATTAACTTGTAAAAATATCACATATATATTCAAAATTATTGACACTGCATATCCCGGTACAGTGTAAAAATATTTTTAAAAAAACACGGGATATTACAGTCTTCCCCCCTTACAAGAATTCGTCCCCGAATTCTAAAAACAAGATTACAGAATCAGGAAGGAAAGAGATACGGGTAAGAAGCTCGCATCTCAGCTTCAGTCTCCCACGTATGCTCTTCAACTCTGTCGCTACGCCACAAAACCTTGACCATCGGAATCTGCTTCGATCGCAACTGTCGAACTTGAAAATCAACGATCGCCACAGGTTCTTCCACAAACGTCAAATCTTCACTCACTTCCACACTGTCGAGTTGCAACACGTGTGAAGGATCTGAGATATACTTCCTCAACATCGAGATATGAAATACTGGATGCACTTGTGACATACTCGGAGGCAAATCCAACCGATATGCAACAGTGCCAACTCTCTCCAGAATCTCAAACGGTCCAATATATCTCGGTGCTAACTTACCCTTCCTGCCAAATCTCATCACACCCTTCATCGGAGATACCTTCAGAAAAACGAAATCTCCAACCTGAAACTCCACATCTCTGCGCCTAGGATCCGCATAACTCTTCTGTCTGCTAACTGCGGTCTCTAACCTGCGCTTGATCACGACGACTTTCTCTGCAGCATCCTGAACCATCTCTGGTCCAGTCAAAGCTCTCTCACCAATCTCATCCCAACTCAACGGGGATCTACACTTCCTTCCATACAACGCCTCATATGGTGCCATACCAATACTGCTATGGTAGCTGTTATTATATGCAAACTCAACAAGCGACAAATGATCATCCTAGCTACCTCCCAAATCCAAGACACACATCCTCAACATATCTTCCAGTGTCTGGATCGTCCTCTCAGACTGACCATCTGTCTGAGGATGAAAAGCAGTACTGAAATCCAACCTAGTGCCCATCGCTTCTTGCAACTTCTGACAAAAACGAGAAGTAAACACCGAACCTCTATCTGACACAATGGACACAGGTACTCCATGAAGGCATACAATATGCTTCACGTACAACTTCGCCAATCTAGCAACTGAATATGTGGCTTTCACAGGCAAGAAATGTGCAGACTTCGTCAATCTGTCTACAATCACCCAGATGGAATCGTATCCATCCTTCGAACGAGGTAAACCGACCACAAAATCCATAGCTATCCTTTCCCACTTCCACTCGGGAATAGGAAGAGGCTGAAGCTTCCCAGAAGGCTTCTGATGTTCGGCTTTCACTTGCTGACATGTCAAGCACTTAGCAACATAATCAGCAACATCCTTCTTTAATCCATCCCACCAGTATAGATCTCTGATACTGTGGTACATCTTAGTAACACCAGGATGTACGCTGTAGGCTGTAGAATGTGCTTCCTCTAGGATCTCTTCTCTCAAATCATCCACATCAGGAACACACAATCTACCACTGATCCACAACACACCATCATCATCGAGTGTGAAATCAGTGAACTTCCCTGCTCTGACATTCTCTGCAAGCTCTTCTAGAATAGGATCTCGGCTCTGAGCTGCTTTAATCCTATCCCTCAGCACAGATCGTACTTTAAACTGAGCTAACAGTCCACCTGATCTACTGATCTTCATCATCAGACCTTGATCCACCAACAAATGCAACTCCTGGATCAATGGTCTCCTCTCCACACCGATGTGAGCAAGACTACCTGAGGACTTCCTACTCAAGGCATCTGCTACCACATTAGCCTTACCCGGATGGTAAAGAATCTCGCAATCATAATCCTTCAACAGTTCCAACCATCTTCTCTGCCTCAAATTCAAATCTCGCTGCTGGAAAATGTACTTAAGGCTCTTGTGATCAGTAAATATCTCACAAGTCACCCCGTACAAATAATGTCTCCAAATCTTCAAAGCAAAGATCACTGCAGCCATCTCCAGATCATGTGTAGGATAATTCTGCTCATGCTTCTTCAACTGTCTCGAAGCATAGGCTATCACCTTTCCATTCTGTATTAACACACAACCAAGACCAATTCTAGAGGCATCACAGTAAACTGTGAACTTATCCACACTATTAGGCAAAGCTAATACTGGCGCTGTGGTCAACTTCTCCTTCAACAACTGAAAACTATACTCACAAGCTTCTGACCACTCGAATCTAACATTCTTCTGAGTCAAGCGAGTCATAGGGGCTGCAATCCTGGAAAAATCCTGCACAAACCGCCTATAATACCCGGCTAAACCCAGAAAACTCCGAATCTCAGTAACTGAAGTAGGTCTAGGCCACTCAGATACTGCCTCAACCTTCTGTGGATCAACCTGAATACCTTCTTTAGACACTACGTGTCCAAGAAAAGAAACACTCTCCATCCAGAAATCACACTTCGAGAATTTAGCATAAAGCTGATGATCTCTCAGTGTCTGTAGTACAATCCTCAAATGATATACGTGCTCTTCCATACTCCTTGAATATACTAGTATATCATCAATGAAGACTACTACAAACTGATCCACATACGGTCGGAATACTCTGTTCATCAGGTCCATAAAAGCTGCTGGTGCATTAGTCAAACCAAAAGACATCACCAGAAACTCATAATGGCCATATCGAGTGCGGAAAGCTGTCTTAGGAATATCAGCTTCACTGATCCGCAGCTGATGATAACCCGACCTCAAGTCAACCTTAGAAAAGAATTATGCACCCTGGAGCTGATCAAACAAATCATCTATCCTCGGGAGAGGATACTTGTTCTTCACTGTCACCTTATTCAGCTCTCTGTAGTCAATGCACAGTCTCAGGGTACCATCCTTCTTCTTCACAAACAAGACTGGTGCACCCCAAGGAGAAACACTAGGTCTGATAAAACCCTTCTCCAACAACTCTTGCAACTGCTCCTTCAACACTCTCAACTCTGCAGGAGCCATACGATAGGGTGGCATAGATATAGGAGTAGTACCTGGAACCACATCTATACAGAACTCAATCTCTCAATGAGGTGGTAAACCTGGAAACTCCTCGGGAAAAACATCAGGAAACTCACAAGCAACAGGAACATCTGTGAGTGACAACTTCTCCACTGACGTATCCCTAACCAATGCCAAAAACCCCTGACAACCTTACCTCAACAACTTCCTAGCTGAAATAACAGAAATAAGATTCTGAGGTGCTGAACTCCTGTCACCAACAAACTTAAATTCTACTTCACCAGGAATTCTGAAAATCACCTCCTTATTCCTGCAATCAACCACGGCATAATGCTGGGATAACCAATCCATTCCCAAAATAACATCAAACTCCATCACATCCAACAAAATCAAATCAACGGGTAATTCTCTATCTCCCACGAGAACTGGACAACCAGAAAGAACAATATCGGCGTCCAAGGAATCACTCAGAGGAGTGGCAACAGACAAAGGAAAAGCCATCCTCGAAGCTTGCCAACAAGATTTAGGAGCAAAAATGGGAGAAACAAAGGAATGCGTGGCACCTGGATCAAACAAAACCAAAGCATTCAGGTAACAAACAGAAAGAATACCTGCCACGACTGCATTAGATGCCTGAGCATCCTGCTGAGTCAGATGAAAAACTCTGGCCTGGCCTCGACCTCCCTGCTGACTGGTAGAAGCCTGGCCAACACCTCGGGTACCTCCTCTAGTACCTCTACCGCGACTCTGCTGTGGAACAAACTGAGTAGAACTCTGATGCTGAGCTGGTGGCAACTGAAATGGCACGGGTGCTGCACTAGCAATCGATTGCTGTGGGAATCGCGGAATCTGCTGCTGCTGATATCCAGGGTAAGGACACGATCTGGCAAAATGTCCTGTCTGTCCGCATCTGAAGCATGTCAACGGTGTCAGATAACACGGTCCCTGATGGACTCTACCACAAGTCTGACAAACACTGGCCGTTGATCCAGAACTACGACCACTGCTACTGCTCGAAGCACCTGATCCAAATCTAAACGATCTACGCTGACCTCCACGACCATGTCTACTGCTCCGATGCACTCGCTGCTGCTGTCTCTGACTCTGCTGAGTCGAACCTCGCTGCTGACTACTCGAACCAACATGAAAACTCGAATACGGAGTAGCCTGCCATCCACTCGACTGAACTCCCAACTGGTAATAATCAGGCATCGCTCCCTGCCTAACTAATCTCAGCTCGATCTCCTTAGCTAGCTCAATCACAGACTCCAGAGTAAGACCTGCTGTGGGCATACCAGCAAAAGCTGAACCCAAACCAGTAACATAGGTAGTAACAGCGAAATACTGATCTCGCATCAGATCCTCAGCATATCTACCCAGACGAAGAAACTCTCGGGTATACTCCTCTACTGATCGATCTCCACGAGAAATACTGGTCAGACGAAGACGATAGCTCAAACGAAGAGGCTCTGGACAAAATCTCCTCATGAATCGCTCTCGAAACTGAGCCCATGTCATCGTCATCATATAAGACTGGATCATCTGAATAAACCAATCCAAGGCTGATCCCTCGACAGATAACTCAACAATCATAATCCGCTGGTACTCGGTATGAGCAGTCCGAGTCCTAGTCTCAATCGTATGCAGAAAATCTAAAGATCAGAAGTCCCATCAAAAGCAATCCTGCCAACTCTGGCATAGAACAAAGCTGCCTCAGGGTCAGACATACCCTGCTGATAGGCAGGCTGAACAGGCTGAACAACTGGAGGAATAGGAACATCAAACTCAGGCTCAACAGGCTCCTCGTCCTGTAACTCTCTCTGCCTACGGCGACCTGCCGCTCCTCGAGGTCTACCCCTACCACGACCTCTACGTCTAACTGGCTGCTCAGGAGGTAAAACCTCGTCCTGAAAAGACTCATCATCCTCGGCCTCAACGACCGGTGGAGCGACACGCGCTCGCCTCCTCATTCTGAAAAGACAAACGGAAAGATTCAGACAAAACAGACAACGGAGGAATAACGCTGAAAACTACAGCAAGGAATACTCATCAAGACATACTCGAACCTAATACACTGCAGTAGTCCAATAGAAAACACAACTTTAAAACTAGGGCCACAACTCACATAACTAAGCCCTGACACAGAACTCCACTTTGATACGAACTTCGCTCTGATACCAACCAGGCTCTGATACCAACTTTGTCACGACCCAAAACAGGAGTCATGACCGGCGCTAGGGAACGGGAATTCTTTCGAATCCGGAACCCATAGCAAGCCTAAAAATAAAATAAATATGCAATAATAACCATAAAAATATAATATGCAGCGGAAAATAAAAATCATAATATCATAAATATTACAATATCATCCATATCAACTGGATTTAATTCAAAAATCATCACATCGCATATATAATCTCATAAATGTATAATCTTTATACAAATCCAGTTTCAACATAATACATCTCTTTAAAATAAAGTACATAAAATCCAATACTTTAATTTACAACTACTGAAAATCACAACTACTGCAGTATCTAGATGAAATAAATAAGACTCAAGTAGACAATTTACATAAAGAAGCCGGGGCGGAAGAAATCCGGCGTATCGACCTGCTACTGAGGTCTGAGGAAGTTGACTCTCCTGAAAAATAGTCAACGGAGGGGAGTCAGACCTCACTGAGTGAATTACTATAGTATATATACATACACTCTAAGTGATAATGCATACAGTCAACAGTATATGAGTAATATGTATATATACAGGCAAGTTCATACAGATGCAGAAAAATCATTTTATATATTTTGTCTGAAAATCAACTTTTATGAAGGATCACATAGAACCCTAGAATATCGCAACCTCAGAAAAAATAGTGTTAAACAACACTCTAGCCATACAGGCTCACTGATTCCAAATATATCCACTTAATCCATTTAGACAGTAGACTGGCCCCGAGACACTAAGTCAATCGAGCTCCAGCAGTCTGACTGCCAGTGTGATTGGCCCCGAGACACTTGGTCAACCGAGCTCCAGCAATCACACCCACAAACCACATCTCACACATATCAATAATCATAATCAAATCGATATCCACAAATAGTCAGTAATAAAGCCTAAATACTATAGGCGTACCGATACGTACTCGGTCCTAGTGCTGCCCACTAGGTAGCACGTTCTATTGATATCCTTCATTCTTAAATATAAAACATTCATTCACAAAAATAAATGATGCATGGATATAAATGAAATAGCAATATAAACCATATATATACCGAAAATATACCAAACATAAACCAGGTATATTTTGAGTATATATATATGTCAAATAAATCCAATTAAATCATGAATTAAACTAAAAATATATTTAAAAACATTTTAAATATATTTTATTATTAAAACATGTATATAATTTATTATATACCAAAAATATACTTGAATATAAATCATGTTATTTATGCATATTTAGTCAAAATAAAACATGCATTTTCTAAATTATGCATCCTAAGCATATATATATAATATAGTAACTCACCTAATGCGCTCCACGAGACGGGTCCGACGGCCTGGTCCACTAACCCTCGGTCTCGGTGCAACTAAACAAGAAATAATTAATCGACATCAGAATAACCCTAACAGAAATCCTAGAATTCAATCTAGAGTATTCAAATACAGAAACAGAATTAGGGTTCGACTGGATATCACGTTTTACGAGAATTCTACCGAAAATCCGGCAGAACCTTCCCTGTAAAACGGACATCTCTCTACTCAAAAGAGTAGAGCCGACCCTGCAAAGAAAATACACTTCAAAAATAAACACCACAATCAATCACAACCCCTCGGTCGGACTCCAGACTACAATCTGTCGACCGGGGTCCACAAACACAGAATATATATATTCAAATATACCAAAAATATCCTTAAATCATAAAAATACATTTCATACGTAGAAATTACATAATAAATCTTGAAATACTGTAAAAACCGATTTAAACTCATTTTATTAGAAAAACCGTATATTATATATATAATTGAAAATAATTCCCGAAAATAGTTTTAATTAGTTAAAAATACTAAATAATTGTAGAAATCATTTTTATACCTTAAATAAATATTAAAACCAATTAAATTACATTTTTAGACAATTTAGGGTAAAATTACCAAAATACCCATATATATATATATATACCTAAATTACTTCAAAAATTCACCAAAAATCATACAATTATCCAAAATTAATTTTCTCAACATATTTATCAATAATATCAATAATTAAACTCAATTAACCAATTAAATTCAATTTAAAACACAATTAACCTAATTTTACAAAATCACATAAACTTCAATAATTAAAAATAAATACTTAGAAATTCATAAAAATTCCAAATAAATTCCTATAATTCATTTAAACACCTAATTCAACCATAAACTCCAATTTCATAATTTAAATAATTAATTTCCGAAAATTAGAAAATAATATTAAAATATTCAAAAATACCCAAAAATCCAAACAATCTCCAAAAATTCTACAAAAATTCATACATGTAGATTAAGCTACTAGGAACAACATTTGTGAAGGAAGTTTCCATGAATCATCCAATTCAAAGCTCAAAAAAATCGAAAACCCAAAGAGGCCGAAATCTACAAATCAAAACCTAAGCAATTCTAGACCATTTTAGCTCAAACCAAAGCTAGAATAACACTCACCGGAGCTCAAGGAGAAGATAGAGACCGGCGGTGTCGAAAACGGTGGCCGGAGGAGGGAGAAACGGCGGTGAGAAAAAGTGGCCGGCGTCGGGCGCGGGAGAGAAAGAAGAAGAAGAAGAAAAAGAAAAAGAAAGAAAAGGAAAGAAAAAGAAAAAGAAAAAGAAAGAAAAAGGAAAAGAAAAAAAAATAAAATAAATTAAAATAATTAAATATTAATAAATAATTAATAATAAAATAATAAATTTTAATAATTTAATAATAAATAAAATAATCAAATAATAATAAATAAATAATAAAATATTAGGGTAATAATAAACCCTAATTAAATAAATATACACACACAGGCTTTATTTAATAATTTAAAAATATGTATGAGTTCATGCAAACTCGTAAATACATTTAAAATAATTAAAAATACATTGTTTACGTGAAAATTTCCCCGAAAATGAAAGTCCCGGGAAAATTTTACGTAAAATACTGAAAATAATAGACAGTAATTAAAATAGGTTTTAAATACATATTAACTCGTAAAAATATCACATATATATTCAAAATTATTGACACTGCATATCCCGGTACAGTGTAAAAATATTTTTAAAAAAACACGGGATATTACATTATACTATGATAGGCCATCTCAAGGAAATGTTCCAAGAGAAAGCCAGAATTGAAAGGTTTAATACCATCAGGGCATTGCTTTCCTGCAAGCTGACTACTGGCGGCTCTGTCAATCCTCATGTTCTCAAGATGAAGGGTCATCTTGATCACTTGGACAAGCTTGGTCTCAAGATTGAACAAGAATTGGTTGTGGATATTATTTTTCAATCTTTGCCTGAAGCTTATGATAGCTTCATTATGAATTTCAATATGCATAGTATGGAGAAGACTATTTCAGAGTTGTATGGGATGCTGAAAACTGTTGAAAAGAACATCAAGAGTAACACCAAGGATGTTCTCATGGTCAATAAGGGAAAGGGGATGAAAAGGGTTGGAAAGGGTAAGGGCAAGGTCTTTAAAGGTTTTCAGAAGCCCAAGCCCAAATCCAAAGTTGAACCCAAAGCAAAGGAAGGAATTTATTTTTTCTGTAATGAGCCAGGCCATTGGAAAAGAAATTGCAATCTCTATTTGGATGATCTGAAGAAGAAAAAGGGTGTTGAGACTACCTCTTCAGGTATTCATGTTATAGAATTAAATTTATCTGCTTCTGCTTCTGATTCTTGGGTATTAGATACTGGATCAGGATCTCACATTTTTACAAATGTGCAAGGTCTAAAAAGGAGTAGATCATTGGCAAGAGGTGAAGTGTACCTACGAGTTGGCAATGGAGCAAGAGTTGCTGCCTTAGCTGTAGGAACTTATGAGTTACCTTTTCCTAGTGGACTTATTTTATCTTTAGAAAGTTGTTATTATGTACCTACTATGTGTAGGAATATTATTTCTGTTTCTTGTTTGGACAAGAAAGGATTTGAATTTATTATTAAGAATAATAAATGCAGTATTTATCAGGATAACATTTTCTGTGGATATGCTCCATGCACTAGTGGACTTTATGTTTTAGATGCCGAAGACACTAATGAAATGCCAATCTATAACGTTGATATAAAAAAAGTCTAAATCTAATGATTTAAACTTGACCTACCTCTGGCATTGTCGTTTGGGCCATATAAATAAGAAACGCATTTCAAAGCTACACCAAAATGGGCTTTTAAATTTATTTGATTATGAATCATTTGATACATGTGAATCTTGTTTACTTAGAAAAATGACTAAAACACCTTTTATTGGACAAAGTGAGAGGGCTAATGACTTATTGGGCCTAATACATTCTGATGTATGTGGACCATTAAGCTCAACTGCTAGAGGTGGTTTTCAATACTTCATAACTTTCATGGATGATTTTAGTAGATATGGTTATCTCTATCTAATGAAACATAAATCTGAATCTTTTGAAAAGTTTAAAATTTTCAAGAATGAAGTACAAAATCAACTTGGTAAAAATATTAAAACACTAAGATCTGATCGAGGTAGTGAATATTTAAACTAAGAATTTACAGATCATTTTAGAGATTATGGGATTGTTTCACAATTGACTCCTCCAGGTACACCACAATGGAATGGTGTGTCTGAACGTAGAAATCAAACTCTATTGGACATGGTTCGATCTATGATGAGTCAATCTGATCTTCTAATCTCTTTTTGGGGATATGCTTTAGAAACTGCTGCATTCATTTTGAATAGAGTTCCATCAAAGGCAGTTGAAAAGACACCATATGAGAAATGGACTGGAAAAACTC
This sequence comes from Mallotus nudiflorus, assembly GCA_947683625.1. Lineage (NCBI taxonomy): Eukaryota > Viridiplantae > Streptophyta > Magnoliopsida > Malpighiales > Euphorbiaceae > Mallotus > Mallotus nudiflorus. The sequence continues at coordinate 138,037 of CANTUR010001358.1, read as the reverse complement.
CCAATTTGTCTTTTCTTAAGATTTGGGACTGTGATGCTTTTGTGAAATGTCAAATCTCAGATAAAATAACACCCAAATCTGACAAATAACTTTTTGTTGGATATCCTAAAGAAACTAAAGGATATTACTTCTATAATGCGTCTGAGAATAAAGTGTTTGTGTCTCGGAATGGTGTATTTTTGATAAAAGAGTTTATTTCCAAAGGAACTAGTGGGAGCACAGTGCAACTTGAAGAAATTCAAGGCCCACAAAATAACATTGTACCTGATATGGAACCGTAGCTGAATCAACAAGAAGTTGTTGAGCCTGCACAAGTACCAAAAGGCCCAAGGAGGTCTGATAGGACACGTCAAATCCCTATGAGATATGGATTTCTCATAACTAGTGATTATGATGTGTTAATTATGGATCAAAATGAGCCCACATCCTATTAGGAGGCCATAAATAGTCCTGACTCTGAGAAATGGCTTGAAGCCATGAGATCAGAAATGCAATCCATGTATGATAATCAAGTATGGACCTTGATTGACCCAAATGATGGTTTAAAAACTATTGGGTGAAAATGGGTTTTCAAAAAGAAAATCGACATGGATGGCAATGTGCATACCTTTAAGGCAAGACTGGTTGCAAAAGGTTTCAAACAAACACATGGTATAGACTATGATGAAACCTTTTCACTAGTGGCTATGCTAAAATCTATTCGAATTCTCCTTGCCATAGTTGCATACTATGATTATGAAATATGGAAAATGGACATCAAAATAGCATTTCCTAATGGAAATTTACTTGAGGATGTGTACATGACACAGCCAGAGGGTTTTGTTAGTCCTAAGAATTCTGGAAAGGTATGCAAGCTTCAAAGATCCATTTATGGATTGAAGCAAGCATCTCGGAGTTGGAATCTTCATTTTGATGAAGCAGTCAAAGAATTTGGCTTCATTAAAAATGATGATGAACCTTGTGTATACAAGAAAGTTAGTGGGAGTGCTATTGTGTTTTTAGTGTTGTATGTGGATGACATACTACTCATTGGAAATGATATCCCTATTTTACAAAATGTTAAATCATGGTTAGGGAATTGTTTCTCAATGAAAGACTTAGGTGAAGCTGCTTATATATTAGGCATCAAGATCTATAGAGATAGATTTAAAAGTCTTATTGGCCTAAGTCAAAGCACTTATATTGATAAGGTATTGAACAGGTTTAATATGCAAGATTCCAAGAGAGGATTCTTGCCAATGTCACATGGCATTAGTCTCAGCAAGACTCAGTGTCCTATGACATAAGATGAGCGAGATCGCAAAAGTAAGATTCCATATGCTTCTGCTATTGGATTTATCATGTATGCAATGTTGTGTACTCGACCTGATGTTTCATATGCCTTAAGCACAACGAGCAGATACCAATCAAACCCAGGTGAAAGTCACTGGACAGCAGTTAAAAATATCCTTAAGTACTTAAGAAGAACTAAGGATGCATTTTCACTGTATGGTGGTCAGGAAGATGAGCTAGTTGTAAATGGTTACACAGATGCTAGCTTCCAAACTGACAAGGATGATTTTCGATCACAGTCAGGATATGTGTTTTATTTGAATGGAGGTGCAGTGAGCTGGAGGAGTTCCAAGCAAGACACTGTTGTTGATTCTACAACAGAAGCTGAGTACATAGCTGCCTTAGAAACAGCTAAGGAAGCTGTTTGGATTAAGAAGTTCATAACTGGACTAGGTGTTATTCCTAGTATATCAGATCCAGTGAACTTATATTGTGACAATAATGGAGCTATAGCCCAAGCTAAGGATCCCAGATCACATCAGAGATCCAAACACATACTCAGGCGTTATCATCTTATTCGAGAAATTATTGAGAGAGGAGACGTCAAGATATGCAGAGTACCTACAAATGATAATGTTGCTGATCCACTGACTAAGGCTCTTCCACAGCCTAAACATGAGAGTCATGCTAGGTCCATGGGTATTCGATATGATGTTGATTGGGCCTAGTGCAAGTAAGAGATTGTTAGTGATATGCACTGGGTCAATCATTTGTGATTATGTATTGACTTTCTTATTTTGTTAATAAAGAGGTATTATATTATCATTTGATTTTATGATAATTACATAAATAGTTAATTCTTACTAAGGCCATCAAGTATGTGACTTGATAGTAAAACCCTTAGATTAAAATAAGAGTTCTATTCTAATTATCCCTAGCCATTTATTCATTATATGAATATTAAAGTATTAAGGCTAGTATGATGTTGATTGATGGTTATGTTTTACTAATCATAAATATGAGATATTAAGTCAACTCATAGGTACATTATGAGAGATCATGTACTGGATTGACCCACAATGAGAATGCTACATAGATTATTATCATAAGTATTTCTTATCACAATAATTTTATTTTGATCCTTTGACCTTGAAATCATCATGGATTTCTACATAGCTATTTTATGTTTTGACACATTCTAACATTATCTTTAACCGGATGATTAAAAGGATGTTGTTGGATATAAAATTAGTTATGTGAGGAATGTGAGTAATTTAGAAGGAATTTATCCCTCATTAATATGAGAAAGATATCTAAAGGCCCCTTGATGAGATATATTGAAGGAAAATGCATGGCCATGCTGAAATGAATTGATAAAGAGTTATCATTTTCAGTCTACTTGGAATCAAGTCATAATATTGAACTATATAAGGATGACATTCTATGCCTTATGTTCAATTAAGATATCATGTGATAAAACGACAATAAAATTCACTGTAATTAGGTTATGTCGGATTATTGACTTCACATGACTTGGGTAGTCATAATGTCTTGCTAGAGGCCACTTATGACTTATAGGCCTAAATAGAGATTTAGGCCCACTGCCAATGTTATGTGAACCTACAGGGTCACACACTTAGAACAAGCCCAAAACGGATATGGGTTTAATAAGCCCAAAATAAACTCTGTAGAAATAAATAATTAAAGTGTTTTATTTATTTATTTGTTTGTTTATTTATTTAAGATAAATGTTATTTTAAATAAATAAATAAGATATTATTTTTGATTTGTTTTTAAACAAAATCAGAATATAATAAATGAAAAATTACCAAAAGGTCATTGGTAAGTGAAACCCTAATTTGGAGTCTATAAATATGTTATATTCTCTAGGGTTTCACACACTTGTTTTTCTGCCTTCAAATTCGTCTTCTTTCTTCTTAGAAAACAAAGATAGAGTTTTTCCTTATATTCTTGATTTGTGAGACAGTCAAGGAGGTTGCTAGCGTACACACTCAAATTCATTTTGTGAAGGGCTGTTCATGTGGATACCTATAGAGGACGCATCCTTTTGGAGACGTCTTGATCCAAACAACCAAGCCAAAAAAAAGCTCGAGGTAAGGTGTCACCGGTGTGAACCTCCTCTCATCCTTTCAGAGAATCTTGCCTCTTCTACGTTTTGGTAAGATTTTAAAACCCTAGATTTAATCAAGTAGTCGAATTACATGGATCCAAGCTTGGGAACGTGATAAAATTTTAATTTTTCGCTACGTTTGTATCATGAATCCCAACAATGACATCGGGTCAAATCTCAATTCTGTGTCAGTCTGTATTTTGTAATCGTAGATCGAGTCTCTAAAAGTTTAAGTTAGAAATTTATTTTAATTTTCCATGATTATTTTTATTATTTAGTTATGCTGAAACCGAGATCTAGTGGACTAGGCCCATCGTACCTGTCTTGAAGAGCACACACCTATGAGTTGTTATTTCATATATACATTGCATTTAAGTTGTATGTTTTAGAAATACATGTTTTAATTGAATTTATTCATAAATTTCTTTAACAAATGATTAGTATACTTTAGGTATATTGTTATAACCCGAGTTTTTAAATTATTTTAATATAAAATAGGATATACAATGTTAATAATTTTGAAACTATATTTAATTATTTTACTATTTCATGAGTTATTGTTATTATTTACGTTTAATTAATATATTTTACATAAACATGTCTTTAAATTATTTTTATTTTGGGAAATAGTGTTTTAATAAATCTTTAACTTAGAGCATTAATATTTTAATATTATTATTTTAATGAATGATATTATTGACCTAAATTTTTATGAATAATGCATTATTTTGCATGCATGAATAATATTAGGGTTTAATAATTATGTTATGTGTATATACTGTGTTTTAATTGTGTGGTGTGTGTTTTTGTAGAATTATATATTAAAGTTTATTATATATATATATATATATATATATATATATATATACAAATATTAAAAACCAAAAACCCATTTTCTTTCCTTATTCCTTCCTGATCGTCTCCTTCCTCACCATCACCATCCGTTTCCCTCTATTTAGAGTGCCTCCAGCTCATCCACCATCGACCACCTTCTCCTCCAGCAGCTTTGTCGCCTCCTGTTGTCCTCTCCGGCGCCGATGAAGCTTGAGGAACTCGATTTGGCCGAAAATTACTCTCTTCATCGTTCAAGTCCATTCCGGCCACCAAAATCAATGATTCTGGTGCCATTGGACTCATGAGACTCCCTAGAGAATGATTCCAAGCTTTCTTTTGCCTAAAAATTTGATTTGGTAAGGTTTTAAGCTAGTTTTCAATTTTCACCATTTTTGGTTCTTGATTTTTTTAAACTTCACTCTTTGTGATTCAAGCTTAATTCCTTTACAAATATTGTTCCCCTTAGCTTAATATACCTTTGGAAATTTTTGTGTAATTTTTGGAATTTATTTTAATTTTTGTGAATTTTTTATTATTTTATAATTTTCATAAATTAATTAAATAAATTGTGAAATTATGATTTTTAGTGTTTTTGGTGGTTGAAATTAATTTTAGAATTTAATTTATAATTTTTGTGATTTTTGTGTAACTTTTATAATTTTATTTAGTTTATGTCAATTTTGGAAATATAGGTTATAAATGTATTTGTTAAAATTAATTGAATTATATGTTGAGAAAATTATTTTGGAGTATTTATATAATTTCTATTGAATTTTTGAGTATTTTTAGTATATTATGTGAATTTTTATATACTAGGGGTATTTTGGTGATTTGGTAGTAATTTTAGTTGAATATTAAGTTTAATTAGTTTTAATAATTATTTGAAGTATAAAAATGATTTTTATAAATTATTTACTATTTTTAACTAATTAAAACTATTTTTCAAAAATTATTTTCAAATTATATATAATATACTATTTTTGTAAATAAATGGGTTTTTAGTAACTCTTAATATATTTTTGGACTAATTAAGTAATTTGGATTTATAAAATGAATTTTTATTAATATTTGTGAATTTATCGAGAAATATCGATTTTTAATAATATTATATTAATATTAGGGTTTTTAAGTAAATATTGGTGAAATAATTATTTTTAATGTTTAAATATTTAAATTGCTATATTTTGGTACTTAAAGGGCATTTTTGGTATTTATGGTATTTTAATATATTTTTTATATTTTATTGTGAATTGTGGACCTCGGTCGATGGAATATGCAATTTAGGATTTCGACCGAGGGTTGTGAGAATATTTCGTGAATTCTATTCGAAGTATATTTTTCTTGCAGGACCAGCTCTACTTTTTAAGTAGAGAGATGTCTGTTTTACAAAGGAGGTTCTGCTAAATTCTCGTAAAATGTGACATCGGGTCTAATTTATATTCTCTGTCTATGTTTAGAATTATAGATTGAGTCTCTAGAAATTAAGTTAGAATTATTCTGATTTCGTGTTATTATTTTATTGTTAGTTGTGCCGAGACTGAGGCTTAGTGGACCAGGCCCGTCGGACCCATCTCGAGAAGCGCACAACTGTGAGTTATTATAATGTATATGCATTGCTTATGTTGCATGTTTTAGACTTTTATGTTTTAAATATCAATTTTTGCATAATTACCTATTTGAATATTTAAGTATATTTTAAATATAATTTTAGTATATTTTCGGTATATTATGAAATAAATGCATGTTTTTCCTTTTCAACTAAATCTACCTTGTTTTTAAATATATTATTGGTTTAATATAATATATTCCATGATTTATTTAAGTTGATTATATGTATATATACCTAAAATAATACTTAGTTTATTTTAGGTATATTGCTGGTATATATATGGTATATTTGTTTATTTTAAATATCATTATGCATCATTTATTTTCCTGAATGTATGTTTTAATATAAATGAAGGATACCGATAGAATGTACTTCCTAGTGGGCAGCACTAAGACCGAGTTCGTACTGGTGTGATAGATGATAGGTTGAATTACTAACCTATTCGAGGAAAAAAGACTTGATTGATATTGATGTGATTGAGAGTGTGATTGTTGGAGCTCGATTGACCAAGTGTCTCGGGGCCAACACACTGTCAATCAGATTGCTGGAGCTCAGATGACTTAGTGTCTCGGGGCCAGTCTACTGTCCAGTTGGATTAAGTGAATTATTTGGAACTAAGTGGGCTTGTATGGCTAAAGCGAGTTCTATTGACATTTGAGGTTGCGAAAATATAGGATTCTATTTGATCCTTCATAAACTGATGGTTTTCATTATAAAATGATTTTCCTTTGCATCTGTGTGTATTTTCTTGTATATATAATTATTTATTATATATACTATTGAGTGTCTGCATTTAACATTTAGTTATGCATGTATATATATTATAATAATTCACTCAGTAAAATCTGGCTCCCCTCTGTTGGTATTTTTCAGGAGAGTCTTCAACTTCAGACCTCAGCAATAAACCTATCCGCCAGATTTCTTCCGCTCCGGCCTTATTATGAAAATCACTTACTTGAGTTTTATTTTATACTCTAAACACTACAGTAATTATTGTATTTAAAAAGTTTGTGGGTTGTACTTGTAATTATACTTGTATGAAATTTTAAATTCAGAGTGTTACTCTGAAGATTTGTACTTAAAAGGATTTCTATTTATGATATATATGATGTGACTTTATGTTACTAAAGGATTTATTTTATTATTGAGATTTAATTTCCTCTGAATAATATTTTATTTATTTTATTTTATTGCATGTTGTATTTTTAAGGCTTGCTATGGGTTCCGGATTCGAAAGAATTTTCGTTCCCTAGCGCCGGTCATGACCCCCTATTTTGGGTCGTGACATATATTTTTAGTATACTTTTAATATATTTCTAAATAAATGCATTTTTTATCTTCAATAAATATACCTAGCATGTTTTAGTATATTAATGGTTTATTTTAGTATATTGTATGATTGATTTGAACTTATCTGACATATATATACTCGAAATATATTTAGTTTATTTTAGGTGTATTTCTAGTGTCTATATGGTTTATATTGCCATTTGAATTTATATCATGCATCATTTATTTTCCGAATGAGTGCTTTATTTTTTTTAAAAAAGTGAAGGATGTCAATAGAATGTGCTACCTAGTGGGCAGCATTAGGACCAAGTACGTATCAGTGCGATAGTGTCACGACCCAAAATAGGGGCCATAACCGGCGCTAGAGAACGGGAATTCTTTCGAATCCGAAACCCGTAGCAAGCCTAAAAATAAAATAAAACATGCAATAGTAATAACAATATATAATGCAGCGAAAATAAAAATCGTGAATATCACAATAACATTTCCACCAACTGGATTTAAATTAAATACTCATCTCATATATATATATAAACTCTTTTAATACAAATCCAGTTCAAATATAATACAACATCTCTTTAACAATTTAATGACTACTGTAGTGTCTAGATAAAATAAAACTCAAGACTCAGATAAGCAATTTACATAAAGAAGTCAGGGCGGAAGAAATCCGGTATACATGTCTGCTACTGAGGTCTGAAGACGATGACTCTCCTGAAAAATAGTCAACGGAGGGGAGTCAGACCTTACTGAGTGAATTACTATAATATATATACATGCATACTAAATGACAATGCATACAATCAACAGTATATATCTAATATGTATATATACAGGCAAATACACACAGATGCAATAAAATCATTTTATATATATTTCATTGAAAATCATCGTTTATGAAGGATCAAATAGAACCCTATAATATCGCAACCTCGAAAATAGTGTTAGACAACACTCTAGCCATACAGGTTCACTTATTCTAAAATATTCACTTATTCCATTTGGACAGTAGACTGGCCCCGAGACACTAAGTCAACCGAGCTCCAGCAGTCTGACTGTCAGTGTGATTGGCCCCGAGACACTTGGTCAACCGAGCTCCAGCAATCACACTCCCAAATCATATCACACATCAAATATTCATATCCAATCAATATCCACAAACTGGTTAGTAATATAGCCTAAATGCTATAAGCGTACCGGTACGTACTCGGTCCTAGTGCTGTCCACTAGGTAGCACGTTCTATTAATATCCTTCATTAATAAATATAAAACATTCACTCATAACTCAATGATGCATGAATTCAAATAAAATAACAATATAAACCATATATATACTGGAAATATACCAAAAGTAAACCAGGTATATTTCGAGTATATATATGTCAAATAAATCCAATCAAATTACAAATTAAGCTAGAAATATATTTAAAACATTTTAAATATAATTTATTAATAAAACATGCATATAATTTAATATATACCAAAAATAAACCAAAAGTAAACTAAAAATAAACTTAGGTACTAACCAAATTATTTCTGCATATTTAATCAAAATGAAACATATATTTCTAAAATCATGCATCTTAAAGCACATATATATAAAATAGTAACTTACACTTAGTGCGCTCCTTGAGATGGATCCGACGGGCCTAGTCCACTAGGCCTCGGTCTCGGCGCAACTAGACAAACAATAACGACAGAAATCAGAATAAACCTAACAGAAAATCCTAGAAACTCGATCTAGAATATTAAACACAGAATCAAAATTAGGGTTCGACTGGACATCACGTTTTACGAGAATTCTACCAAAAATTCGACAGAACCTCCCCTGTAAAACGGACATCTCTCTACTCAAAGAGTAGAGCCGACCCTACAAAGAAACACACTTCAAAAAACAGGTTCAACCACACATCCACAACCCCTCGGTCAGACTCCAAACTACAGTCTACCGACCGGGGTCCACAAACACAGAACAATTTCAGAAATACTAAAAATACCCTTATAACATAGAAATACATTTTATACATAGAAATTACATAATTAACCTTAAAACACAGTAAAAACCAATAAAAACTCATTTTATTAGTAAAATCGTATATTATATATATAATTGAAAATAATTCACGAAAAATAGTTTTAATTAGTTAAAAATACTAAATAATTTGTAGAAATCATTTTTATACCTTAAATAACTATTAAAACCAATTAAATTACATTTTTAGCCAATTTTGTGTAAAATTACCAAAATGCCCTTATATATATAAATATACTAAAATTCATTCAAAAATTCACCAAAAATAGTATAATTATCCAAAATTAATTTTCTCAACATATTTATCAATAATATCAATAATTAAACTCAATTAACCAATTAATTTCAATTAAAAACACAATTAACCCTAATTTTCCAAAATTACATAAACTTAAATAATTCAAAATAAATACATAAAAATTCATAAAAATTCCAAATAAATTTCTATAATTCATTTCAACACCTATATTCATCATAAAACATAATTTCATAATTTAATTAATTAATTTTCGAAAATTAGAAAATAATATTAAAAAATTCAAAAATACTCAAAAATCAAAATAATCTCCAAAAATTCCAAAAAAATTCACACATGTATATTAAGCTAAGGGGAACAACATTTGTTAAGGGAATTTCCATGAATCAAACAATTTGAAGTTCAAAAAAAATAAAAAACCCTAAAATGGCCGAATTAAAGATTTAGCTCAAACCTCATCAACCACTTGATTTCAGGCCAAAAGGAGCTTAGAATAGGGACCACCGGAGCTCAAGGAGTCGATGAAGACTGGCGGTGCACGAAATGGTGGCCGGAATCGTGGTCGACGGCGAAGAGCTCAACTTGCTGCCATCGCGAATTTCGGGTGTTCCAGCGGGCTTCCGACGGCCTGGTCACGTCGGAGAGGAAGAGGAAGGAAGGGGGAGGAGGATGGCGGCAGCTGGTGGCGGCGAAAGGCGGTCCGGCGAGCTGGAACGGGAGGCACAGTGAGGGTAGGCGTCGGGAGAGAAGAAGGAAGAGGGAGGGGCAATTCAGTAATTTGGCAAAAATTTTGATTTTCAACTATATATATGTATATATATATATACTTTATACTATATATTAAAATAATATTAAATTACACACACATTAAATATACACCACACACTTATAATTTAATATTTTAATAATTTAATACTAAATAAAATAATTAAATAACAATAAAACTAATAAATAAATAATAAAATAATAGGGTAATTAATTAAACACTAATTAAATAAATAAGTACACATATATACATTATTTAGTATTTTAAAAATATGTATGAGTTCATGCAATTATGGAAATTTATTTAAAATAATTAAATATAAATAGTTTACGTATCAATTTCCTCGAAAATGCAAGTCTTGGAAAAATTTTACGTAAAACAATTAAAATAATAATAAACAATTAAAATTAGCTTTAATTAAATAACAGACTCATAAAAATTTCATAAATATATACAAAAATTATTAACACTGTATATTCCGATGCAGTATAAAAATATTTAAAAACACGGGATATTACAGATAGATTGTAGGATTGCTACTAACTTATTTGTGAAAATTATGACATGATTGATATGATGGAGATTGATGTGATTGAGGGTATGATTACTGGAGCTCGGTTGACCTAGTGTCTCGGGGCTAATCTCACTGACAGTCAGACTGCTGGAGCTCAGTCAACTTAGTGTCTCGGGGTCAGTTTACTGTCCTGATGGATTAAGAGAATTTATTTGGAATTAAATGAGCCTATATGGCAGAGTGATGTCATGGTTATTTGAGGTATGATCATTTAGGGTTCTATTTAATCCTTCAAAACTGATATTTTTTTTTAGTATTGTCACGACCCAATACGGGAACGAGAATTTTTTCGAATCCGGAACCCGTAGCAAGCCTAAAAATAAAAAAAACGTGCAATAATAATAATAATAATAATAAAATATTGTGCAGCGGAAATAATTTTCATAAATAAAATAAAGTAATGCTCCATCAAACTTGTTTAAAGAAACAAGCTCATGCTCATATATAAATAATATCTTTTGAATACAAATTTCAGTTCAAATATTTAAAATTCAATCTCATTTAAATATGATACATAAATTTCACAAACGACTATAACTACTGCAGTGTCTAGATTATAAAATAAACTCAAGTAAGCAGTTTACATAGTGAAACTAGGGCGGAAGAAATCCAGCGTATGGGTCTACTACTGAGGTCTAAAGACGTAGACTCTCCTGAAAAGTAGTCAACGGAGGGAAGTCAAACCTCACTGAGTGAATTGTTATAATATATATACATGCATAACTAAATGACAAATGCACACAGTCAACAGTTTATATAATAAATATATATACAAGCAAATACACACAGATGCAGCAAAATCATTTTGTAAAACATCCGTATATGAAGGATCAAATAGAACCCTAGAAAATCGCAACCTCAAACAGTGTTAGACAACACTCTAGTCATACAGGCTCACTTATTCCAAATAAATTCACTTGTTCCATTTGGACAGTAGATTGGCCCCGAGACACTAAGTCAACCGAGCTCCAGCAGTCTGACTTTCAGTGTGATTGGCCCCGAGAAACTTGGTCAACCGAGCTCCAGCAATCACACTCTCAAATCACATCACAAATCAAATAAATCAATCCAATCAATATCCATAAATAGGTTAGTAATATAGCCTAAATGCTATCGGCGTACCGATACGTACTCGGTCTCAGTGCTACCCACTAGGTAACACGTTCTATTGAAATCCTTCATTTAAATACAAAACATACATTCATAAAATCAATGATGCATGATATTAAATAAAATAGCAACATCAACCATATATATACTAGAAATATATCAAAAATAAATCAAGTATATTTCGAGTATATATATGTCAAATAAATTCAATTTAATTATGAAATAATCTAGAAATATACTTAAAATCATTTTGAGAATAATTCATTAATAAAACATGCATATAATTTGAAATATACCAAAAATAAACCCAAGAAATAATTAAACTATTCATGCATAATTTATAAAATAAATCATACATTTCTAAAAATATGCATCCTAGAATACGTATATATAAAATAACAACTCACTGTTATTGCGCTACACAAGACAGATCCGACAGGCCTGGTCCACTAAGCCTCGGTCTCGGTGCAACTAATCAAACAAATGACAACAAGAAATCAGAATAAATCTAACAGAAATTCTAAAGACTAGATATAGAAACTTAGACACAGAATTAGAATAGAAATTTGACCGGACATCACGTTTTACGAGAATTTTATCAAAAATTCGATAGAACCTCCCCTGTAAAACAGATACCTCTCTACTCAAAGAGTAAAGTCGGTCCTACAAAGAAATACACATTCAAGAATAAACACAATTCATAATCACACAATCCCTCAGTCGGACTTCAAATTACAATTTCATCGACCGAGGTTCATAACTCACGAAATAATTACAGAAATACCGAAAATGCCTTTTAATACTAAAAATAAATTTTATAAATCCAAATTATATAATTAATCCTAAAACTTACTAAAAATCAATAAAAACTCATTTACTTAGAAAAATCATATATTATATATAATTTGAAAATAAATTACGAAAAATAGTTTGAATTAGTTAAAAACACTAAATAATTTGTAGAAATCATTTTTATACCTTAAAAAACTATTAAAAACAATTTAATTATATTTTTAGCCAATTTAGTGCCAAATTACCAAAATACCCCTAGTTACGTAAATTCCCTAAAATTTATAAAAAATTCATCAAAAATAGTATAATTACTCAAAAATTAATTTCTCAATATATAATTCAATAAAATCAATAAATATATTCAATTAACCAATTAATTTCAACAAAACACATAATTAACCTAATTTTCAAAAAATTACATAAACTAAATAAATTCCAAATAATTATATAAAATTCAAAAAAATTACAAATAAATTTCTAAAATTAATTTTAACACCTATAAACACCATAAAACACAATTTCATAATTTAATTAATTAATTTTCAAAAATTAGAAAATATTAATAAAATAATAAAAAATTCACAAAAATCAAAATAATTCTAAAAAATTATACAAAAATTCACAGAGCAATATTAAGCTACTAGGATCAATTTTTGTGAAGAAATATTGCATGAATCATTCAAATCGAAGATCAAAAAAATCAAAAACCCTAAATGGCCGAAAATGTAAAATCGAAATCTAGGGAAATCTAGACCATTTCAAGTGAAACAAAGCTTGAAATGGACTCATCGTAGCTCAAGGAGAAGATAGAGACCAGTGGAATTAAAAATGGTGGCCGGAATCACGTCGATTGGATCTAGGGTCGATTTTTGGCTTCTCAGGTTGTTACAGCGTTCACCGACACCGGAGAGGGGGAAGGGGCTGGCTGAGCTGCTGGAAATGGTGGTGGCACACCGAAGGGCACAGTGACGGTGAAGGAATGGTGAGATCAGCGCCGGAAATGGGAAGAAACTGATCGGGGAAGAAGAAGGAGAGGGAGTGGCAAAATGGTAAATAACTCAAACTTTATTTTAGTTAATGATATATATATATATATATATATATATATATATATATATATATATATATATATATATATATATATATATCTCTCACTTTATTATTATTTTAATATATAATTTAACACACACAATAAATGTCCACCACACACTTTAATAATAATATATATACACATATTTAATTAATTAATATAAAAACTATATAATATAATTTAATTATAAAATAAACCCTAATTTAACTTTAAATGCATGCACAAACATGTATTTTATTTGGCACTTTAAAATCACGCATGAGCTCATGCAAATTTACTAAACCGGTTAAAATAATTAATATTTAATTATTCACGTCTTAATTTTTTTGAAAATAAAATTTTTGAAAGAATTTTATGTAAATGACTCAAAATAATTAAAAATAATTAAAAATGACTTTAATAAATAACAAACTCATTAAATAATCATAAATATCTATAAAAATTATTAACACTGCATATCCTGATGCCGTTTAAAATTATTTAAAAATCCGGGATATTACAAGTATTATATATAAAGTGATTTTCAGCATTTGCGTGCACATGCATGTATGTATATATTTATTATATATATATGATTGTTTGCATTGGACATATAGGAGATGCGCTAACAATTCACTCAGTGAGGTCTGACTCCTCTTAGTTGATATTTTTACAGGAAAGTTTTCTTCTTCAGACTTCAACAGTAGGTCTATTCGCCGGATTTCTTCTGCCCCGACTTTATTATATAAATCATTTACTTAGTTTTATATTGTACTCTAGAAACTGCAGTAATTGTATTTGTATCGGTTGAGAGTTGTATTTAATGCTTGTATGTGATTTTAAATTTAAAGTTTTTCTCTGAAAATTGTATTAAGATATTTCATGTTATGATATGAAAGAAAATATTTTTATTACATAATTATTGAGATTTAAATTCTAATGAATTTTTATTTATTGCATATTTTTATTCTTTTAAGATTTGCTACGGGTTCTGGATTCGAAAGAATTTCCGTTCCCTAACACCGATCATGACCCCCAGTTTGAATCGTGACATTTTATAACATAAATTTTGAGTAAAATTTTAAAATAATTTAAAATTTAAGTGAATATTTGACATTTAAAAAGTTTTGACGAAAAACTTTTGTATTATATAATAAAATTTTTATTATAATATATTTTTTACTCATAGTATCTTTATCTAAACAAAGGTATAATCTTCATTGAAAATAAAATTTGTATAAATTAGAATATTTTTAAAAAGTAGTATTTTTACAAATTTTTTATATATTAACATTTCTTGGGTACACATATATTTGTACTTTTCAAATTTAAATATAAAAATGTTATTCTTATAAAGATTTTATATGTTAAATAAGTGAGTGAAACAATTTGAAAAGTGATATAGAAAATAGAAAGTAAAAAAATTAGTATAAATATTAAAAATATAAAACTTTAAGAATTAAAAAAATATATATTTTGTTGAAAAATTACACTTTAATCCATAAATTAACAGTAAAATTCATGGAATGATGAATTAATATAACGAAAATAAAACTTATAAATGTTAGAATGTATTATCAAAAAATGAAAAATACACTACCTCAGAAGTTTTAGTAATGTACCCTTAAAATCATTGTCGGGATGAATATAAGAATTTTCAATAGCAAGTTAAATATTAAGGAGAAAAAGACGTTTAGAATTTTTTTAGAGATTTTTAGCACTCTTGAGTCACTTTAATGGACTGCAATTGAGTGACAAAAACTATATAGTAAAAACATTTCTTATGCAATTTGTTCCAACATTGGAAAATTGAATTTATAAAACTACAAAAGCAAAAACGACGCCGTGCAGTTGAACCAAAAAGCACCCATCACATGTTTGGAATTGAGTAAAATAGGAGATGATAGAAAATAGATAAGAAAAATCAGAGAGGAAAATTTATTTTTTTTATTTAGAACGAGCAAATAATATATAAAGGAAGGAAAATTATATTTATTTTCCTCTAAACCTTATCTCTCCAATTTGAAGAGAAAATGAAGAAAAAATAAAAGAAAATACACTGTTAATTTCATTTTACAATTTTACTATTATTTACTTTTAACTTCAACTATCTTTATTTTATATATAGACATAATAGAAAATATATTATATATTTATTTTTTTTAAATATTTTGTCTCTAATAAAAGAATACATTTACTTTTTGATCTTTATAATACATTTACTTTTTGATCTTTATATTATTTTCTTTCAATTCAAAAATAAAAAAAAATAAAAGAAAAAAAGAAAAATCTCATTTTCTTTTACTCCCTTTCTTCCCAATCCAAATACAGTGCAAGTAAGATGCTAATCTCACCGCCAGAGACGTGGCTTATATCTAAAGCAGAAAGGGATCAAATGCCTTTTCTTGGCCAGTTATTTTTTGTGGACGGTGACAGCCTCCCACGGAGAGCCACCATACACACACGCGCCAACCCTTCTCTCTCTCGCTCGCTCGCTGTCAACCCTACGTTTTCTCTCGATTTCTCTATTTGATTTTTTTATTTTTTTTTCTCGGGAAAAAAAAAAAAAAATGGTAAGCCATTTTCTTCACTCTTATCAGCTCTTAATTTCATTTTCAATTTCAATTTTAATTAGATTTACTGGTTCAATGATGTTGGGAAAGGTTTTTACTGACATGTATGAATCTGATTATTTCTGTTGCTGTTTTCATTGGTTGACCATTTTTTTTAACTAAAATGTTATGAATTTTAATATTATATAAGTGAATGCAAATATGTATGGAACAACCAAATCCAATATATAATACATACATATTAATTAAAATTAATACTAATATAATGTTTTAAATTAATTATTTGATATCTGATAAAAACAAATTAATTATTTAATACGTATTTATTATTATTATAATAATTAAATTACTATTAGAGTATGTTGTCCGTATTATTTACACTATTTTTTATTAATTATTTTAAAAGATAGAAAATTTTAATTTTTTCAGGTCATAATATTATATTTTCTACTATAATATATAGTAAATTTTTTATTTGGTTATTAAAAAATTAAAAAATTCAAATATACATAAAATTTAAGCAAAAAATTAAATTTCTTTTGTAATAAAATTTAAAAATAAATTAAAAGTAGTTGTTAAATTTAATTAAAATCCATAATGCCAATGTATTAATAATATTTATTATAAAAAATTTTAATTAGTTAAATTATTTAAAATTTTAAAATAATTTATTTTATAGTCCATGCGATGCATAGATTTATAACTAGTGGAGTTTAAGTTATAGTACTTTTAATTTTATATTACTAAAAATTGAAATATGATGTTAACATTTATTTTGAATATAATTTTTTACTATTCTTATATTTATTAAAATTAAAAAATATGAGGATTTATTTATGAACACGACAATTGAACGAGTTAAATCATAAAATCCTTTTCTCATGAATTAAGTTACGTGTAACATTGGCTTGACTTGAATTTTAAACTTTAGATTTTATAGTAAAACTTATCTCCGACCTAACATTGTTTTAAGTCGGATTCGTCATTCAAGAAAAGAACATAAAAATAATAATGAGAGTTTATGCGTGAATTTGCGCTATATATATAGATTGTAAAATAAAATGATGATATAAATAATTTAAATGAAACAATAATTAAATAAGTTAAAAATAAAATAAATTATATTAATTTTATTTTTTTAATTTTTATTGTCATAAATTTTAATTATAATAAGATTTATTTTTAAAATTATTATATTAATATTGAAGTATGTATAATAGTGTTTTACTTAAAAAATAATATTACGTAATTATTGTAATTTTTTAATGGTTTAGAAAAAATATTTTGAGTGATTTAAGGTAAAAAATACATAATATATAAATAATTTTAGAATTTAAATAGTATTGAAATATGTATAATATTGTTTTAGTTAAAAAGTAATACTAAATAACTATTAAAAATATTTTACTTTTAATAAAAAATTTAAATTTTTAATAATTTGATACATCAAATTTTTAAATGAATATTCCAATATTAAAGTAGACACTTATCAAATTTTTGATTTAATAACTTTAGATTCAAAATTTAATATATATATATATATATATATATATATATATATATATATATAGTAGGATTGGTGATACATCTAATCCAACAATGTGTGTGGGCTTATTTGCAAGGGTAATTCGACTGCTGGTCTCAATATGGTAATTTGTGTGAAAAGATAAGTTAAGGGCATTGCATTCCCTCAGCATATGAAATAGCCGACTTTATTTATGTCTTATTCTAGCAATAATAATAATAATAATAATAATAATAATAAACATAAGTTTCAATTATTGAGAACTTTATAAGTGTTTCAATTATGTCAAATTGCAATTAATTTAAGATAAGTTTTCTTTTTTTAAATATAATTATCTCATATATTCCATTTGTTATAAAATTTTAATTAATTCAGATTGATTTAAATAAATTTTATAAAAAATTATTTTTTAACACACAAGACTACAGATTTAAATTTTAATTAAAAAAATCTAATTTATTGCCAAACCAATTGATAAACGTTTTAGTTAATGAGTGCCTACAGCCACACATTTATAACATATGCAATAAAGATTTGAAGAATGGGAAAGGAAGTAACAAAAACACTCCATTAGGTATACTTGGATCAAAATGCAGCAAGTAGTTTTCCAGGCAGTTAGACCACTTGCACATCTCCTACTCCTAGGATATGACTTGACAAACATATGAGCTATGGCTTACAGTTTAGCACACATATTTCAATCATTGCACTATATCGGGTGTGCATTTGATCGGTTCGATTGATTTTATACTATTTTTAATCAAATCAAATTAATAGAATTAAATTAAATTAGAATCAAATCAAATCGAATTAAATCAAATTAAATTAAAAAATCAAACCGAATCGGATTGAAATAATAAAAAATTTTAAAAATATTAATTATTTTAATTTTTTATTACATTATTATAATATTTTAAAATTAAAAAAAAATTAAAATTCAACTAGCTAAATTTTTTAGATAGAAAATTGAACTGAATCGAACCAAAATTTTAATTCTATTTAAAAAATAAAAAATTTTACTCAAACAAACCAAACCAAACCAAACCAAACCAAATTTGTTCGATTTAATTTTCAGTTGAGTTAATTTGAAAGTTTCCCCTACTGCCACTTATTGGATGAAGGAGAATTTGTGATAAAACCCACATGCAAGAACTACATGTCCAAGTGCCCAAAATTTAAAAAAAAAAATTATTTTGGAATCTTTCAAATTTCTTTTTTTTTTTTTTAATAGTAAAGATAATCTAATTAGATAGGGTGTCAACAAAATTATACTTCATTTTGAATCATTTTAAAAATATATTTTCAATTTTAGTTCTATGCATTAAAAAATAAATTACAAAAAATAATTTTAGAAGAAATAAACTCTAATCTTGATAAGATGCTGCTCTTACCAACTATACTAACCTTTTGAATCTCTCATTTATTTTTAACTTATTGTTATGATGAGTATTATAAAAAATTGAACTCTAATTGATGAGAAAAGACTAAAGGAAACGTCTTAGCAAATGCACCAATCTTCATGAACATATAGTTATGATGAGAATAATATTGGAGATAAGAACCAAAGATGGAAAGAAAGGAATGTCACTTTCCAATGCTTGCTTGCTTAATTGATTAAGGCAGTGAGCACCAAAACCACAAGCTTTCTATATAAATCCAAAAGGCTACATGGTTAGCAGCAACAAGAAGATACAAACCAAGTAGTCACTCGCTCCTTACCACTAGAAGTTGTGGAAGCTATTAGCATCCTGCCAATTACTTAGCCCTTATCATATTTCCCTCCTAATCATGCACCCTTTCTCTTCTTTTTCTTCTTCTTTATAGGCGTACACATAAAAGCTAAATTCAACTCCAATCATTCACTCTTCTCTACACTTACACAGCTAAAACATTGTCTTTTCTATCTCACAGAGAGATGGTAACTACTTCCTTAACAAGCTCTGATACAAATTATTAAACCATTTTGCGAATTCTTTCTTTTAACAATTCTCGACTTTCTAACAGGTTTTAGTAGTCAGCCATGGCGATGAAGATGCTGCACATCATGACATTGCAGTAGATTTTCGTGGAAATCCAGTGGACAAGTCGAAAACTGGAGGATGGCTTGCTGCAGGACTAATATTGGGTGCTTTGTTGTACTTGACAATAATTTATGTATGCTGGTTTAAGTTGTAATGATGCTTTTCTAACTTCAGTAGAGAAATTTGTATTTTTTTTTCCTTTGTGCAGGGACCGAGCTCTCTGAGAGGATATGTGTGATGGGCATATCAATGAATCTAGTGACGTACTTAGTTGGAGATCTGCATATTTCATCTGCAAAATCTGCAACTATTGTCACCAACTTCATGGGTACTCTTAATCTTCTTGGCCTTCTTGGTGGTTTCTTGGCAGATGCTAAACTTGGTCGATATTTAACTGTTGCAATCTTCTCATCTGTAACTACTGTGGTGAGCCCTGAAATTTCAGAATACTGTTGAACTACATATCTTCTATATATAGTTGAATAAACAACTATAAGACTGGAGGCCCTTGTACTGATTATTTTCCATCTTCATCAGGGGGTAATACTCCTAACACTGGCTACAACCATCTCTAGCATGAGACCTCCACCATGTGATGACTACAGGAGGCAACATCATCAGTGTATTGAACCCAATGGCCAGCAACTGGCATTGCTATATGTCGCGCTCTATACTATAGCACTTGGTGGTGGTGGGGTCAAGTCGAATGTATCAGGTTTCGGAACTGATCAATTTGATGCAACAGATCCAAAAGAAGAGAAAGCCATGGTTTTTTTCTTCAACAGATTCTATTTCTGCATTAGTATTGGGTCATTGTTTGCAGTAATAGTGCTGGTATACATACAAGACAATGTAGGCAGAGGGTGGGGATATGGGATTTCAGCAGGGACCATGGTTATTGCAGTAGCTGTCCTGCTTTGTGGAACACCATGGTACCGTTTCAAGAAGCCTCAAGGTAGCCCTTTAACAGTGATATGGAGAGTATTCTTCTTGGCTTGGAAGAAGAGGGGTAGACCCTATCCTTCTCATCCCAGCTTTTTGAATGATTACCAAAATTCAAGGGTGGCACACACAGAGAAGTTCAGGTAAGTCCGTCCTACCAAAGTAATTATTTCAACAAAAAATTGAGTTTGTCATATTCTCAGCCCCCAGAAGGCATGTCCCCGACATTCTCAGGCCTAAGGGACCTTAATACCATAGTCAAACACGCTTTCGTTATCACTGTTAGATGCTAATTAGAGCCAGTGAATTGATAAAATTTTATCATTATTTTCCACTGAAATTTAATAGATTTTCTTTTCATATGCATGTGATTTGTTAGATGTATCGACAAGGCTGCAATTGTGGATGAACACGCCTCTGCTGCTGGAAACAAGAACCCTTGGATAGCATCCACAGTGATGGAAGTTGAAGAAGTGAAGATGGTACTCAAGCTCATCCCTATTTGGTCTACATGTATCCTCTTTTGGACAGTCTACTCTCAAATGAATACTTTCACTATTGAGCAAGCGACCTTCATGGATCGAAAAGTTGGTTCTTTTGTTGTTCCTTCTGGTTCAATGTCTACATTTCTCTTTGTCAGCATTCTCCTCTTTACATCCCTCAATGAAAGACTTTTCGTCCCACTGGCCAGAAAGCTCACCCACAATGTCCAAGGACTCACAAGCCTTCAGAGGATTGGTACTGGACTCATCCTTTCAATATTCGCCATGGTTGCTGCTGCTGTTATCGAGAAAGAAAGAAGGGAAATTGCTGTCCGACATGATGCCCAAATTAGTGCTTTCTGGCTAGTCCCCCAGTTCTTCCTAGTGGGTGCAGGGGAAGCTTTTGCTTACGTTGGGCAACTTGAGTTTTTCATCAGAGAGGCACCAGAGAGGATGAAGTCAATGAGCACAGGGCTTTTCTTAAGCACGATCTCCATGGGTTTCTTCGTCAGTAGCTTGCTGGTGACCATAGTTGACAAAGTGACTAAGAAGAACTGGCTTAGGAGCAACCTGAACAAGGGAAAGTTAAATAACTTCTATTGGTTGCTCGCAGTGCTGGGAGTGTTAAATTTTGTCGTTTTTCTCGCATTTGCTAGGAGGCATCAGTACAAAGTCCAGCAGTATACAAAACCTGCTGACCCCGGTGAAGAGCTAAAAGCTTCCAATGTTTTGGTGGTTGTAGAGATGGAAAAGGAGGGACCCCCCGTATGATGCCCTCAACTGCCTTCTTGCTGTTATGTCAGTTTGATATATTCGTATTTCATTTTGAAGCAAAAGGAAACAAAAAAATCTGTAGTTGTGTTTTTTATTTGTCAATTGAAAGCTACCGGTGATAACGGGCTGAAAAAATTTGGAATTTGAAATTTTAGAAACTATATCATATTTTAAAAATTTTATATTTTTAGTGCCATTTAAAAGTCTCCAGGCTTGTTTTATCATACATTACAAAAATTTGATTATATCGAAACAAATTGATATGGTACAATTTAAAATGAGAATTCAAAAATTTATATAAAAGCTTAACTTTTCATTCACTTTTATAAAAGAATAAAAAAATATAAAAATTCAAAAGAAAATATTATATTCAGAAACAAAAGTATTATGTGGTTATCATGTAAATATATATGTTATATAGATATTTTATATGAATAAAATATAATTAATTAATTAAATTATTGATTTAAAATAACAAATATAATAGATTAATAATTTATTAAAATAAAAGTTTATAATTTACAATTTTTCATAACATTTAATTTAGTTTTATAATAATAAAATAAAATAAAAAGTAAAAATTAAAATTTTTATATTTTAAATAGATAGAAGATAAAAAAGATTAAAAGAAGAAAACTTAATTTTAGTGAAAAAAGAAAAATAACAGTTTTAATTTTTGATTGTGAAAAATATTAATTAAAAACAAAAATAATTAAAAAAAAAGAAACATTTATTTTAATTAAAATAAAAAATGTATTTAATGTATGCTTAAAATATTGAAAGTCAGATGTCAATATATTGTGAAAACCTTCTTTATGCTTTAATATATATATATATATATATATATATATATATATATATATTGAAAGAGTGCTAGAGGAGAGTGAATAGGACTATCGAAAAATAATGGGAAATTAAAGAAATTATTTGCAAGAAGTGAGTAAGAGTAGAGAAGAAAGAATGAAGAACACAAATATTTAAGGAGTTCGGATTCACAAATAATCCTACATCTCCACTTAATTTATCCCTAAGTTAGGATTTTTTAATCACCAACAATCTTATTAACAAGATTGAGAATACACAAGAGTTTTATGACTCACTCGTACAACCTTACAATCTTGAATTTTCAAGTCTCACTTAAAAATCAAATTCCCAAGTGTTTTAATGGCTAAACACTTAAACCACTTTCTTTAGAATAGAATCTCACTTCTCGTTTTCTAAACCCAGAAAATAGAAAAATAAGAATATCTATTTTAATCACTCACAAACTCTCATAAGAGTTATACACAAAGATTTTGATTGAAAGAAAGTTTTAAAGCTCAATTGAATGTTTAAGAAAATGATGAATGATGCACAAATTTTCTTTTTCTTTCAATTGAATTCTAAATTGTGTTTATATAGACAAACACTTAAAAATGTAGTTTTTGGATGTGTCAATCATGTCTCCAACGTTTAGAATTGATTTTGAATCAACTCTTGAACTTATAGCAGCTCAAGGGCTGCTCACGAGCGCCTCACGAGTGAACAGTGCTCGTAAGGGGTGAAAATATAGTCATTGCCTTTAAAAATTCCCGTTGGAATGCTGTCAGTGGTACGCTCATGAGAAGGTCATGAGCCACTAGCTCGTGATGAGCACTGCCATCTTTTGGCAAAAATGTGCTCCAAATGCTCCTTTGATGGACTACTCGTGATCACTTCAAAAGATGCTCGTGAATGGAACTGAAGACGATCGATTAAGCCAAAATGTTCTTCATGAAAGTTGTAGATAATTGTCTTATCTTTCCATAAAAATTTGAATCAACTCATTTGGACATCTTTATCTCAAGATATTGCTGAATTACCAAGAGCTGTGCAAACTGAAATGCAAGCTGCATATGCTGACTTCGAATGAAGATTTGCATACCCAAATGAACTTGGATTTTGATGATCAAGTACAATTTAGAAATCTTAAGATGTCTACTTCATAAGTTAAGAAGATCATTTTCATATTTAAGAGCTCTAGATATGTCAAAAGTCTTCTTCAATCTCAGAGGTTTAATCAGCCCGAAAAGTCACTATTCACCCAAAAGTATATATGTTTGGTATATGTTTGGTATATAATTCCCTACACACTTAATTGAAATTATTAGTATAAAAATTGTTTGTCAAAGTTCAAAATTAGGAGTTTGATCATGCAAATTGTCAACAATCTCCCCCTTTTGGCTTTGACAACAAATTTGAAAAGATGATAAATAATATGTGTGTGTGTGTAAAAAATAAATAACATGTATAAGCATATTAACTAAAAATAGCTCCCCCTTTCAAATTAAACAGATGCAAAATAAGAAATAATTTTTTTCCGCCTTAACATGTGCATAAATTCAATATTTATCATGTATCAGAGTATATAAATAAATGAATTATCATAGCATGTATAAGTATTTAACAAATATATTCCTTTAATAAAAATATATTTCTTTATTTCTCCTCCTTATTGGACATGATATGAAATATAAAAAAAAATTCATTATCCTTCTTGTCAAAAATAAAAACAACATAACAAGTTATCAAACAACATGAAGGAAATAATTTCAAACATATATGCATATAGTGCTAATATAATGCATCACAAAATAGTATGTATGCTATATTCAAACATCACAGGATCATGTAGAGTTTAGCTATTCAATCATATATAATCATGTGGTACTTAACATATCTTAAACATAATTATTTATCCCCTAAGCTCATAGCTTCTTCTCCCCCTTTGTCAAAGACAAAAAGAAAAGAGAGAGATATAAGGGAAAATATGACTTAAGGGAGCCAAAAATACTAAAAGGAATAAAAGATCAAGAACCAAAACAATGCAAACAAAGATATGCAAAATCTTTATGAAATACATGTCATTTAATATGTGCATAAATGTTGCATGAATAAGCTCAATTAATAGTCATGAAAAAAAATAATTCATGTCATATATAAACAAAGTAAGTAAAACAAGCCTTTTTATCACAAGGACAAAAACTAGCCATACTTATATTGTTATTATGCATGAGAAAAAGAATTATGTGAAATAAATTCAAATAATTTTCTCCCCCTATTTCAATGGATTAAAAAATTGATATTAAGGACACACTATCACATAGTTATGTCACTTACATAAACACATCTTTAAAAAAAAAAATTCCTTAAAAGAAATTAACTAGGTACGTATGCAAACTCAATTATTTTTCCTCCTTTGTTAAAATGCAAAGATAGACCAAATCTTAAAAATATCCATGCATTATCAAAGATAAAAACAATTTCTAAGAAAACACAAAAATTAAACAAACTCAAAAATTTTCTACCCCCTTGTCAAAATGCAAATAAAATTGCATTAAAAAAATTACAATGATATTAAAATACTAATTGTAAATAAGATATAAAACTAACAACTCATGTCTTATATCCAAAAAATATCTAGAAAATAAACTGAGCATAAACTATTATAAAATAATTATAAAATAAACAAACAGTTTATGATTTATATCCAAAAAATATCCAGAAAATAAACCGAATGTAAACTGTCATAAAATAATTATAAAATAGACTAACAGCTCATGGTTTATATCCAGAAAATAAACCAAAAATAAACTGATGAAAAACAGTCATAAAACACACTTAACAGCTCAAAACTTATATATGAAATGTATACTAAAAATAAACCAAACAGAAACTGACATAAAATGAATTAAAAAAATAGACTAACAGCTCAAAACTTTGATACAGAAAGTATACTGAAAATAAACCAAACATAAACTACCATGAAAATACACAAAATAAAATTTGTTGAGGAGGAGGAATATTTATGCAAAATTAAAATAATTAATTAATTGAATTTAGCTCAATAATTAATTATTAATTTGAAAAATAGGAGGGCTTTTTTAAAAAAAATTGAATGAATCCATATAGATCCAAATCAAATAAAATTAGTACAAAGATCATGCAAATAGGAAATACAATATATCATGTATATGAAGTAAATTTTGCTAAAGCAAATACTTCTAAAACAAAATATATACATGATGCTGAAAATAATTTTTCTAAAGAACATGATCACTTAAGAATCCAAACATCAATTCATCAATTTAGCAAGTGATCAAGACAAACTTGACCCATCAATCATACCAAGTTCATGCTTAATAAAATTCAATCTTTCCTCATAAAGACGCTTGGTAAAGATGTCTGCTAATTGATGATTGGTATCAACAAAATCAAGAAAAATATCACCATTTTGCACATGATCATGCAAGAAATGATGTCTAATATTAATATGCTTAGTTCTAGAATGCTAAATGGGATTTTTACTAAGGTTTATAGCACTTGTATTATCACACTTAATTGGAATGTGATTAATATCAATGCCATAGTCCAAAAGTTATTGTTTTTTCCATAGAACTTGGGTGCAATAACAACTAGCCACCACATATTCTGCTTCAGTGGTGGACAAGGCAACAGAAACTTGTTTCTTGCTAAACCAAGAAACTAAGCAATTTCCTAAAATTTGACAAATTTCAAAAGTGCTTTTTCTATCTAGTAGGCTACTAGCAAAATCAACATCAGAATAACTAATCAAGTCAAAAGAAGAACTCCTAGGATACCAAAGTCCTAAATGCATTGTACTATAAAGATATTTAAAAATTCTTTTGATAGCATTTAAATGAGACTATCTAGGACTTGATTGAAATCTAGCACACAAGCAAGTAGCAAACATAATATCGGGTCTACTAGTGGTTAAATAAAAAAGGGATTTGATCATACCTCTAAATCGCTTTTCATCAACCAGTTTGCCATTCTCATTCTTGTTGAGTTTGGTTATTCTACTCATTGAAGTTTTACTTGATTTAGCTCCATCCATTCCAAACTTCTTGAGAATGTCCCTTGCATATTTGGTTTGATTGATGAAAATCCCATCTTTACATTGCTTGATTTAAAGTCCAAGAAAGAACTTGAGTTCTCCCATCATACTCATCTTAAATTCTCCTTGCATTAAATTAGAAAATTCCTCACACAAGTAATGGTTAGTAGCACCGAAAATAACATCATCAATATAAATTTGAACAATTAATAAATCATGCTTGGATTTCTTTATGAAAAGAGTTGTGTCAACCTTTCCTTTAGAGAAACCTTTCTTTAATAAAAAGTTACTCAATCTTTCATACCAAGCTCTTGGAGCTTGTTTCAATCGATACAATGCTTTTGATAATTTAAAAACATGATTTGGAGAGTCAAAATTTTCAAAACCCGGAGGTTGTTCAACATATACCTCCTCTTCAATAAAACCATTTAAAAATGCACTTTTAACATCCATTTGATAAAGTTTAAAATTCATGTATGATGCAAATGCAAGTAACATCCTAATAAATTCTAACCTTGCAACGAGGGCAAAGGTTTCATCATAATCAATTCCTTCCTCTTGATTATAACCTTTAGCTACTAGTCTAGCTTTGTTCCTAGTTATGACACTTTGTTCATTCATCTTATTTCTAAACACCCATTTGGTGCCAGTAATAGGATGATGTTTAGGTCTAGGAACCAAGGTCCATACCTTGTTTCTCTTAAATTGATTTAACTCTTCTTGCATAACAAGGACCCAAAATTCATCACTCAAAGCATCATCAACATTTTTGGGTTCAATTTGAGAAATGAAAGCTAAATTAATAATACACTTGAGTTTAGCTCTAATAGTTACCCCTTTTGTAGTGTCACCTATAATGAGGTATTGAGGGTGAGCTTTCTTGAATTGTCAATCCTTTGGAAGTTCATTCTTTAATGTAGGTTGAGGTATCTCCTCATTTACCTTCTTACTTGGATCTTCAAATTCCAAAGGCTTATTAGCATTTTCTTTTTATGTTTCCACAATCTCATTGTCACCTATAAGATCATTAACACTACAAACATCCTTTCTAGGATCAAGTGAGTCTGATTCATCAAATACCACATGCATTGACTCTTCAACTGTTAGAGTTCTCTTATTAAAGACTTTATATGCTTTGTTAGAGATGGAATAGCCTAGGAAAATTCCTTCATCGGCTTTGGGATCAAATTTTCTAAGATTATCCTTGGCATTTAATATAAAGAACTTGCATCCAAATACTCTTAGATATGAGATTTTGGGTTTTCTATTGTTCCATAGCTTATAAGATGTTTTATTTAAAATTGGTCTTTTGAAAACTTGGTTTGAAATATAATAAGGTGTGTTAACGGCTTCCGCCTAAAAGTATAGAGTTAAATTATACTCATGAAGCATTGTTCTAGCCATTTCCACAAGAGTTCTATTTTTCCTTTCAACTACCCCATTTTGTTGAGTTCTAGGAGATGAAGATGTATGAGCAATACCATTTTCATTACAATATTTTTTGAAAAATTCATTTTTTAATTCGGTTCCATGATCACTTCTAATGGATGAAATACAAAATCCTTTTTCTTTTTGAAAAATTTTCAAAAGCTTTAAATGCATCATTCTTATGAGTAAGAAAACACACCCAAGTGTATTTAGAGTAATCATCAACTAATACATAAGCATAGTGCATTCCACAAAGACTAGCAACTCTAGTTGGTCCAAATAAATCCATATGTATAAGTTCAAGTGGTCTAGAAGTGGATATTACATTTTTTAGCTTAAATGAAGACTTAGATTGTTTTCCCTTTTGACAAGCATCACAAGGTTTATCCTTAGTGAATTCAAGCTTAGGTAAACCAATCACAAGTTCATGTTTACAAAGATCATTTAAAAGCTCAAAATTTACATGTCCTAACCTTCTATACCATGTCTATGTGTCATGGGAAATTGACATTAAGTATTTTATATCTTTGTTATCAATTTTATTCAAATCAATAACATAAACGTTGTCTACTCTTTCACCACTAAAAATTACTTTGTCTTCATCAAGACTACTAACAAAGCAATTTTTAGGATAGAAGTCGCTTTATTTCCCATATCACATAATTGACTTATACTTAGCAATTTATGTTTAAGACCATTAACAAACAACACATGATGTATAGATAAGGATTTAGGATTACCTATTTCTCCAATGCCAATAATTTTTCCTTTTGCATTATCATCGAAAGTAACATGTCCTCCATCCTTAGCATCAAGTTTGTTGAATTGCTCCTTGTCTCCCATCATGTGCCTTGAACATCCACTATCGAGATACCACTTGCTTTTTTTTCTTGCGAATTTCAAGCACACCTACATAAAATATTTTAAATGTTCTTTTGAATCTAAACCTTTCTTGGTCTAGGTTGGTTAGTTTCAAGATAATCCAAAGGAAGCAAATTCATGTGCAGTTTTCTATAGAAGCACACATTATTGGTATGTCCTTTGATCATGCAATATGAACATATAACATTTTTAAATTTATTTTTCCTGGGATGAAATACTTTTCTAGTGTGTGCAGCATGCCTTTGGTGTTGTGTGTATCTCTTATTATTTTATGACATTGAGTGAGACATACATTGGCAATGGTGATAAGCATTTCGATAAGTTTGTGTAATATGTTTATGTGCATTGTGTTGTGCAGCATACTTATTATAATTATGTCTAGTGTATATATAAGCATGCTTAGGTTGAGGTGCTCTAGTTTGAGGCTTACCTCTTTGTGTTAATGTCATTACCCAAAACAGGGGTCATGACCGGCGCTAGGGAACGAGAATTCTTTTGAATTCGGAACCCGTAGCAAGCCTAAAAATAAAATAAAACATGCAATAATAATAATAACTGTAATATCCCGTGTTTTTAAAAATATTTTTACACTGTACCGGGATATGCAGTGTTAATAATTTCTGTACATTATATGATATTTTTATGAGTTAATATGTATTTTAAACCTATTTTAATTACGGTGTATTATTTTCAGTGTTTTACGTAAAATTTTCCCGGGACTTGCATTTTCGGGGAAATTTTCACGTAAACAATTTATTATTAATTATTTTAAATGTATTTACGGACTTGCATGAACTCATGCGTATTTTTAAATTATTAAATAAAGCCGTGTGTGAATATTTATTTAATTAGGGTTTAATATATATAACCCTAATATTTTATTATTTATTTATTTATTTATTGTTATTTAATTATTTTATTTATTATTAAATTATTTTATTATTATTTTATTAATATTTAATTATTTTATTTTCTTTTTTCTTTTTTTTTTCTCTTTCTCTTTTCTTTTTCTTTTTCTTTTCTTTTTCTTTCTTTTCTTTTCTTTCTTTTTCTTTTTCTTCTTCTTCTTCTTCCCTTCTCTCTCGCGCGCCCGACCACCCACCTCACTCCTCACCGCTGCAACTTCCGATTTTCGGCCATCGGTGTGCCGCCAGGAGCTCCACCTTCCTCAGCCAGCCACTCCGCCGCCCCCAGCTCCCTTCCCCGGCGCCAACAAGCCCTTTCTCCTCCATTTCCTGCCGAAGCTCCATTTCTTCATACCTTGCGATTCCGGCCACCATTTCGTGCACCGCCGGTCTTCATCGACTCCTTGAGCTCCGGTGATTCCAATTCTAAGCTCCTTTTGGCCTGAAATCAAGTGGATTTTGAGGTTTGAGCTAAAACTCAATTCG
The DNA here is from genome assembly GCA_947683625.1 of Mallotus nudiflorus. Lineage (NCBI taxonomy): Eukaryota > Viridiplantae > Streptophyta > Magnoliopsida > Malpighiales > Euphorbiaceae > Mallotus > Mallotus nudiflorus. The sequence goes on along the minus strand of CANTUR010001358.1, from coordinate 107,408 downwards.
GTCACATTAGGGTTTTCATTTTTTTTGAGCTTCGAATTGGATGATTCATGGAAACTTCCTTCACAAATGTTGTTCCTAATAGCTTAATCTTCATGTATGAATTTTTGTAGAATTTTTGGAGATTTTTTGGATTTTTGGGTATTTTTGAATATTTTAATATTATTTTCTAATTTTCGGAAATTAATTATTTAAATTATGAAATTGGAGTTTATGGTTGAATTAGGTGTTGAAATGAATTATAGGAATTTATTTGGAATTTTTATGAATTTCTAAGTATTTATTTTTAATTATTGAAGTTTATGGAATTTTGGAAAAATTAGGTTAAATGTGTTTTAATTTGAATTTAATTGGTCAATTGAGTTTAAATATTGATATTATTGACAAATATGTTGAGAAAATTAATTTTTAATAATTGTATGATTTTTTGGTGAATTTTTGAAGTAATTTAAGTATATTTATATATATAGGGGTATTTTGGTAATTTTACCCTAAATTGTCTAAAAATGTAATTTAATTAGTTTTAATATTTATTTAAGGTATAAAAATGATTTCTACAAAATATTTGGTATTTTTAACTAATTAAAACTATTTTTCGGGAATTATTTTCAATTATATATATAATATACGATTTTTCTAATAAAATGAGTTTAATCGGTTTTTATAGTGTTTCAAGGTCAATTATGTAATTTTTACCTATAAAATGTATTTCTGTGATTTTAGGATATTTTTGGTATATCTGGAATCATTCTGTGTTTGTGGACCCCGGTCGGTGGACTGTAGTTTGGAGTCCGACCGTGGGATTTTGATTGTGTTGAGCTCGTTTTTCGAAGTGTATTTTCTTTGTAGGGTCGGCTCTACTCTTTTGAGTAGAGAGATGTCCGTTTTACAGGGGAGGTTCTGTCGGATTTTCGGTAGAATTCTCGTAAAATGTGATATTCAGTCGAACCCTAATTTTCGATTCTGTGTTAAATACTCTAGATAATTCTAGGATTTCTATTAGGTTTATTCTGATGTCGATTATTTATTGCTTGTTTAGTTGCGCCGAGACCGAGGGCTAGTGGACCAGGCCCGTCGGACCTGTCTCGTGGAGCGCATTAGGTGAGTTACTATACTATATATATATACTTAGGATGCATGATTTAGAAATGCATGTTTTATGTTGATTAAATATGCATAAATAATTTGATTATTTCTTAAGTTTATATTAAGTATATTTTTGGTTTATTTTTGGTATATATTAAATTATATACATGTTTTGTTAATAAAATATATTTAAAATGTTTTTAAATATATTTTTAGTTTAATTTATGATTTGACTGGATTTATTTGACATATATATACTTGAAATATACCTGGTTTACTTTTGGTATATTTCCGGTATATATATGGTTTATATTGTTATTTCATTTACATTCATGCATCATTTATTTTTGTGAATGAATATTTTACATTATTAATGATGAAGGATATCAATAGAACGTGCTACCTAGTGGGCAGCACTAGGACCGAGTACGTACCGGTACGCCTATAGCTTTAGGCTATATTACTAACTATTTGCGGATATTGATTTGATATGATTATTTGATATGTGAGATGTGGTTTGGGTGTGATTGCTGGAGCTCGGTTGACCAAGTGTCTCGGGGCCAATCACACTGGCAGTCAGACTGCTGGAGCTCGGTTGACTTAGTGTCTCGGGGCCAGTCTACTGTCCAAATGGATTAAGTGGATATATTTTGGAATAAGTGAGCCTGTATGGCCAGAGTGTTGTTTAACACTATTTCTGAGGTTGCGATATTCTAGGGTTCTATGTGATCCTTCATAAATTGGGATTTTTCAGTAAAATATATAAAAATGATTTTCTGCATCTGTATGAATTTGTCTGTATATATACATATTACATATATACGGTTGACTGTATGCATTATCACTTAGTGTGTATGTATATATATTATAGTAATTCACTCAGTGAGGTCTGATTCCCCTCCGTTGACTATTTTTCAGGAGAGTCAACTTCTTCAGACCTCAGTAGCAGGTCGATACGCCGGATTTCTTCCGCCCCGGCTTCTTTATGTAAACTGTCTACTTGAGTCTTATTTATTTTATCTAGACACTGCAGTAGTTGTGAATTAAAGTATTGGATTTCATGTACTTTATTTTAAAGAGATGTATTATGTTGAAACCAGATTGGTATTAAATATTATATATATGTGATGTGATGAGTTTTGAATTAAATCCAATTGATATGGATGATATTATGATATTATGATTTTTATTTTCCGCTGCATATTATACTGCTACTATTATTATGACATGATTTATTTTATTTTTAGGCTTGCTACGGGTTCCGGATTCGAAAGAATTCCCGTTCCTTAGCGCCGGTCATGGCCCCTGTTTTGGGTCGTGACAATAACATTTTCACCACTGGATTTAAATCAAATCTCATCTCATATATATAAATCTTTTAATACAAATCCAGTTTCAAATATAATACAATATCTCACATAAATAAAATACATAAAATCCCACATTTTAATTCACAACTACTGCAGTGTCTAGATTATAAAAATAAGACTCAAGTAAGTAATTTACACAAAGAAGCCGGGCGGAAGAAATCCGGCGTATAGGCCTGCTACTGAGGTCTGAAGATGTTGACTCTCCTGAAAAATAGTCAACGGAGGGGAGTCAGACCTCATTGAGTGAATTACTATAATATATATACATACACACTAAGTGACAATGCATACACTCAACAGTATATATATAATATGTATATATACAGGTAAATACACACAGATGCAATAAAATCATTTTATATATTTTTCATTAAAAATCACAATTTATGAAGGATCTAATAGAACCCTAGAATATCGCAACCTCGAAAACAGTGTTAGACAACACTTTAGCCATACAGGCGCACTTATCCAAATATGTCCACTTAATCCATTTAGACAGTAGATTGGCCCTGAGACACTAAGTCAATCGAGCTCCAGCAGTCTGACTGCCAGTGTGATTGGCCCCGAGACACTTGGTCAACCGAGCTCCAGCAATCACACCCAAATCACATCACACATCAGATAATCATATTCAATCAATATCCACAAATGGTTAGTAATATAGCCTAAATACTATAGGCGTACCGGTACGTACTCGGTCCTAGTGCTGCCCACTAGGTAGCACGTTCTATTGATATCCTTCAATAATAAATATAAAACATTCATTCATAAAAATAAATGATGCATGAATTTCATTAATATAGCAACATAAACCATATATATACTGGAAATATATCAAAAGTAAACCAGGTATATTTCGAGTATATATACGTCAAATAAATCCAATCAAATTGTAAAATAAGCTAGAAGTATATTTAAAAACATTTTAAATATAATTTATTTACAAAATATGCATATAATTTAATATATACCAAAAATATACTTAAATACAAATCACATTATTTATGCATTTTAATCAAAATAAAACATATATTTCTAAATCATGCATCCTAAAGCATATATATATAGTATAGTAACTCACCCTAGTGCGCTCCACGAGATGGGTCCGACGGGCCTGGTCCACTAGCCCTCGGTCTCGGCGCAACTAAACAAACAATAACGACAAAAATCAGAATAACCCTAACAGAAATCCTAGAATTCGATCTAGAATATTAAACATAGAATCAATATCAGGGTTCGACCGGATATCACGTTTTACGAGAATTCTACCGAAAATCCGGCAGAACCTCCCCTGTAAAACGAACATCTCTCTACTCAAAAGAGTAGAGCCGACCCTGCAAAGAAACATACTTCGAAAAACAAGCTCAACACAAATCCACAACCCCTCGGTCGGACTCCAGACTATAATCTACCGACCGGGGTTCACAAACATAGAACAATTCTGAAAATACCAAAAATACCCTTATAACATAGAAATACATTTTATAGGTAGAAATTACATAATTAACCTTAAAACACTGTAAAAATCGATAAAAACTCATTTTATTAGAAAAATCGTATATTGTATATATAATTGAAAATAATTCATGAAAAATAGTTTTAATTAGTTAAAAATACCAAATAATTTGTAGAAATCATTTTCATACCTTAAATAATTATTAAAACTAATTAAATTACATTTTTAGCCAATTTTGTGTAAAATTACCAAAATACCCCTATATATAAATATACTAAAATTACTTCAAAAATTCACCAAAAATTATAAAATTATCCAAAATTAATTTTCTCAATATATTTATCAATAATATAAATAATTAAACTCAATTAACCAATTAATTTCAATTAAAAACATAATTAACCCTAATTTCCCAAAATTACATAAACTTCAATAATTCAAAATAAATACATAGAAATTCATAAAAATTCCAAATAAATTTCTATAATTCATTTCAACACCTAATTTAACCATAAAACACAATTTCATAATTTATATAATTAATTTCCGAAAATTAGAAAATAATATTAAAATATTCAAAAATACCCAAAAATCCAAAAAATCTCCAAAAATTCCACAAAAATTCATACATGTAGATTAAGCTACTAGGATCAATATTTGTGAAGGGAGTTTTCATGAATCAATCAATTCGAATCTCAAAAAAATCAAAAACCCTAATGTGACCGAATTGGAAAATTCGAAACCTAAGCAATTCTAGACCATTTAAGCTCAAACCAAAGCTAGAATCACACTCATCGGAGCTCAAGGAGAAGAAAGAGACTGGTGGTGTCAAAAATGGTGACCGGAATCATCGTGATCGACGGTGGAAGGAAATTCGGCTTCTCCGGCCAAAAATGGCTTCCAGGCGCCGGAATCCGCTACTATAGGCGGCGAGGAAGGCTGGAGAAGATGGTGGCACACCGGATGGCAGACCAATGGCGAGAAATCAGCAGTTACAGGCGTCAGACGACGAGGGAAACGGTCGGGAGGGAGAAGAGAGAAATCGGGGGCAAAATGGTAATTTTACAAAAGTTGTGTTTTTTGATATATTATATGTATATATATATATACTTTATACTATATAATAAAATAATAATAAAATCACACACATTAAATTTACACCACACACATATAATTTAATATTTTAAAATATAATAATAAATAAAAATAATTAAATAACAATAAATTAATAAACAAATAATAAAATATTAGGGTAATATTAATTAAAGCCTAATTAAATAAATATTTACACACATAGGCTTTATTTAGTATTTTAAAAATACGTATGAGTTCATGCAAGTCCGAAAATATATTTAAAATAATTAATAATAAATTATTTACGTAAAAATTTTCCCGAAAATGCGAGTCCCGGGAAAATTTTTACGTAAAGCACTGTAAATAAGACACAGTAATTAAAATAGGTTTTAAATACATATCAACTCGTGAAAATATCATAATATATATACAAAAATTATTAACACTGCATATCCCGGTACAATATAAAAATATTTTAAAAACACGGGATATTACAGTTAATGAAAGGTTAATCTTATGAGACTTAGCCTTACTATTTAACACATGATATTTTTTAGCTTGAATCTCATTAGAGGTTGAAGGAGTAGAATCATGTGAAGCTTTAATAAAGGTAATATGTGATGAGGATGATGAAGACATTCCATTTTTATATCCAATTCCATGGGTATCTCTATGAAATTTTTAAGAGTTAAGAAAACTATCTAAAGTTTCTTTTCCTCTCTTAAATTTAGTAATGAAATTTTTTAATTCTAATACTTCCTTAGAAAGCTTATGATTTTCATCATTTGCTTTCTTAAGTTGGTCTTTCAAAGAATTTGAAGACTTAGCATCATTAACAAGTTTTTCATTTGATGCAATAAGTTTAGCACAATCATTTTTTAAACATTCAAAATCCTTACTTAAGCTAGCTAACTCATGTTTATATTTTTTTTCTTAGATAACAAACTTTTGCATTTAGCAAGCAATTTGCTCACAATAGAGCTCTCATCATCGTCATCATCATCATCATCATCACAATATTCATCACAATCATTAAAGGAGGAGTAAGAAGTGGATGGTATCTCATTTTCATTTTTAATGGCCATGAAGCAAAGATTGGAAACTTCTTATTGTTCCTCTTCCTCTTCGGATTCGGAGAAATCATCCCAAGTAGCTTTGAATGTCTTCTTCTTATCTTTTGCTCCCTTGCTCTTGAATTTGAGTTTGGGACATTCATTTCTAACGTGTCCCGATTTCTTGCATTCATAGCAAGTAACCTTTTTTATTTTCTTCCTCCCATCTCCTTCGAACTTCTTGTTAAAGTCCCTTGTTCTTGAGAAATTTTTCTTTCTTAAGAACTTATTGAAGTTCCTAGTGAGCATGGCAATGTCACCATCTTCATTAATGCTTTCCTTTTCACTATCTTCTTGAAGAGCTTTAAGAGCAATGCTCTTTTTCTTTTCTTCTTTCTCTTATTGTTCTTCACCTCTTTGCTTGATGGCGAGCTCATGTGTTAAGAGTTTACCAATGAGTACATCAATTGATAGAGTGGAGAGGTCTTGAGCTTCCTCAATTGAGGTAATGCGAGATTCCCAATCCTTCTTAAGTAGGATTCTTAGAATCTTGTTGTTTACCTCTTCCTTGCAGAAATTTTTTCCAAGTTTCTTGAGGGTTGTGAGGAGAGCATTGAGACGGTTTTTCATCTCCATGATTGATTCTTGAGGCTTCATTTTGAAGAGTTCATATTCATACATATGAAGTTGAACCTTCTTGCTTCTTACTTGAATGTTGCCTTCATAGTGATTCTCCAAGGTCTCCCACATTTCTTTAGCCGAAATGCAATGTTGAAGCTTGCCTCCTTCTTCTCTTGTCATGGAGGAGACTAGAGTAATTATAGCCTTTTTATTTTTGTGATTTTCTTCCTTTTGATTAACACTCCTTTGGCTTCTTGCAAGTGTAGTTACCACACCATCAATGATAGTTGTAGGTGGTTCCTAACCTCTTAGGACAATATCCCAAAGTTTGATGGAATCACAATCAAGATATAATTCCATTTTGAATTTCCAATGTGGATAGTCACTACCATCAAAGAAAGATCTAAGAGAAGAGATGTTTTGTAATTCACTCCCCATGATCTTGTATTCTAGCAATGAAGTACCTAGAATTCAAGCTTTGATACCAATTGAAAGAGTCCTAAAGGGGGGGGGTGAATAGGAATATCGAACAATAATGGGAAATTAAAGAAATTATTTGCAAGAAGTGAGTAAGAGTAGAGAAAAAAGAATGAAGAACACAAATATTTAAGGAGTTCGAATTCACAAATAATCCTACGTCTCCACCTAACTTATCCCCAAGTTAGGATTTTTTAATCATCCATAATCTTATTAACAAGATTGAGAATACACAAGAGTTTTATGGCTCACTCTTACAACCTTACAATCTTGAGTTTTCAAGGCTCACTCAAAAACCAAATTCCCAAGTGTTTTAATGGCTAAACCAATTCCTTTAGAATAGAATCTCACTTCCCGTTTTCTAAACCCAAAAAATAGAAGAATAAGAATGTCTATTCTAATCACTCACCAACTCTCACAAGAGTCTACTTATATTTTATCTAATATAAATAAAATTAGATAACATAATTTTATAAGTCTTATTATATTAAATTTAATAAGTAAATGATTAAATTAAAGTTAATAAATTTTATGAAAATAGGAAAAATTTATAATTTATTTTAAAAGAAGATATTTTTATAAATAAAAAATTATCAACTAACAAATAGAGTATATAAATTATTTGAAAGTATATTTTCTGTTAAAAAAATAGTATAATTATCATTTTTAAATATTTTTATAAAATTTAACAAAAAAATTTAAAATTAAATTGATGAAAATTTATTATTTAATTATTAGATGAATTTAAAAAATTACATTAAATTAATTTTTGAGCAAATCAAAATATTAATATTAAATATATTGAAGTACTAAAGTGTCATAGTTCAAATAAAAATTTATTAAAAATGTAATAAATTATAAGTTTAATGAGACTGTAATATTTAAATTATTATATAAAAAATATAAATTTTTTATTAAAAATAACTAATAATTTTTTATTATCTTATAATTAATTATGATCATAATATTTTTTTTATATATAAAATTAGTTTTAGACTAGAGAAAAATTAATTATAAAAAAATATTGTAGAAATATTATATAATTTTTTAAATAAGAAATTTATAAAAATTTTAATTAATTATAATTATATTAAATTAATGATTGTTATATAAATAAATAATATTTTTATTATTTTTAAAATTTTTATTTAATAATAATATATTTAATTATTTATTTACAATATATGATGAACCTAATATTTTTATAAAACTACAAAAGCAAAAACGACGCCGTACGGTTGAACAAAAAGGACTAAGTTGCTAAATACGTAGCCTCACCGCTAGAGACGTGGCTTGTATTTAAAGCAGAATCCACACGTGTCATAATATAAATGGATCAAATCCCTTTTCTTGGCCAGTTATTTTTGTGGACGGTGACCGTGTTTCATCTTTAGCCTCCCACGGAGAGCCACCACACACACACGCGCCAAACGTGAAAAGAAAAAAAAAAAAAAAAGCATAGCAGTTTTTTTAAAAATAAAAATAAAAAAAAGGAGTCTATCTTTATCTTCCCCAGCCCTTCTCTCTCGCTCGCTCGCTCGCTGTTAACCCTAGATTTTCTATCGATTTCTCTTTCTCTTCCGTTATTTGATTTTTTAAATTTTATTTTCTCGGGAAAAAAATATGGTAAGCCACTTTCTTCACTCTTATCACTGTATCAGCTCTTAATTTCATTTCATTTGCAATTTTAATTTTTTTAAAAAAAATATTGTTTCGTTTTTTTCGATTTTGAGTTCTGATTAAATTGGATCATTTTTGTTTGTTTGTTTTCTTGTTCGTTTGATCGATTGGTGATGTTTTATTAGGATTACTGTGTTGTTATTATTATTTTTTTGTGAAAATTTCAGATTAGGGTTTTTTTTTTTTTTTTTTATTGGTTCAATGATGTTAGATAAAGTTTTTACTGGCATGTTTGAATCTGATTATGTCTTTTGCTGTTTTGAATGGTTGATCATATTTTGGTGATTGTGCTGTAGATTTTGATTTTTTTTTTTTAATGTTGGTTATTGTTATTGTAGTGCAGTTTAGATTAGATTGTGGAGTGACGTTTGATCTTGGAGTTTGTTAGTTGTCTTTTGGTGTCTGATTAATACAGTTTAGTCTGTTATTTAGGTAGCAATTTGGAGTATTCTTTGTCCAGGACTTTTTTTTTTTCAAACAATAATAAAAATAATAATGAAATAAGTTTTAATCTATAAACTTTATTGTGATTAGGGATATATTATAAAAAATTGATGTTTTCTTAGTATTTTTTATTTTTATTTTTTTGTTGAGTGAATGTGTGGATTGTAATGTTGGTTTTTTATGAAGGGGGAAATTGGATTATTAGTGTTGCTTGTACGAGTTAATTCGCCTGCCTGTAATGAAAGTGCAATATGCGCACTGTTAGTGCTGCTTGTATTATTGTGAAAAATTAAATTGGATCACAAATTATCTGGATGATGGTAAATGTGGATATAACATGGTCACAAACCCAAGTCGGAAGGAAAAATTTAGTGAATCACAAAATATCTGCAGCAGAAAACTGTCTTTTTTGAAAAAAAAAAAAAAAAAAGTCATGTAACCATTTGCAACTAGTGTGGGATTGGTACTTTTGATGTTGCTGGTGAAGTTGTTGGTTGAAAATTAGAGGTAAGACTAAAAGTTCCCATTTCTTGATTTGAATTGGATCATATCCTTTTCAGAATTGGTTATTTTTGAAAAATCATGGGGCTTAAGAGGAGCACCTTGTTGACAGTTTGTCATTGTTGTAGTTCTTTGGATAGTTTCTTACTAGTAAACCATGTTCGTTGGATGTAAGGATTTGTAGGTTTCCTGCCATTTTGTGTTATGGGTGGTCTTAGTTGTTTCTCATTGCCAGTTGATTATTTGTTGCTCACTAGTTTCTTCTTTTCATTTGCAGGCAAACGCAGCATCTGGGATGGCTGTGCATGATGACTGCAAGCTGAAGTTTTTAGATTTGAAGGCAAAAAGGACCTACCGCTTCATTGTTTTTAAGATTGAAATGCTGCAGAAGCAGGTCATTGTGGAGAAACTAGGTGAACCAACTCAAAGTTATGAGGATTTTGCTGCAAGCCTACCTGCTGATGAGTGCCGATATGCTGTATATGACTTCGATTATGTGACAGATGAGAACTGTCAGAAGAGTAGAATTGTTTTTATTGCATGGTAATTAGTCAAAAGTCAATTTTGATTTCATATTAGTTTGGCTTGCATGATTATTTATTTGATTGTTTGTTTTATGTCAATGCATGAAGGTCTCCTGATACAGCCAAGGTGAGAAGCAAGATGATTTATGCTAGCTCGAAAGACAGGTTCAAAAGAGAGTTAGATGGAATTCAGGTGGAGCTTCAAGCCACTGATCCAACTGAGATGGGTCTTGACGTTATTAGAAGCCGATCAAATTGAATGTCGGATACCTATAATGTGATATGGAGAGCCTACGGGATGTGGTTCACTAAAGTCTACTGTTTATAAAATTTGAACTTAGAATCTGCTCCTTTTAAGTCCTGTCGTGGTGGTCATATTTGTGGATTCTTGGGGTGGTTATCCCCTCTAGTGTGAATTATGAGCACAATTTATATGATGGTTTGTGGCGGTATAGTTCTCAACTGGATTTTTTCTAATGCTTGTGTGCTTTTTCTTGGTAAATTAAGTTTGTGATTGGGTGCAACAGGCCACTGGTCGTTGATATCCTGCTCAATATTTTTTTTTCTCTGCCAACACTGCCTGTGGTCCAACAACTCACCGCTATGGATGTTTTGTACGGCACTATTACGCATATGTCTATTGGGAAAGTTGAACATGAACTTCAGAAAATAAGGAAGACCCTGTAGGTGGAAAAATTATTTTCTTGGAGCACAAAGCATTTTTTAGAGTTGAAGATGTGGTGCTAAAATTATCGATATGTCAAGAAAACATTTTTTTTTTAATTACATTTTCTTTTCCTAATGGGGATCATTTGATCTTAAAAATGAAATCTTGAGCAAATTCGTGGTTGTGGGTGGTGAAAGAATTGCATCACTAGACATTCAAAAGGTTGTGGCAATAATGGACTAATGTTCCTTTGTAAAGCAATTTTTGTCACCCTTATATATAATTATTATCAATCAGAAAAAACATTTAATTAGTAACATATAGAATACAACTGACCAATATTTTTCAAAATCAATAAAAATATAAACTTTAATATTAATAAAAATTATCACCTTGAACTTATATATATATATATAAATGAGAATACTTTTTTGGAAATAGCAGCTTGTTTTCTTCCAAATCCAGTTATTGTTCACTTTCTTCTTCCTTGATCAATATACTGATTTTGAATTTATTTTTTTTTGCCATTTTGTCCATAAAATCATTCAAACATCAATTTTTTTTGTCCTTTATTTATAAATAATCCTTATATGAGTTATAAACTCAAGCTTGTGTGGGTTATCCCTTAATTTAGATATATATTTTATTGGTAGCATATTTATATCTTGATATTTTGTTCCATAAGATTCTAAAAAGTAAGCTATCACTTCTTAAGATTAGGAGTAACCAGACTCGGAGGAACAAGTTGTCAAGCTCAAAGATGTTCCTAGTATCTGAAAGCTCTATTTCTACCATAGCAAAACCTGGTTCTCTTGCGAAATTTGAGAAAGCTATTCTCTTCATGCAAATAGGAAGATTTTATTTGATCCACATTAGAAACACACGTACTTGCTAGAGAGTTTAGCTTTTTTTTTTTTTTTTTTTTTTAATTATTCTTATGTTTTACAGGTTAGTTAGGGTTAATTACTTCTTCAAATATATACTCTATCCTTTGCAGTTATCATTTTGGTGACTGCTGTAAAGGTCAATATGCCTTTGTTGCTCCTGTATCTTTGAATCTTTCAATATAATATTTCTCGTGTAAAAAAAAAAAAAATGGAAATAATAAAAAACGTTTTTTTTTAAAATATTTTATGAAATAAATGAACCTACGTTGATTTGGTAAATTAAATTAAAATATCAAGTTTTAAAAGTCTCTGTCTTTTTTTTTCTTTCCACTTTTAATCAATTACACTAAAAAATTTATTTTATTATTTATGAAATGTGTTTTGTTAATGAATATTTTGTGAAATTCTGAATTTCATATTTTATTGCAGAGGGAGAATGAAAACCCTAGCCACCATAAACTGTTCTCTGGCGTCTCAGTCTGGCCGCTTGCTTTACGGCCAGCAAATTTGATACGTCTTTCATAATGGCTATCGTCAGTCATAAGGAGATGTTTTATGTCCCTCCAAAGCTTTCTTCTTCTTTTGGTTCGGTGGAGGCTGTTATTCCACAAAAAAACATTTGCTACTGTTGTTGCGAACCACCCTGTTTCTGATGCTGCTGTTTCTGCAAACTCCCAGACTTATGCAGCAGCTCTGCAAGGACACGATCAACATGCGGAAAATTATTCAAAAATCATTAAGAATGGCCTCATCATGATCAAAATCAATCAGCAGCTTTATGAGAAACAGTTAAGTGTATGTCAACACGCTCTCATCGCTAGAATTGTTCTGTCAAAAGGAGATTTGCCATGGAAAATCTCTGATTTGAAGCAGAAAATCTCTTCTGTTTGGAAGCTTTCTTCTAACTAGAAGCTTATCTCTTTAGGACGCGATTTTTACCTTGTTCTGTTATCTTCCAGAGATGAGAAAAATTTAGTTTGGAATAGTTGTTCCATTACACTCAAACCAGGGTTCCTTAGATTGCAACATTGGACACTTGACTTCGACCCCGAGGACCAGAAATCTACCAATATGCGTATTTGGGTTCGATTTTACAAGTTGTCTTGGGAATATTGGCACCCTTATATTTTAACATCTATTACCGAAGGGATTGGTGAACCTGTAAAGATTGATAATGCAACTCTTCATGGTGAATTTGAGCATTATGCTAGGGTGTTAATTGATATTGACTTATCAAATAAATTGCTGGAAAATTTAGGAAATTGATGTGGTATATGAAAATTTACCTTTATTTTGCAATTCTTGTTCTAATATTGGTCATTCCCCTCAGGATTGCCGTATTGGTAAAAAGCACAAGTCTACTGATTCAAGGGCTGAATCACGTTTGACAAAAAAGGATGATCATCTTGTATGGAAGCCAAAGCAGACTGCTCCAGGTTCTAACTCTTTTGAACTGCTACCTGTATCTTTCGAGGAGATTATGGTACCTGTAACTATAACAGCAAAGGACCGTGCTGATTTGTTAGCGCAGGTAGAGCAAGTTATAGATTCAGAGAAACAAGTTTTTGTTCCATCTGATGAGCTTCAAGGACAGTCTGTTGACATGAATAGAGTCTCATTTCAATTAGATGACGATGATGATATGGGTACAATGGCGGTTCAACATGCTGTTAGCCCAGAAGAAAGGGACTAGATGCTTCATAATGGTGATAAAGTTTCAGGGCTCCATCATCATTCTCATCAGAAAGCTTCCGATAAGAATGATGATGCCTCCATATCGCAACATCATGTCATGCTGAATAATGAAACTTACAGCTGCGATTGTTTGAGACCCCACAACCAATTTTTTGGTTTCAGGAGATAACAATAATCCTATGTCTTGGGCAGACCAAGTGGAGCTTCACGATAGCAATTGTATTACTGTTTCAAATCATAAAAAGAAAGTTTTAAAGAAATTCTAAGAACCTCAACAGACTAAAATAGCATTTAAGAAACTGAACAGACTCAATCTTGAAGACCGTCATCTTTTTGTATTTCTGCTATTTGATTATAGTAGAAGAGTCCATTTTTTGTTTAATTATCTTTTATTAGAGGCTTCTGTTTTTTTTTTCTCTTTCACTCTATGTATAACGTTTTCTCTTTACTTTTAATAAATTTTGGACTTCATAATGATTTATGAACTCCAATCTTTTTACTTTAAAAAAAAATTTCATGTTTTATTATATTGTATTTAGTATAAATTTATAATTCAAATTAATTTTTTATTTGGTAAAAAATGCCCTATGATTTTCATTTATTTATTTCTTTTATAGTTTCATATTACATTATTAAAAATATGGTTATTAAAAATTTAAGTTAATATTTATTTTATCAAAAATACTTTATTTATCAATATTTTATTTTTTTCGAAAAATAATTTTTCAAATATTCTTTTAATTGCATACTAGAAAAGAAAGGGTATCTTAATTTTGACCATGTATAATTTTGCTTGCTAAAAATTTTCCATGTAACTACCATCAATTACAATGACATACTATGGCTCAAAATGCACAAAATACACTAACTCATATCATTAGGGTTAAAAAAAAAAAAAGACAACATTTTTACAGTTAGTTCTACAGGATTAGACACCTCATAAACCTATGCAAATGTTGGAAAATTAATTATCATAGGAACATTGAAACTGAGAAAAACAGAGATATAAATAAGAGATTTTTTTTTAGAAATGAGAACGATAAAAAGATTAGGAAGATATTTTTAAAAATAAATGAGGGATAATTTATTCATTTAAAAATATAAATTTAAAAGTTTTAAAATTCATTTGAAAATTGTAATCATTTTTCAAATTGTAATCATTTTGTTAAAATTTGGTTAATTATAATCTATTATACAATATATTTATTTAAATTAAATACATGTAATATAACTCAGTTAAAACAAATAGTTTACCATACTGTTATGAGATTAATATATTAGTAAAAGGTATGAGTTCAATTTTTAACTCTCTCATGATCTCCTTTCAAAAGTTCTAATATAAAAATAATGTTCCAAAAAATCAAACACATAGCTTAAATTTGTAAATAAAGTTTTCAAAATTTTATAGACTTAATTTTTTATTTTCTTTTGTTAAGAAAATTATAAGAAATAAAAAGAGAAAAATTTCATGGGCTTTACTGAATAAGCGCAGTCTTTAACAAGTAGCCCACTTCAAAGACTAGCAAATTCAAGTGCAATAGTGCTGTTCTTGAGCGAAATGAGCCATTTTCAAGAGCACAAGTGATTGTTCTAGAAATGGGTAAATATGGATGTCGATTTCGTAGATTGTTTCATGCAGTAATAGCAAATAATAAAATTCCAGTTGCAGCTGAAAATAGTCCCAACTACTCTCACAATCTCTCTTCATGCAAAGACTTGGACTCTCTCCTTCAAATTCATGCTCATTTGATCGTCTCAGGTCGTCAAAATCACTATTCAACAAATATCCATCTCTTAAAATCTTACCTTTCGTTTAAAAAGTCTGATTTTTCTCGCTTTCTGTTTGATTCTGTGCCAAACCCAAGTGTTAGACTGTACAATTCTATGATACAAGCTTATGCAAATGCTAAAAATTACCAAGAAGCTATAAAAATGTATCATGTTATATTAAGTAAAGGCTTAACGCCTGATAAGTATACTTTTACTTTCGTTTTGAAAGCTTGCACTGGTGCATTAGAGTTTAAAGAGGGTATTTTGATTCATCGTCAAATAGTTTCTAAAGGACTGCATTGTGATGTTTTTGTGGGGACTGCTCTTGTTGATATGTATAGTAAATTGGGTGATGTACAGTTAGCAAGAGAAGTGTTTGATCAAATGCCTAAAAGGGATGTTATCACCTGGAATGCTATGATTTTGGGTTTGTCACAGAGTGGGGATCCTGAGGAGGCACTGGGATTTACTAGGAGTATGCAACTGGCTGGTGTGGAGCCTGATATAGTGAGTATAGTGAATTTGGTTCCAGCTGTTTCGAGATTAGGTGATATTGAGGCTTGTAGGTCTATTCATGGTTACATGCTTAGGAAGGGTTTTGATGCAATTGTTTCTAATGGGTTGATTGATATGTACTCTAAGTGTGGGTGTATAGATGTCGCTTGGCAGGTTTTTGAGAAAATGAAAGACAAGAATGATATTTCGTGGAGAACAATGATGGCAGGGTATGCACATAATGAATGCTTCTTTGAGGTCTTGGAGTTGTTTGATTGCATGGAAAGAGAAAATGTTGCATTGAACAAAGCATCAGTTGCAAGTGCTCTTTTGGCTGCTGCAGAAATGAGACATTCAGCAAGAGGTGAAGAAATTTGTGATATTGCTAGACGACAAGAAATCGATTCAGATGTTTTCATTGTTACTGCTATGATGACTATGTATGCCAAATGCGGCAATGTGGATAAGGCTAAACAGTTGTTCCAAGGGCTTAAAGAAAGAGATTTGGTTGCTTGGTCAGCAATTATAGCTGCTCTTGTTCAATCAGGGTATGCTGATGATGGACTGTCACTCTTCCGAGATATGCAAAATAATTTTTTGAAAGCAAATAATGTTACCCTCCTTAGTGTACTTCCAGCTTGTACAGAATTAATGTCCCTGAAATTAGGTAAAAGCGTCCACTGTTATGCAATAAAAGAAAATTTGGAATCTGACATCTCAATTGGAACAGCCTTACTGTCCATGTATGCCAAATGTGGAGTTTTTACTTCTGCACTGACTGTATTCAATAGAATACCGAGTAAAGATATTGTGACATGTAATGCTTTGATGAATGAGTATGCCCAGATCGGTGACCCTTATGCTGCCCTGGAGATGTTCCGCACAGTCCAGACATCTGAAACACGCCCAGACTTGGGAACTATGGTATGTTTGCTTTCAGTTTGTGTGCTTTTACATGACCTGGACCAAGGATCATGTGTTCATGGAGTAATTATAAAGTCTGGCTTTGACTCTCACTGCGATGTAAGAAATGCTCTTGTTGACATGTATGCCAAATGTGGAAGCCTTTCCAATGCTGAATTCTTGTTCAAGAGAACTGAGTTTACAAAGGACGAGGTTTCTTGGAATGTCCTGATTGCAGGCTATGTCCACAATGGGAGTGCCAAAGAAGCTATTTCTGCTTTTAACCAAATGAAATTAACAAATTTTCAGCCTAATCTAGTCACCTTTGTTTGTGTCTTTCCTGCAGTAACATTTCTGTCAGCCTTAAATGAAGGCATGGCTTTTCATGCTCTTATTATCCGAATGGGTTTTCAGTCTAACATACTTGTTGGGAATTGTCTTGTTGATATGTATGCCAAATGTGGTCAGCTTCACATCTCAGAATACTTGTTTCAGGAGATGAACAATAAAAACACTGTTTCCTGGAATGTGATGCTTGCAGGGTATGCAGTTCATGGGCAAGGGAACCGTGCTATTGAACTTTTCTTACTCATGCAAAAGAGTCACATCAAGGTTGATTCTTTGTCCTTCATCAATGTGCTGTCTGCTTGCAGGCATGCAGGTTTAATAGATGAAGGAAGGAAAATATTTGATTCGATGTATAAAATGCACCAGCTTGAACCAGATTTGGAACATTATGCATGCATCATAGATCTATTAGGTCGTGCTGGATTATTTGATGAAATTCTGCATTTAATAAAAACAATGCCATTGGAACCTGATGCTGGAGTGTGGGGGGCCTTACTGGGTGCGTGTAAAATGTATTCGAATGTGCAGTTAGCAGAATTTGCACTAGATCATCTTGTTAAACTTGAGCCTGAAAATCCCACACATCATGTGGTTTTATCCAATATCTATGCCATATCTGGGAGGTGGAGAGATGTGGGCAATAAAAGATCAAACATGATCAAGACAGGGCTTAAGAAAAGTCCTGGATGGAGTTGGGTTTGAGGAACTGGATAAAATAAGGTATGCTCGTTCTCTTAGCATGTGATAAATTGCTATTCACAAGTCTCTAGATTCCTTCATTCTGGAATGCTCAAGAACGTTGGAAAAAATATTCTACCTCCCTAATGTTACAGGATGTTTAGGAGAGCTATTGCTTTCGAAGCACAACTAATCAAAGTTAACTGTTCCCATTTTCAGAGAAATAATAGTTTGAGAAGAACGAAGGATATGGACCATAAATCAGGAAATGAATATAATATAAGCTTACAATAAATCTTGTAGTGCCTATGAATTCATATTGGTTGAGGCTTATCAGTGATTCAGCGTTGCTTGAACTTGTGTTAAGGACCATATAGAAGCTATTGGCATAATTTTGAGTAGGTAATTATCTTGATTAGTCTATGTTGTAGTTGTCTTTGTTCTCAAACTATTTTGTTAATTTGTATGAACACATATGTTCTTCTTACTGTCTTTCAAATTTACAGCTCGGAATGATTTCCATGAAGGTGGAAAGGTGTAAAAACCAGCTATACAAACAGCATTTGCTTGGAGCAGTATGCCTCAATCCAAATGATTGTGCTTTTGCTCTTAGATGAAATTTGCAGTTTCTCATTTACGGTTCAGTATTTCTTATAATTATATGATTTCTACTTTGGTGGCTTCAGACCCAACCATTGCACTGAGATGCAAATGTGTTCTTTTAATGTAGGCCCTGATTAAGGTACTGAGAGAAAGCTTTGGTTAATTAAATTTTCGCCAAGCTTTTGTCATTGAGAACTTTCATGTCATAAGGAACAAGAGATGGTGGAGAAGATTTTCTTTCATTAACACCACGAGATCTCTTTCATTGATACAACTAGATCTCGAAGAAAGCTCTGAAAATAAGCAGTGATAGAGCTGTCTATGGATGACTTCTTAGGATGAGAGCTTAGAGAATATGAAGAAAAACACCTCATTAAATTCTCCACGCTTCTATCTGGGAGGAAGGTAAATTTGGCAAGTACTCTGCACAATCTCATTTTCTCTTATTCTTTCTATGTTCCTTTATGCTATTAATTTTCGTTTTGGGATTTTATTGGTTGTGTATGATTTCCATTTTGGATTTTATTGGTTGGGTATAATTTTTATTTTTGTTAGTGATAAATATCCCTCTATAGTGAGGATTAGATAGTCTGAGTTTTAGATTGAGGGTTAGTCGCAAAAGCTCACCAATTTTGGCCAATATCTGTTGTAAACTATACTATCAGTTACCGTTGAAAATGTTTCAACAATGTATTTTCAAAGATTTGGCCACAAGGATACTATTATATTTTTATCTAATGGAGTTGATAAGCTAAGACTAAAGGATTAGTTCTCTTTAATTGAAGAAAAAAAATTCATTCCCACAGACATATCACTGCCTGAAAACAGTTTTAGGTCTCCTTTTCATTATAATTAATGCTTCGTGTAGGTAAGAATCATTCACAACTGTTAATTTAGGGAAGTAATTGACTCTTTTGGCTGTTTACCCTTTAAGATTATGAGTACAATAAAAATTATGACTACAACAAAAATACAACAATATTGCTTGCATAGTAAGTAATTTTTTTTTATGCCTCTAGCTTAATGGGTGCCACCGCTATGAAGAATAGATTGTTTATAAAATATAGTTAACAGAGGACAGACAAAAAATGAAGACATAATTTGTAAATCATATATAATAAATTATGTCTACTCCATGCTGTTTGTTATTTCATTAAATGTTTTCACATTTGTTTTTAAAACAATTTTAGTTATGTTAATGATGATATTTGATAATAATGACGGAAAAGGTAATGGAAAATTCTAATTGATAATTATCAAAATGAGTGAAAACAAATGAGAACTCTAATTGATAAAATTACTGCATCCAAAGAGTTGGTGAAAACAACATAAAAATTTATTCAAGTTTAAGATAGACCATCACATAATTTATCATTGATCTTGATTTAGTAGAAAAAAAATTACTATTAAAATCATCGCAACTAATTTTTTAGATTATATGGTGCACAGATATTATTGGAATTGTTGATGAATTGAGATACATAAACAAGTTTTTCATGGAGATTAGTGAATTAAGTTCTTTCTTGGTAGAGTCCACATAGCACTGCTTCATGCTTCATGCTTCATGCTTCATATAGTAATCCTTTCCTGTTAAACCTTTCAAAACGTTATCAGATTTGACAGATGACTATTGTAATAATCCGAATATTTTAAAATTATTTTATATAATTAAATATTAAAAATTTCAATGTTATTGATTATTTCTATCTTATATTATTATTATTATTATTATTATTATTTTATTTTATTGAATTGCTATATCTAGTTATCAAATTTAAACATTTATTTTGGAATTATTATATCTAGAGATATTAAAGTTATTAATAATGTTATTGTCACTATTAATATTATTATTAATATCCCATTATTATTTACATGCATGTACATTATTTTTTTTTAATTGTCATTATTTTTAAATAGTATTATTATTATTATTTATTCTATTGGTGGTATTTAAGTTAAGTATATATATATATGTACACATACATATAATATGGGTTATTGACTATATATATATATATATGTGTGTGTGTGTGGTTGAGTAATTTTTTAGTATTATTATTATTATTATTTTTACAAAAGCTAGTGTTTAAGCGAAGAAATTCAGACCCCATTTTCTTCTTCCTCATCTCTTTCTCGTTTTTTCTCTTTGCCTCCCTCTCTCTTGGTGTCTTCTCATGCCAGCATCATCTTCCCTTTATGCCATAGCCAATGTCTGTTTCTTCTTCTTTTTGTTGTCCCTGCACAAAGTCTCCAGCCCTATCCTTCGTGCGAAGACAACACTTTCAGCTGCTGCTGTGCGACGCCCTGCTGCCGCCACCACCTGCAACTCCGGTGACAGCCTCAGCTCCAGCTCTAGGCAACGGTGGTTCCTTTAGCAGCCCTTCCCTGCACTTGGTTTCCAGTTTCGGTGAGTTATGTGGGTTGTGGTTAGTTAGTTTTAGGTTGATTCTTAGTTAGTTTTAAGTTGTTTGTTAGTTATTGTGTTTATTTTAATTTTTGGTTAATTAATATAATATTTGCTTAATTAATCAGAATTTATTTTTAATATTTGGTTAATTTTGAGTTGATCTATATATGTACTTAGTTGATTTTAAATTATTTTAGTTAATTTTAATCATGGGTATTGTTTTGAATATTTTAATAATATAATTGAATTTTTGTTAATTATGTTAATTAATTATTTTTTATTGGAAATTTGAATAATTAGTGTTAGTAATTTAAGCTAGTAATTTTAGTATTAATAAAATAATTTTTAATGAATTTATATAATTTTTGAGGAATTATTATTCTTATGTGATTTTTGGAATTAAAGGTTAATTGTATGATTTTGTTGAAAATATAGTTAAATATTATGTTTTAAATGATTTTTGAATTTTATAGGGTATTAAATTAATTTTTATAAATTATTTATTATTTTTAGTTAATTAATACTAATTTTCAAAAATTATATTCAAATAATATATTATTTGGTAATTAAATAGATTTTAAATTACTTTTATGATATAATTAAGCTATTTGAATAATTAAATGTGAAAGTGTCTATTTTATATTTAATATTTGGAAAAATTGGATTTTTATATAATTATATTAATTATTTGAGATTTTTATTATTTTTTGTGAAAAATATTTATATTCAGTGTTTTGAGGTTTAAATAAATTATATTGTGGCATATTAATTATTTTTATGGATTTTTAATAATTTTAATATATTATTATTTAATATTTATTTTATTGTGTATTGTGAACCTCGGTTGGAAATTTTGTAGTTTGAGATCCCAAACCGAGGTGTTGAGCTTGTGTGAAGTTTAGAAGTGTGTTTGCTTGCAAGGTTGACTGTACTTCGGTAGAGGGATGTCTGTTTTACAGAGGAAATTTTGCCAAATTTTCAATAGATTTCTTGTAAAATGAGACATCGGATCAATCCTAAGTTTTGAATTTTGAGTTGAGTATTCCTTAGAAATTCTAAAAGTTAAGGTTTCTATTTTCTGATAGTCGTTTCATTTTTTGTCTTTTAGCCATCCCTTCAATCGCGTCTACCAATCAAGGTTGGACACGACGTATCAGAGGAGCACTTTCATCTTGTAAGTTAATATTTGATTTGCGTGTCTAGTTTTCGAATTAAATACATAATTGTTGATGAACTTAAATTTATGAGATTCTAGTCGGTATTCTTTAAATAATGTTGCATGATTTAATTTATAGTTGATTTATTCTAATTTTTCTTATTTTATTTTCATTTATTTTGAAATAAACTACGGTAGAATGAACTACCTAATGAATTTCATCAGGATCGTATGTGTACCGGTAAAATATTTGATTATATTAATTATATTACTGAGGTTGATGGTCTGGTGATGCTTTGCTTTTAGACACCACCAGTAATATGATATTTGATTATTGATTAACATACTAGGGTTGAAGGTTTGGTGATATTTTGCTCTCGGACACCGCTGGTAAAAATTTGGATTAATATTTATTAAATCATTGGGATCGATGGTCTGGTGATGCTTTGCTCTCGGCCACCGCCAGTGATATTGGATTCAGTGATGTGACTGCGGCTGTGTATTCTGGTGATGCTTTGCTCTCAGTATCGGGCAGTCTTGGATATAAGTGAGTCGTATGGCTATTAGAATTGAAAACTAGGGTTCTATCTAGTTTTTATACTTAAAATGTTTTAAAAGCATTTAAAATTTATTCCTCCTTTGAAATATAGTTTCTTTTATATATATATATATATATATCAAGGAATTTGAATAAAAATTATAATATATATTATTTTCATAAACACCTATTTTAAAGGGGGTTTTCAAACTGCATTCATTTATTTTATTAGTTTATTCAATGAGATTTGATTCTCCTCAATTTATTTTTTTTAGGAGTTTGAGAGTCTTCAGTTAGACTTACTTCTCTACGTTTAATGACTTCTTCACTGGCTATCTTATGTAAGTCTATATAGTTATGTTTGTATTAGTATCTGTATATTGCAGTAGATAACTGTATAACTGCATATTTTAATTTGAATATTACGTATTGAGATTTATATACTGAAATACTATTTTGTATAACTGATGATGTTTATTTATATTTGACGATGACATGATTTATTTAAATTAATAAAAAATCAGTTTGATAATGTACATTATAATTAAATTATTTTATTGTAAGGTTTTAAAGGGAAATATTTCTCGTTTTTCTTTTAAAGTTTACTATAGATTTCGGTAACTTTAAGTTTTCTCATTCCCTACTACCAGTTATGTGTTCCTGAGTTCGGATCGCTTAGCGACTCTATTATCATATAATAGATTTGCCATGTTTTCTAATTTACCATTCCACCCATTAACAATAGCCTCCCAGCTATTATTAAACCCATTAACAATAGCCTCCTAATTATTATAAATATTCTCAAACGTAGAAACATAAGAGTTATATATTGAAGCACCAAAACTTTTTTATGTAATACAAGAAAATGCAGACTTATACTTAAATTATGCAATAGTGCCATCTTTACTAAAATTAGAGATGTGAGTATTAAAAGTAGTGTTCTATTGTTCAAGGAAAAATTAATATTTAATTATATTTTACATTTAATTTAATTTTAATAAGAAAATAAATTTAATTTCCTCTATTATCTCATTACAAAATATTATATCCATATTCAAATCCTTAAACCAAATAGCTATATAGCATATCATCACACAAAAACTCTCTCTAATATAGTTACTCACCTATAGAGTGACTCACTAATTGTTTTAGTCAGTAAATTTGATGATGGATGTTCTACCTACAGGTCAATCACATACCACCTACCTGCCCCATCAAGTCATGTCGCTGCAGTTGCCATGAATACTGGAGACAATTTTAGAAAAGAAATTTATCTTCTTAAATTGGCAGGATGGACGAAGAGTGCATATGATTGAAAGAGACCTGGGATTACAAGATAGAATTGTTGGAGAACTCCTGCAACCTGGGGGATACTTGATACTAATTGAATTAGGCCTTGATGGTATTCGAGAAATGAATTCCACAAAACTTTTTTGTGCATGTCTTCTATTAATTTCTGTCAAATTTACTATGGTTTCTTGTGAGTTTACGAATATCCTTTATATAGAGATCATTTTTTTCCCGTTCATTTTCAGTTCAATGTTCATTATCTTGATTCTTGCGTACTTACTCATGTACCCACTTGATCTTTGCCTCTAATTTGCAGCTTTTTGATGGTTCCTTGAACCGATATTTATTTATGTGATCATTAATTTTACAAGGTAAGTGTTTGTTTGTTTGATTGTTATTTGCATAAACATTTCTTTCGTTTGTTGATGATGAGATGGATCTTTGAACTATTCATTTTAGTTGTAATTGTGAATTGTATTGGTCTTTTTGTCTATACATAAATGGTTCAATTTTTTTGGTCTCCTCAGGAATTTCTAAGTAATTTTCTCTTTTATCTTTTTCAATTTGAACACTTAAAGTAGCTCTCATGAATTAAAGATTATACACACACACACTTTCTATTGAGATCTTTAATGTTCTCCAATTTTGGGCAATTCTCAAGTTTTGTTCTTTTTGCAAGTTTCAGGTTCTAGTTATTTTAATAATTTTCAGCTGCCAACCATCTCAATTTAGGAATTCGTTAATACTATTGAGTTCTTGCTATCGAAATGCCCCAATGTTATTGATAAACTGAAGTTGGTAGAGATTGATTTTGACAGAGTTGGAGTTAATAGAGTGACAGTTGTACAATGCTCAAGAAGAGGCTGATCCATTGGCAACAATTATTAAGACATATGGTGAATCTGTTAAGATTGCAACAAAAGCCAAACCTTCCACTGCTTCTGTTTCAAGCAATATTAAAGATGATGGGAGGCTTGATTCGACCTGTTCATCAAGCAGTAGATAATGGTTAGTGTGGTTTTTTTTTTTTTTTTTTTTTTTTTTTTTTTCTTTTTGGCTGTTATTTTAAAACCTCAATTTTCTTTTTCGTTGTGCTTATGAATGGGTGAATAGCAAGTGTATGTGCTTTATATTCCATTCAGGGCTTTGTATTGTAGTAGCATATGAATTTCAATATCCATGTTTCTGGGTTCTTATTAAGATAGCTTTTTATGTTGTTTGATTTATGTGTTATTTGAACTCTACGATTTTGGCTTTTTGATATAATAAGAAGTGATGCCCGATGATTTGAATCATTTGATACCATTTATCCTCTTTCATACTTTTGCAAAATAAACCTATGCTCTATTTCACTCTTTGAGACCCCATATTTTCATGCATGTTTTGTTTAAAGGTAAGTTTATAAGAGTATCTTTTAACGCGCTTTTTATTTAACCTAACATCTTTATTATAAAAAATGATTGTAAAAAATAATACTTTAATTCACTGTTTAAATCGAAATTATAAATTAGAGCGTAGAGGGTCAAAATTGGCTCTCTATACAAAAATTAATTAATACATATATGTTTTTCATTCTTATTTTTATTTTCTGCTATGAGCTTTTTTTTTTGTAAAGAGTGTATTGGATAGAAAAAAAATGAGGAAAAAAAAAATATTTCTAGAATAAAACAAAATAAAGAATGAAATATAAAAAGTGTATTGGATTTAAATAAAACTAGTTGTGCGGATTGCAAATAATATATATTTTAAAATTATTTTAATTAAATAATTTTAATAAATTTAAAACTATAAATTAATCAAAATAGTTTATAAAATTATTTCAATTATTTTATTTGGTAATTAAACATGAAATTTTTTTATCTATAATTATAAATAAATAAATAAATAAAATATTAGTGAATAGTAAATAATTAATTAAATAGTATATTAATAAGTAAAATAAAAAATAAATATATAAAAATATGCACAACAAAATAAAGCAATTTCACTTTATATTTCCAATATTTAATAGAGAGATATGAATTTTGAATCTTTTGATTCACAATTTGGATGCAGCAAATGGTGTAAATCAATCTTAGAAACATCCAACTAATAACAGAAAATAATGAAACCACCTTAAGTTAAAAAGGAGAATAAGATGCAAAATATATTTTTGTATAAAAAATTCTATAATTCTGTATGAATTTACAAAAGAAACTCTATAAACTCTATAAAACATTTGCATCTACTCATGGAAAAAACCATTTGGCAGATGTCATCTGACAGTTGCAGTGCTTCTTCCTACTTGTTGACTCTAAGGAGCCCCTTGATTAGGCAAACTAAGATGCTTAGTTCTGGTGTATAACTTAAAAGCCTTCTCAACCTTGTATGCAAGTGTAAAGCTCTAAATCAAGGAAATATACATGTCCTTGTAGGTAGCTGAAGATGTTGAGAGCTCTTCATGCAGCTTCACAGCCATCTTCGGGCCTTGACAAAATTATCAATCAGGAGCTTATAAACAGAGAAAATTGACATTGAATTATTCTTGTTCCTCTCATCCAAAAGACCAAGAGAAACTATGAATTCATGACTGAACCCTTTAATAACCTTACAATGGATTGCTTTGTGCTTTGGCCAATATGTCTGTTTCAGCTCTTCTAAAAGTTTGTGAGCCTCATCTGAAAGGCCAGCAGCAGGATCATGGTCTACAAAAACCCTATAGGTGGAGCACAGCCCTTAGTAGCCATCTGCTGCAAAAATTGAAGGCATTTTCCAACTCTGCCTGCTTTCACAAAGCCATCAATCATGGTATTATAAGTCATGACATACGGATAGCATCCCTTCTCTTCCATCGTAAGTATAAGTCTATAGGCTTCATCTATCTTTCTAACTTTAAATAGTCCATCTATCATTTGTGCAAATAACATTTGGAGATGCAAACCAAGGCAAAAATTAGACATATTTTGTGAATAGTAGTTGTTATTATTATTTAAATCTCAAACAAAAAGTGAAGGTACTACCTTAATGGAAAGGATGTATAGGAGAAGAGCAAATAGAAACAGAGATAATAGAGATGCGTGCGGAAATTAAAATTGAGCGATGGTGGAGTTATGGTTGTGGATTAACTGATTGTGGATTAACTGATTCAAATGGGAACAAATGGAATGACAAAAGTATGACTGTTTATCAATAAACTTTAGTTCAGATAAACTCATTGCTACAAATTGATGTATTCAACTTCCGAAACATGCATTAGGATATTATATAAACATTTAGCAACTTTAGAAGAAAAAAAAAACCACAATCAATTTAGAGATTAAAAATAAAACAATAGACAAACATAAAACACTTGCTAATTTAGGTAAAGTTCACATCCTTCGACGATGGAACACATATTGATAATTCTGTTATTTTTGTTTTTTATTTTCAGAAATGTTTTTATTTGATAATTTTTTGTAATTTGTTTATAGACGCCTCAGACTTAAAGGAAAACTGGTTGAGACAATAAACATATTAAATATTCATTGATAGAAATTTTGCCTTCTAAATGACTGAATGCTGACTCAGTTTTGGTTGTCGACATAGATGTTACAGACGATACAAATCAAACAAAATACTTGATCTAAAAGTACCATGGCAATTATGCAAAATAAAATCTTAGATGAACTACCAAAATTGATCTACTTTAGGCTTTAGTTCCCTGTCCCTTTTGATACACCTTCTCATCAAATAATTTCAACATTTATCATCCTAATTGAAGCAAGGTCAAAGCATATTTTGTCAGGATAATGTCTCAAGAGGAACATGTATATTGAACCTCCATTTGACAAACTAACAACAAACATGCCTTGTCAAATTTTCCCAATGATGATCAGTCATTCACATTTCACAATAGGCATTTAATTTCACTCCCCTCACTTCACATTTTTAATGTTTGTAAAGAGTCAACTGAAATATGCAATAACGTGCGAGCTATGTTTTTAAAGGCTATTCTGAAGATATCCTTTCCTTCAACATTTCATTGCACTTACCTTGTCAATATTCCCGAACATTGTACTTTTAACTTCTGAAACTTGAGCCTTCACTTTTATAGCTTCTTAATTTCTTCAGCATGGTCAACAATATATTTCATGCGCTCTTTCATAATTGGCCTGAAAAAAAAGATATCATGCTACTTACATTCACGTATAGAAATCACAAGAAAAATATTGCTTAGTTCTTCGCAAGTGCTTTTTTTTTTTTTTTTGAGAACAGGAACGAGTAGCAGAAATGCGCATATTTAAACTCCTTATTGAGACTCTGGGTAGCAACCGTGTCTGCTTTATGACCTCCATATCTTTTCTTGAAGTCTGCTTTCATGCGTTCCAAAAATGCAATAGAGATCTGCTTGCTAACAGATTCTTTTGCAACAACACAATATGCTGCAAATAGCAGAAGCAATGGAACTTTCCCTCACTATGTTTGATTAAAACCAATTACTTATATGCCAAAATCATCAGAAACTCATATTTCATTTTGATAAATAAGACTATATAAAGATGTGGTGCATTCACAGCTGTTGAGTACACCAATTGTGGTTACAACCACAACTGTAACTTGACAACTAAAACCACTCAGCATATAAATTAAAGCAGGAGAACAAACGCACATATAAATGCACATGCACTCTGAACATCACCAACCATATAAAATGATGACTTATATTTTTTGCACAGTATACACACACTAAAATCAAAATTTAGCTACTCTATGCACCTGTCAACTAAAACTGCTAGAACTATAACCATCAAGACTAAAGTCATATGAAAGAATGTAAACTTGTAAATAACTAGAAGGAAATTTTAGCAAATTCTTTACTTGCAATCTATTTATTATGTATGGTGTTTCATCGTTGTTTGTGGCACATTAGTACAAAATCTCCTTCAATCCTTATATTAAACTTGATTCAGTTGCTTCTGACAAATTATCAATTTCTATTTCTGTTTCTAGAACTATAACCATAAAGATGGAAAGTCATAAGAAAACTCAGCAGTCTTCATCCATGGTGGTGTATTACCAGTAGAAAATGCTACTTCAATCCCAAAAATAAACCTGATTATATATATAAATATATATACACACACCTGATTCAATTGCTTTTGACAAATTACCAGTTGCTATTTCCATTACCATTGGAAAAAAAAATATCCAAACAAAACAAAAATAATTAACATGATCATTTGATAGATTATGCAACACAGCAAAAATCCCAAACTCAATAACTACTAACAAATTCAATTAGCTCATTAACAACTATAGTAATCAACATCAACATTAACCAAAAAAAAAAACATGAAAATTAGAAGAAGCTACAATAAAAATGAAACAAAAACTACCTATATATATATATTGAACACAAACCTCATTCAACACATTAGGGTTTATGAAAAAGATTTTTTTGTGTATATAGCGAAACTCCATTGGAAGCACTGCTTTTCTTTTGGAGAACTGAAATTTTAGTAGAACGGTACAAAATATTGAGATCAGAAGGCTCTACACGATCAATCTTCAATTAGATAAAATTTCTATTGAAACAAAACCTTAGTGAATCGATTTCAATAATAACGGGAAACAAATAGAAAGTCACCTCAAATCAGAGAGAAAGCAGAGGAGAGAAGTTCAATTAGGTAAGAAGAAGATGAGGGATGAAGGGAACGGTAATTGTAGAGAATAGTGATTGTTTAAAAAATCATAAGATGATATTATCAGAGGGAAGAAACAGAGAAGAGAAGGAATGAGAGGGGCTTCATTGTTGCCTGGTGATTTGCGGGACGAGGAGGAGGAGGGATTGATGACAGAGGAGAAAAATAAAATACATTTTTAATAGAAAAATATTATAAATTTTTAAAATTTAATACCTAAATGTTTAGAATTGATTGTTGAATTATGAAAAAAGGTACGTGAATTTAATCTGAATGATTTTAAAATTCAGCATATATATAAAAATGGTTTTCTCTTTATATTTTAAAATGCTATTTATTATATTAGAATATATTCTTTGTTTTAAAGATTACTATTAGAGATACTCTAATCAAAATCAAAACTGATATTTAAAAATAATAGAGAAACATTGCATGCAGTTATATCTTTGTAGAATATTGAAAAAAATTGATAATTAAATAGAATAATTTTCTTTCTCAAAAATTATATTATTAATAAAAAAAAAATTAAGGACAATTTTGTATATTAAAATTTAAAACTTGAAATATTTTGATATAAAAATAATTTTAGGGACTATTTTATAATTTTTTATATGTCACACATTTTAAAAGGAGTTAAATGACTGAATTAAATAAGGATGTGTTTTTCAGCTTAAAAAAATAATAGCAGATAACATTGTAACAAAACCTGTAAAAGGGAATTCACCCCACGGTTTCTGTTTAAAACAAGGATTCGCTAAGCTCTTAAAAGCATCAGGCAATATATGAACAAACCCAGTCGCAAGAATGACACCAGCTGCAAAAGCTTTGACAAGGAAAAAGATGTTGTTTTCTGGGTTAAGAGATGGTATCTTCTTGCCAAAAATTGGGAGAGTAACACCCAATGCACTTGCAATGAGAATTGAAGCAATTGTCACTAGTTTATATGTAAGAGTTTTGGCTCTGACATCACTATGTGATAGTGTTGCTGTTTCTTCTTGGTCACATGCGCAATCCGTAGAGGCCAAAAAGGAAGAAGATAAAGAAAAGAAACGAGAAAGAGAAGAGAAAAGATTATTGTTTGCTTCTCCATGGCTTCCTCTGAAGACTGAAAGAGAATTATTACTACTTTATTTGTATATATTTAATTTAATTTAATTTTAATATATACAAACAAATAGTATTCAAAAAGCGTCACTAGAAATTGGTATTTCATTATTGAAAAAAAAAATAGTATTCAATTCTTATAGCAAGTTATATTTAATTTAATTTTAATAGTAAAATAAATTTAATTTCCTCCATTATCTCATTTGTTGTTTATGTACAAAATATTATATCCGTACTCAAAGTCTTAAGACAAATGGTTAGATAGCATACAATCACACTAAAAACTCTCCCAATCAGTCACTCACTAGTTGTTTTACAATGTAAATCTTATGTGATTCGATTTTTGTTGGCCTAACGATCGAAAATAAATTCAATTCTTGCAATTTTAATAATTTAGATAGTCATATACTTAGACAACATTTAAGGAGATCATAAGCATTCAATCCATCACCAATACTGTCATAACTATTAGACGTGTTTAGAACAGGGTTAAGTAAATAGGTTTAATACATCACTAAAATTTTCATAATGAATTAACTATTAATGTACGTTTAGATAAGGATTAAAAAAATAAATTGTAACAATTACGAGTATAACTTAACTAGTTAAATTATTAACTTTATTTGGTGGATAAAAGTAATGAATGTGCTATAATTTGAAATTATTATATTTTATAATAAAAATAAACTAATATATTATTGAACCTTTATTACCAATAAAAGTTAATTTTAAAAATATCATATAACTAGAAAAGACATTATAAGAAAAAGTTTTACGAAGACAAGAATACAAAATATATATCTATGTATTCATACACACATAAAAAATATTTGTATAAGTTTCATGCAATATAATTAAGAAAGAATAAAATAAAAAATTACGTATAACAATTAGTTTACAAGAAATGCACAAAAATATACTAATTGTTGATATGATTTTTATGTATTAATTTTTTCATAAAAATAATAAAATTATCATAAAAAATCTTAAATTGATTTATACATATTTTTATTAATTTAATTTATAGCTTAATATAAGAAAAAATAAAAAAAAAAACTATTTATAAACAATACAATAAAATAATAAAAATAAAAATTTCAATAGAGTAATTTTTTTTAACAGGTTTTTAATCACCTCTCATCTAAATTAACAATTAACAACAATTTATTAAATTAATGTTAATTGTTAAAGAGATTAATTATTACCGATACATATTTTAAAACTACAGTGAAAGATATTAAGGAATTATAGCAGTAACAGTTACTCTTTTTAAACCCACAAAACTTTGATCTTGAGAGATTAAAACCATCACAAAGGACGAACAAAATAAAGATTTGATCCTAAATCTACATAAACTATTAGTTATTTGTTGATAACAAAGAAAAAAGAAAAAGCTAAAAATTGTTTTTCAGTTTGTCGAGGAAGACGAGGAACGAGAGGAGGTATCTAGAGAGGAGGTAGGTTGTTGTTCCCCTGTAAAAATGTTGTTGAATTGTGATTATATTCTGCAATGGCCCATCAACTTTAATTAAATATGTCAAGAGTAGTCAGAATCAATAATTAGTGACAAAATTTAGCATTCTTTTGTGCAAAAATCCACTAGTAATTTCACTATATCTTACCTTTAATTCACTTTTAACAATAAAATAAATTTAATTTCCTCCATTATCTCATCTTTTCGCACAACATATTATATCCATCTATTTTCAAAGCCTTAACAATCATTAAAAAAAAAAAAAACCTTCCCATATAGTCACTCACAGATGTAAATATCATGACGAATGTGCTATTTACAAGTCACCTGATTTTTGTTGGCCTAAAGAAGAAATAAATCTCGTGATTACTCTCACTTACATTCTATTCTTTTAATTCTAACATAAAAAAACCAAGATGATATTCTACCTTATAATTCTTAAAATCAAAAATTAAAAATTAAGTAATTAATAAAATTTTGTTATCTAAATTTAAATGTAAATATATCTCATACACATATAAATAATAAAATTTTTTAATTAATAAAAATATCATATGACCTAAATATTACTGAATTCTCCTTTTAAATCAGATAAAAATTAAATTTTATTATCGAAATTTAAATGTAAATATATCTCATACACATATAAATAATAAAATTTTTTAATTAATAAAAATGTCATCTGACTTAAATATTAGTGAATTTCCTTTTTAAATCAAATAAAAATTAATTAATTAATTAATTTCATAAATCAATGACTACAGAATTCAAATATTCCAGCTCATAATGTTCTTAAAGAGAGATAATAGCTAGAATTCTACCTCAATGGCATCTAAACAACAATATTAATTTTGAATTAATATATATATGTAACAGTTTTTAATTTTATTTATAGGATATGTCTATTAAATGTATAAGTAAAAACCAAATTTTTTTAAGAAAATGTTTTGAAAAACTAAAGAGGCTAAAATTTATTGGTCCTATAATTATAATTATAAGGATTTGTATTGAAATTTGGGGATTGGATTGTGACTTAGGTCGTAAGCAACTTCAATAAAAACTATAACCTAAAATTGGCTTAGGTCGTAAGCAACTTCAATAAAAACTATAACCTAAAATTGGTAAGGATTTCATTAAAATTAACTGTTTCCATCTTCAGAGAAATAAGATATCGAGAAGCACAAAGGACATGGACAATGAACCAGGAAATGAATACAATACGAGCTTACGATAATTCCTGTAGTGCCCACGAAGTCATATTGATTGAGTCTTATTATTGATTCGGCGTTGCTTGAACTTGTGTTAGGGACTATGTGGGAAGGTATTTAGCAGATTCCTCTTGATTAGTCTGTGTTGTAGCTGTCCCTGTTCTCAAACTATTTTGTTAATTTCTTCGAACACGTTTGTTCTTCTCGATACCTTTCGAATTTACAGCTTGGAATGATTTTCCTGAAGATGGAATCATGTCAAAACCAGCTATACAAGCAGCATTTGCTTTTCGGTGAAAATTTGCAGTTTGTCATTGACAGTTACCTATGATTTCCTGGCTTCAAATTCAAACATTGCACTGAGATGCAACTGTGTTTTTCTTGTCACGACCCAAACTAGGAGTCATGACCGGCGCTAGGAAACGGGAATTCTTTCGAATCCGGAACCCGTAGCAAGCCTTAGAAAATAAAATCATACAATAATTATATAAAAGTACGATCAAATTAAAATTTTTCTGAATCAATATATAAAATAAATACTTCAAATCCTTTTATAAATGATTACATATTCGTACAATGTTCAAATACAAATTCTCAGAGTATTTAATATCCAAACAAAATAATACACTTCCAATATAATGATACTAATACTGCAGTTTCTAGAATACAATTCAAAGTTCAGAATATACATTTGCATAAAACAGCCGGGACTGAAGAACACCGGCGAGGAACTCTACAACTAAGGTCTGACGATATGGAATCTCCTGAAAAAAAATAATTGAGGGGGGTCAGACCTCACTGAGTGAATTATTATACTATATATACATGCAAACTAAACCATAACAATCAGACATTCTTATATATATATGTATATACACACATTTCACACGAATGCCAAACTTTGCTTTTACAAATATACTAAATGTAGAAAACGTTTGTTTTAATTCATGAAGGATCCATAGAACCCTAAATAATAACAACCTCAAACAATCCCATCATCACTCTAGCCATACAGGCTCACTTGATTCCAAATAGAACACTTATTCCAATTTGGACAGCAGACTGGCCCCGAGACACTAAGTCGACCAAGCTCCAGCAGTCTGGCTGTCAGTGTGATTGGCCCCGAGACACTTGGTCAACCGAGCTCCAGCAATCACACTATCCATCACCTCACATCTCAATCAACCCAATAGATCATTCAATTCACTTATGGACAGTAGACTGGCCCCGAGACACTAAGTCGATCGAGCTCCAGCAGTCTGACTGTCAGTGTGATTGGCCCCGAGACACTTAGTCAACCGAGCTCCAGCAATCACACTATCTAACATACCATTAATCTTAGTCAAATCAATTAAATCAATTATAATCACCCAATTTTAACTCTCACTCAATCCTTATCTATCATACCGGTACGTACACGGTCCTAGTGCTGCCCACTAGGAAGCACGTTCTATTGATATCCTTCACTTCGAATAAATCATTCATTCGGAAAATAATTAATGTAGAACAATATTCATAATAGTAAAACCAACCATATATATATATACCAAAAATATACCTAAAATATACCTAGTATATTTCAGGTATATATATATATATATGTGTGTGTCAAATAAAATACGAAATAAACTAAAGATAAATCATTAATATAGTTAAAAACAATTTAAATGGGTAACAATGATATAACATGCATTATCTTAAAAATATACTTAAATATGCAAAAGATATACCCTAAATATACCACTAATGTGCTAGGTTTAATTTAATAATAAAACATTTATTTATTTGGAAATAAATCAAAAATATACCAAAAAATAAACTTAATTATAATTTGAGTGTAGGTTTATAATTTAGCATGCAATTATTTAAGAATAAACCTAAAATCTACTAAAACTATACCTAAGGTATACTAATCATTTAATAAAATAATTATGTCTAAGTGTACATTTTTAAAACATGTGTATATTACTCAAATGTATTAAACCTAAACCTAATTGTTTAATGTGCCAATATATAAAAATGCAACCCTAGATATACCAAAATATCATAATTTAAATCATTTTTAAAACATACAATAAAAATGAAAAATTCAAAATAATGCATCCTATATGCAGTGCATATATATACAGTATAATAACTCAAATGTTAGCGCTCCACGAGATAAACTCGGCGGGCCTGATCCGTTAGGCCTCGATCTCAGTGCAACTAGACAAACAAATGACAACATGAAATCAGAATGAATTTAACGAAAGTTCTAAAGACTCGATCTAGAATTTTAGACACAGATTTAAAATAGGAATTTGACCGGACATCACGTTTTACGAGAATTCTACCGAAAATCCGACAGAACCTCCCCTGTAAAACGGACATCTCTCTACTCAAAGAGTAGAGCCGGTCCTGCAAAGAAATACACTTCAGAATAAACACAGAATTACAACCAAAATCCCTCGGTCGGACTCCAAATTACAATTCACCGACCGAGGTTCACAATTCACGAGATATACACAGAACACATGAAAAATCCAATAATACCAAAAATGCCCTTTAATAAATCAGAATATAGCAAATTAGATCTTTAAATCACTCAAAATAATTATTTAACCGATAATTACAATAAAACCCTAAATTTAATAAAATATAGTTAAAAATACATAATTCTCGATAAATTCACAAATATTAACTGAAATTCACTTTATGATTCCAAATTACATAATTAGCCTAAAAACATATTAAAAATCATTAAAATTCATTTATTTACAAAAATAGTATATTATATATAATTTGAAAATGATTTTTGAAAATAGTGTTAATTAGTAAAAAAAATAGTAAATAATTTATAAAAATCATTTTTATACTTCAAATAATTATTAAAACCAATTAAAATTAATATTTATTCAAAATTACTACCAAATTACCAAAATGCCCCTAATATACAAAAATACACATAAAATACTACTAATATTCAAAAATTCAATAAAAATTATGTAATTACTCAAAAGTTATCTCCTCAACATATTATTCACTAAAATTAACAAATGCACCTAATTAACCAATAATTTCTGTAAAATACATATTTAATCTATTAATTCCAAAATACACATAAATTATATAAAATTCCATAAAATTATATAAATTCATAAAAATTATTTTATAAATAAATAACATTTTAATATCAACTAAAACACACAATTAAACTTTAAATTCAATCAAAATACTCATTTACTCAATTATCCAATATTTACATAAACTAAAAATATTCATAAAAATTATATAAAATTTTCAAAAATTAATTTACCAACATCAAAATTAATAAATAAATTAAAAAAAAACATAATAGCAATAATTTAACCAATTTCACAATTTAATTAATTTATTTATGAAAATTCATTAAATAATATTAAAATAATCAAAATTTCACCAAAATTAAAATAAATTCCAAAAATTATAACAAAAATATATCCATGAAGCTCAAGCTATAAGGATCATTATTTGCAAAGGGAGTTTGTTCGAATCAAAATAAATCAACCTAAAAAAATTAAAAACCTTAAAAGCTCAAAAATAGAAAAATCGACAAAACTTACAGACGAGATGGTTTGAGCTCAATCCGAGCTTAGAAATGGAGTCTTCACAACTCAAGGAACCCAAAGAACCCAAGAACTCAAACAAAGGTGGCCGGAAAATGTTCGACGGTGAGGAAGAAGCTTGCTGCTGCGCTGCCGTTTCTGCTTTCTCCGGCGACATACCGACGAGCAGTCAATGACGGATGATGGAGAAGAAAAGGGAAGAAGATGGTGGCGGTCCGGTGAGCTAAAGGAAAAGGCACAGTGACAGGGGATGGTCGGGATGGCAGCGCGCGGAGGAAGGTGAGTATTCTGTAACTTTCTTTGCTTTTCTCTTTCTTTGATTTTGCAAACATGTATATGTATATATATATATATATATATATATATATATATATATATATATATATAGGTTATACTTTATTGAACTATATGTTATAATATAATATTATTTTGGGTCTAAAAATTTTCCCACCACACAAAATAAAATAAAAATAAAATATCTCTTTCATATATACACATATAATCACACATACATAAAAATAAACACATAATTATTAAACTAATATTAGCACATAAAATATCATTTAAAATTAACAATAACAATATCCACAATTATTAAATAATTAATAATTTAAATAATGTTTATTTAATTAAATAAAAATAATATATAAATAATAATGCACATAACTAACGTTATTAAAATAATTCTAATGATAAAAATAATAATAATAACCATCATAAAATAACAATGAAAATAGAAATAATAAAATTAATAATGGTAGTGGAATACTTTCAAAAATATTAATAATACATATATCACATCAAGTAATAAAATAATATTAATGCTTAAAAAAATATAATATTAAAAATAATATAAAAATATTCATACACTAAAATAATGTTATTAAAATAATAGTGTTCGAAAATAATAAAATAACAAATTTACACAATGGAATTTAAATGTTCAAAATAATATTTTTACGTAGAAAATTCAATTAAACATAAAATAATAATTATTAATCACAAAATAGTAAAATAATAATAATAAAAATTATTATTTATTTATTTTTTTATTAACACTGCATATCTCATTATTTAATAAAAATAATTTAAAAACCAGGGTTATTACAGTCTCCCCTCCTTATATGAATTCGTCCCCGAATTCTAAGAAAAGAATAAACAGGAATCAAGAAGGAAAAAGATATGGGTAAGAAGCTCGTATCTCA
Source organism: Mallotus nudiflorus (assembly GCA_947683625.1). Taxonomy (NCBI): domain Eukaryota; kingdom Viridiplantae; phylum Streptophyta; class Magnoliopsida; order Malpighiales; family Euphorbiaceae; genus Mallotus; species Mallotus nudiflorus. The sequence goes on along the minus strand of CANTUR010001358.1, from coordinate 69,451 downwards.
ACTTCAATCTCTCACGTAAGCTCTTTCACTTTGTTGCCACGTCACAGAACCTTGATCATCTGAATTTAGTTCGAACATAACTATCGAGCTTGAAAATTACAATTACAACTGATTCCTTCTCAAACTTCAGATCTTCATTCAGTTCTATATTGTTCAACGCGTCTCATCACACCACTATTCAGAGACATCTTCAGAATTACAGTCTTCGATCTGAAACTCCATATCTTTGCCAAAATTGAAAGGTAAACACTGTACCTTTGCCATATACAATGGACACAGGTAGTCCATGCAGACACACAATATGCTTCATATGCAGCTTAGCCCACTTAGCTACTAAATAAGTGGCTTCCACTGGCCAAAAATTAGCTGACTAGGTCAATTTGTCTACAATCATTCCAACATAATTATATTCACCCTTCGAATGAGGTAACCAACCACAAAAATTATCACAATTCTCTCTTATTTCCACCCAAATTCAAAAGAGATCAAAACTTCCCAGAAGACTTCTGATATTCAGCTTTCACCGACTATTAATTTTAACACTTAGAAATACAATTAGTCACATCCTTCAATAATCCAACCCACTAGTACTGATCCTGAATACTGTGATAATTCTTGGTAACCATTTGGATGTACACTGCAAGTTCACTTCCACAGCTTATATAGAATCCCTTTCTCAGATTACAACATCAACCCTGTATCATTAACTTGGGCATCTCCTATCAGTAGATCATTCTATGGTGATATGCCATGATGACATGCTATGATGAATGTCATGATGAGATGATCTAATGAAATGTTATGATGAAATGCTAGAATGAAATGTCGTGATGAAATGCTGTAATGAGATGCTATGATGGTATGATGAAATGCTGTAATGATATCAGGTCTTATCCTCTAAAGTTCACGTAACCCTCAGATCAATCAGTCTTCTTCAATACTTAGAAGCTGTTCTAACAAACATCTGTTCACACAATCTTCCCATTCTTCTGAGTTATGAGGGTCATAAGAGCTACAATTCTAGTGAATTCTGTTCAGATTTTCCTATGATACCCAATTAAACCCAGAAAATTACAGATCTCAATGGATTCAGTCAGTCTGGGCCACTCAGATGCTGTTTTGATCTTTTGTGGATCAACTCAAATTCTATATTTAAATGATACAATTCCAACACTCTCCATCCAATGATCACACTTCCTGAATTCAGCATAAAGCTGACATTCTCTTAGTGTCTGTAGTATAGTCCTCAAGTGATATACGTGCCCTTTCATTCACTTCGAATACATTAGTATATCATTAATGAAGACTACTACAAACTGATCCACAACTAATGATAACCCGACTTTAAATTAATTTTTGAAAAGAGCTGTGCACTCTGTAGCTGATCAGACAGGTCATCTATCCTCAAAAGAGGATACTTGTACTTCACTGTTACCCTGTTCATCTCTCTGCAGTCAATGTATAGTCTCAAGGTACCATCCTTCTTCCTTACAACAGGACTAGTGCACCCCAAAGAGAAACATAAGGTCTAACAAAACTTGGTCATAAAGCTCTTGCAATTGCTCCTACAGCTCTGCAAGAGTCATTTATAAGGCTACGTTGAAATAGGAGTTATATCACGAACCACATCGATACAGAATTCAATCTCTGTAAAGTGGTAAACTTGGTAACTCATAGGCAATTAAAACATCTGGGAGAGACAACTTCTCCACTGAAGTATACTCAACTAGAGCCAGATATCCTTGACAACCCTTTCACATCTCATCAAGATTAATTACACCCAAAAGACTGAATTCATAATAACTCTCTGAATCTCAATTCTCGGTTCAGATGCCAATATATTATACTTAATCCTGTAACACATAATTCTACTAGTCTCCTCTTATATTGTATTACATCTTCAGCATGACATATCAGATTTAAGAGTTTATAGGTAATCTTCTTAACTGATTGCTCTTCCCTTACACTGTGCAATAGCTGATACAGGTAATTATCCTTCCTTAAAGGTGGATGGAAGTATATTAGAAATCCCCCTTTTACTCAAATTATGTGTTGCAGTCAGAACTGACAGCTTGCCATAAGGAATACAAGAGTGCTTCGTCTTCATTAGACATTTTCCAATTCCCCCATCAAAGCATATTCAAACAACTGTCAAACTTGATTAAATGCTATCAAGATTTTATTAATCTCGGCTATCCTGGCCACAATTATTGCACGTTCAAGCCCAAAAGGGAATGCTTGTACTACTTACAATGACTACCTTAACCCTTGAGTTATAGTTGCCTCTAACCTACCCCTATACTAGATAGGTGTAGTAGAGCTGGAACTATAACCACAACTTGAACTCGAAAAGATTGATTATCAATATTGTCTCAGCAGAAGAAACAATTCACATTCACTACGCTGCAAAGATATGGAAGTCAATAGAATTTAGAATATAGAATATACACAGAATTGACATCTCGAGTTCTTAACTTAAAAAGAAATTACATCTGTTGAATGATTGAAGGTATCAGCACTACATCCTACAAAACTCCTGTTGTAGAAGCAACATCATTGCAATGCTAAGCCACCAGCTCCTCATTCAGTTATTCCCATTGTCAACAGTGATCATCAGGCCTTCTAAATCCATCTCTACCCCTACGCCTAACAGGATGCATAGGGGGTAGAACCTCGTGCTCAGAAGATCAACTATCATCGATCTCATCGATCGATGGAGCGATTCATGCTCAAGGCAATCAATAAGGAGCAAAAATAAACAAATAGTTTAAATAATCGCAAACATCAACAGACACCCTAACGGTTACGCGGAATTCCTAATGCAAGGAAGACTTTTCAAAGACATGACCGAACCTAATTCACTGCAGTAGTTTAACAGAAAACACAACTTTGAAAACTAGGGCCACAACTCAAACAACTAAGCCCTGATACATAACTCAGCTCTGATACCAACTTTGTCACGACCCAAACTAGGAGTCATGACCGGCGCTAGGGAACGGGAATTCTTTCGAATCCGGAACCCGCAGCAAGCCTTAGAAAATAAAATCATACAATAATTATATAAAAGTACTACCAAATTAAAGTTTTTCTGAATCAATATATAAAATAAATACTTCAAATCCTTTTATAAATGATTACATATTCGTACAATGTTCAAATACAAATTCTCAGAGTATTTAATATCCAAACAAAATAATACACTTCCAATATAATGATACTACTACTGCAGTTTCTAGAATACAATTCAAAGTTCAGAATATACATTTGCATAAAACAGCCGGGACTGAAGAACACCGGCGAGGAACTCTACAACTAAGGTCTGACGATATGGAATCTCCTGAAAAAAAATAATTGAGGGGGGTCAGACCTCACTGAGTGAATTATTATACTACATATACGTGCAAACTAAACCATAACAATCAGGCATTCTTATATATATATGTATATACACACATTTCACACGAATGCCAAACTTTGCTTTTACAAATATACTAAATGTAGAAAACGTTTGTTTTAATTCATGAAGGATCCATAGAACCCTAAATAATAACAACCTCAAACAATCCCATCATCACTCTAGCCATACAGGCTCACTTGATTCCAAATAGAACACTTATTCCAATTTGGACAGCAGACTGGCCCCGAGACACTAAGTCGACCGAGCTCCAGCAGTTTGGCTGTCAGTGTGATTGGCCCCGAGACACTTGGTCAACCGAGCTCCAGCAATCACACTATCCATCACCTCACATCTCAATCAACCCAATAGATCATTCAATTCACTTATGGACAGTAGACTGGCCCCGAGACACTAAGTCGACCGAGCTCCAGCAGTCTGACTGTCAGTGTGATTGGCCCCGAGACACTTAGTCAACCGAGCTCCAGCAATCACACTATCTAACATACCATTAATCTTAGTCAAATCAATTAAATCAATTATAATCACCCAATTTTAACTCTCACTCAATCCTTATCTATCATACCGGTACGTACACGGTCCTAGTGCTGCCCACTAGGAAGCACGTTCTATTGATATCCTTCACTTCGAATAAATCATTCATTCGGAAAATAATTAATGTAGAACAATATTCATAATAGTAAAACCAACCATATATATATATACCAAAAATATACCTAAAATATACCTAGTATATTTCAGGTATATATATATATATATATGTGTGTGTCAAATAAAATACGAAATAAACTAAAGATAAATCATTAATATAGTTAAAAACAATTTAAATGGGTAACAATGATATAACATGCATTATCTTAAAAATATACTTAAATATGCAAAAGATATACCCTAAATATACCACTAATGTGCTAGGTTTAATTTAATAATAAAACATTTATTTATTTGGAAATAAATCAAAAATATACCAAAAAATAAACTTAATTATAATTTGAGTGTAGGTTTATAATTTAGCATGCAATTATTTAAGAATAAACCTAAAATCTACTAAAACTATACCTAAGGTATACTAATCATTTAATAAAATAATTATGTCTAAGTGTACATTTTTAAAACATGTGTATATTACTCAAATGTATTAAACCTAAACCTAATTGTTTAATGTGCCAATATATAAAAATGCAACCCTAGATATACCAAAATATCATAATTTAAATCATTTTTAAAACATACAATAAAAATGAAAAATTCAAAATAATGCATCCTATATGCAGTGCATATATATACAGTATAATAACTCAAATGTTAGCGCTCCACGAGATAAACTCGGCGGGCCTGATCCGTTAGGCCTCGATCTCAGTGCAACTAGACAAACAAATGACAACATGAAATCAGAATGAATTTAACGAAAGTTCTAAAGACTCGATCTAGAATTTTAGACACAGATTTAAAATAGGAATTTGACCGGACATCACGTTTTACGAGAATTCTACCGAAAATCCGACAGAACCTCCCCTGTAAAACGGACATCTCTCTACTCAAAGAGTAGAGCCGGTCCTGCAAAGAAATACACTTCAGAATAAACACAGAATTACAACCAAAATCCCTCGGTCGGACTCCAAATTACAATTCACCGACCGAGGTTCACAATTCACGAGATATACACAGAACACATGAAAAATCCAATAATACCAAAAATGCCCTTTAATAAATCAGAATATAGCAAATTAGATCTTTAAATCACTCAAAATAATTATTTAACCGATAATTACAATAAAACCCTAAATTTAATAAAATATAGTTAAAAATACATAATTCTCGATAAATTCACAAATATTAACTGAAATTCACTTTATGATTCCAAATTACATAATTAGCCTAAAAACATATTAAAAATCATTAAAATTCATTTATTTACAAAAATAGTATATTATATATAATTTGAAAATGATTTTTGAAAATAGTGTTAATTAGTAAAAAAAATAGTAAATAATTTATAAAAATCATTTTTATACTTCAAATAATTATTAAAACCAATTAAAATTAATATTTATTCAAAATTACTACCAAATTACCAAAATGCCCCTAATATACAAAAATACACATAAAATACTACTAATATTCAAAAATTCAATAAAAATTATGTAATTACTCAAAAGTTATCTCCTCAACATATTATTCACTAAAATTAACAAATGCACCTAATTAACCAATAATTTCTGTAAAATACATATTTAATCTATTAATTCCAAAATACACATAAATTATATAAAATTCCATAAAATTATATAAATTCATAAAAATTATTTTATAAATAAATAACATTTTAATATCAACTAAAACACACAATTAAACTTTAAATTCAATCAAAATACTCATTTACTCAATTATCCAATATTTACATAAACTAAAAATATTCATAAAAATTATATAAAATTTTCAAAAATTAATTTACCAACATCAAAATTAATAAATAAATTAAAAAAAAACATAATAGCAATAATTTAACCAATTTCACAATTTAATTAATTTATTTATGAAAATTCATTAAATAATATTAAAATAATCAAAATTTCACCAAAATTAAAATAAATTCCAAAAATTATAACAAAAATATATCCATGAAGCTCAAGCTATAAGGATCATTATTTGCAAAGGGAGTTTGTTCGAATCAAAATAAATCAACCTAAAAAAATTAAAAACCTTAAAAGCTCAAAAATAGAAAAATCGACAAAACTTACAGACGAGATGGTTTGAGCTCAATCCGAGCTTAGAAATGGAGTCTTCACAACTCAAGGAACCCAAAGAACCCAAGAACTCAAACAAAGGTGGCCGGAAAATGTTCGACGGTGAGGAAGAAGCTTGCTGCTGCGCTGCCGTTTCTGCTTTCTCCGGCGACATACCGACGAGCAGTCAATGACGGATGATGGAGAAGAAAAGGGAAGAAGATGGTGGCGGTCCGGTGAGCTAAAGGAAAAGGCACAGTGACAGGGGATGGTCGGGATGGCAGCGCGCGGAGGAAGGTGAGTATTCTGTAACTTTCTTTGCTTTTCTCTTTCTTTGATTTTGCAAACATGTATATGTATATATATATATATATATATATATATATATATATATATATATATATATATATATATATATATAGGTTATACTTTATTGAACTATATGTTATAATATAATATTATTTTGGGTCTAAAAATTTTCCCACCACACAAAATAAAATAAAAATAAAATATCTCTTTCATATATACACATATAATCACACATACATAAAAATAAACACATAATTATTAAACTAATATTAGCACATAAAATATCATTTAAAATTAACAATAACAATATCCACAATTATTAAATAATTAATAATTTAAATAATGTTTATTTAATTAAATAAAAATAATATATAAATAATAATGCACATAACTAACGTTATTAAAATAATTCTAATGATAAAAATAATAATAATAACCATCATAAAATAACAATGAAAATAGAAATAATAAAATTAATAATGGTAGTGGAATACTTTCAAAAATATTAATAATACATATATCACATCAAGTAATAAAATAATATTAATGCTTAAAAAAATATAATATTAAAAATAATATAAAAATATTCATACACTAAAATAATGTTATTAAAATAATAGTGTTCGAAAATAATAAAATAACAAATTTACACAATGGAATTTAAATGTTCAAAATAATATTTTTACGTAGAAAATTCAATTAAACATAAAATAATAATTATTAATCACAAAATAGTAAAATAATAATAATAAAAATTATTATTTATTTATTTTTTTATTAACACTGCATATCTCATTATTTAATAAAAATAATTTAAAAACCAGGGTTATTACAGTCTCCCCTCCTTATATGAATTCGTCCCCGAATTCTAAGAAAAGAATAAACAGGAATCAAGAAGGAAAAAGATATGGGTAAGAAGCTCGTATCTCAACTTCAATCTCTCACGTAAGCTCTTTCACTTTGTTGCCACGTCACAGAACCTTGATCATCTGAATTTAGTTCGAACATAACTATCGAGCTTGAAAATTACAATTACAACTGATTCCTTCTCAAACTTCAGATCTTCATTCAGTTCTATATTGTTCAACGCGTCTCATCACACCACTATTCAGAGACATCTTCAGAATTACAGTCTTCGATCTGAAACTCCATATCTTTGCCAAAATTGAAAGGTAAACACTGTACCTTTGCCATATACAATGGACACAGGTAGTCCATGCAGACACACAATATGCTTCATATGCAGCTTAGCCCACTTAGCTACTAAATAAGTGGCTTCCACTGGCCAAAAATTAGCTGACTAGGTCAATTTGTCTACAATCATTCCAACATAATTATATTCACCCTTCGAATGAGGTAACCAACCACAAAAATTATCACAATTCTCTCTTATTTCCACCCAAATTCAAAAGAGATCAAAACTTCCCAGAAGACTTCTGATATTCAGCTTTCACCGACTATTAATTTTAACACTTAGAAATACAATTAGTCACATCCTTCAATAATCCAACCCACTAGTACTGATCCTGAATACTGTGATAATTCTTGGTAACCATTTGGATGTACACTGCAAGTTCACTTCCACAGCTTATATAGAATCCCTTTCTCAGATTACAACATCAACCCTGTATCATTAACTTGGGCATCTCCTATCAGTAGATCATTCTATGGTGATATGCCATGATGACATGCTATGATGAATGTCATGATGAGATGATCTAATGAAATGTTATGATGAAATGCTAGAATGAAATGTCGTGATGAAATGCTGTAATGAGATGCTATGATGGTATGATGAAATGCTGTAATGATATCAGGTCTTATCCTCTAAAGTTCACGTAACCCTCAGATCAATCAGTCTTCTTCAGTACTTAGAAGCTGTTCTAACAAACATCTGTTCACACAATCTTCCCATTCTTCTGAGTTATGAGGGTCATAAGAGCTACAATTCTAGTGAATTCTGTTAAGATTTTCCTATGATACCCAATTAAACCCAGAAAATTACAGATCTCAATGGATTCAGTCAGTCTGGGCCACTCAGATGCTGTTTTGATCTTTTGTGGATCAACTCAAATTCTATATTTAAATGATACAATTCCAACACTCTCCATCCAATGATCACACTTCCTGAATTCAGCATAAAGCTGACATTCTCTTAGTGTCTGTAGTATAGTCCTCAAGTGATATACGTGCCCTTTCATTCACTTCGAATACATTAGTATATCATTAATGAAGACTACTACAAACTGATCCACAACTAATGATAACCCGACTTTAAATTAATTTTTGAAAAGAGCTGTGCACTCTGTAGCTGATCAGACAGGTCATCTATCCTCAAAAGAGGATACTTGTACTTCACTGTTACCCTGTTCATCTCTCTGCAGTCAATGTATAGTCTCAAGGTACCATCCTTCTTCCTTACAACAGGACTAGTGCACCCCAAAGAGAAACATAAGGTCTAACAAAACTTGGTCATAAAGCTCTTGCAATTGCTCCTACAGCTCTGCAAGAGTCATTTATAAGGCTACGTTGAAATAGGAGTTATATCACGAACCACATCGATACAGAATTCAATCTCTGTAAAGTGGTAAACTTGGTAACTCATAGGCAATTAAAACATCTGGGAGAGACAACTTCTCCACTGAAGTATACTCAACTAGAGCCAGATATCCTTGACAACCCTTTCACATCTCATCAAGATTAATTACACCCAAAAGACTGAATTCATAATAACTCTCTGAATCTCAATTCTCGGTTCAGATGCCAATATATTATACTTAATCCTGTAACACATAATTCTACTAGTCTCCTCTTATATTGTATTACATCTTCAGCATGACATATCAGATTTAAGAGTTTATAGGTAATCTTCTTAACTGATTGCTCTTCCCTTACACTGTGCAATAGCTGATACAGGTAATTATCCTTCCTTAAAGGTGGATGGAAGTATATTAGAAATCCCCCTTTTACTCAAATTATGTGTTGCAGTCAGAACTGACAGCTTGCCATAAGGAATACAAGAGTGCTTCGTCTTCATTAGACATTTTCCAATTCCCCCATCAAAGCATATTCAAACAACTGTCAAACTTGATTAAATGCTATCAAGATTTTATTAATCTCGGCTATCCTGGCCACAATTATTGCACGTTCAAGCCCAAAAGGGAATGCTTGTACTACTTACAATGACTACCTTAACCCTTGAGTTATAGTTGCCTCTAACCTACCCCTATACTAGATAGGTGTAGTAGAGCTGGAACTATAACCACAACTTGAACTCGAAAAGATTGATTATCAATATTGTCTCAGCAGAAGAAACAATTCACATTCACTACGCTGCAAAGATATGGAAGTCAATAGAATTTAGAATATAGAATATACACAGAATTGACATCTCGAGTTCTTAACTTAAAAAGAAATTACATCTGTTGAATGATTGAAGGTATCAGCACTACATCCTACAAAACTCCTGTTGTAGAAGCAACATCATTGCAATGCTAAGCCACCAGCTCCTCATTCAGTTATTCCCATTGTCAACAGTGATCATCAGGCCTTCTAAATCCATCTCTACCCCTACGCCTAACAGGATGCATAGGGGGTAGAACCTCGTGCTCAGAAGATCAACTATCATCGATCTCATCGATCGATGGAGCGATTCATGCTCAAGGCAATCAATAAGGAGCAAAAATAAACAAATAGTTTAAATAATCGCAAACATCAACAGACACCCTAACGGTTACGCGGAATTCCTAATGCAAGGAAGACTTTTCAAAGACATGACCGAACCTAATTCACTGCAGTAGTTTAACAGAAAACACAACTTTGAAAACTAGGGCCACAACTCAAACAACTAAGCCCTGATACATAACTCAGCTCTGATACCAACTTTGTCACGACCCAAACTAGGAGTCATGACCGGCGCTAGGGAACGGGAATTCTTTCGAATCCGGAACCCGCAGCAAGCCTTAGAAAATAAAATCATACAATAATTATATAAAAGTACTACCAAATTAAAGTTTTTCTGAATCAATATATAAAATAAATACTTCAAATCCTTTTATAAATGATTACATATTCGTACAATGTTCAAATACAAATTCTCAGAGTATTTAATATCCAAACAAAATAATACACTTCCAATATAATGATACTACTACTGCAGTTTCTAGAATACAATTCAAAGTTCAGAATATACATTTGCATAAAACAGCCGGGACTGAAGAACACCGGCGAGGAACTCTACAACTAAGGTCTGACGATATGGAATCTCCTGAAAAAAAATAATTGAGGGGGGTCAGACCTCACTGAGTGAATTATTATACTACATATACGTGCAAACTAAACCATAACAATCAGGCATTCTTATATATATATGTATATACACACATTTCACACGAATGCCAAACTTTGCTTTTACAAATATACTAAATGTAGAAAACGTTTGTTTTAATTCATGAAGGATCCATAGAACCCTAAATAATAACAACCTCAAACAATCCCATCATCACTCTAGCCATACAGGCTCACTTGATTCCAAATAGAACACTTATTCCAATTTGGACAGCAGACTGGCCCCGAGACACTAAGTCGACCGAGCTCCAGCAGTTTGGCTGTCAGTGTGATTGGCCCCGAGACACTTGGTCAACCGAGCTCCAGCAATCACACTATCCATCACCTCACATCTCAATCAACCCAATAGATCATTCAATTCACTTATGGACAGTAGACTGGCCCCGAGACACTAAGTCGACCGAGCTCCAGCAGTCTGACTGTCAGTGTGATTGGCCCCGAGACACTTAGTCAACCGAGCTCCAGCAATCACACTATCTAACATACCATTAATCTTAGTCAAATCAATTAAATCAATTATAATCACCCAATTTTAACTCTCACTCAATCCTTATCTATCATACCGGTACGTACACGGTCCTAGTGCTGCCCACTAGGAAGCACGTTCTATTGATATCCTTCACTTCGAATAAATCATTCATTCGGAAAATAATTAATGTAGAACAATATTCATAATAGTAAAACCAACCATATATATATATACCAAAAATATACCTAAAATATACCTAGTATATTTCAGGTATATATATATATATATGTGTGTGTCAAATAAAATACGAAATAAACTAAAGATAAATCATTAATATAGTTAAAAACAATTTAAATGGGTAACAATGATATAACATGCATTATCTTAAAAATATACTTAAATATGCAAAAGATATACCCTAAATATACCACTAATGTGCTAGGTTTAATTTAATAATAAAACATTTATTTATTTGGAAATAAATCAAAAATATACAAAAAATAAACTTAATTATAATTTGAGTGTAGGTTTATAATTTAGCATGCAATTATTTAAGAATAAACCTAAAATCTACTAAAACTATACCTAAGGTATACTAATCATTTAATAAAATAATTATGTCTAAGTGTACATTTTTAAAACATGTGTATATTACTCAAATGTATTAAACCTAAACCTAATTGTTTAATGTGCCAATATATAAAAATGCAACCCTAGATATACCAAAATATCATAATTTAAATCATTTTTAAAACATACAATAAAAATGAAAAATTCAAAATAATGCATCCTATATGCAGTGCATATATATACAGTATAATAACTCAAATGTTAGCGCTCCACGAGATAACTCGGCGGGCCTGATCGTTAGGCCTCGATCTCAGTGCAACTAGACAAACAAATGACAACATGAAATCAGAATGAATTTAACGAAAGTTCTAAAGACTCGATCTAGAATTTTAGACACAGATTTAAAATAGGAATTTGACCGGACATCACGTTTTACGAGAATTCTACCGAAAATCCGACAGAACCTCCCCTGTAAAACGGACATCTCTCTACTCAAAGAGTAGAGCCGGTCCTGCAAAGAAATACACTTCAGAATAAACACAGAATTACAACCAAAATCCCTCGTCGGACTCCAAATTACAATTCACCGACCGAGGTTCACAATTCACGAGATATACACAGAACACATGAAAAATCCAATAATACCAAAAATGCCCTTTAATAAATCAGAATATAGCAAATTAGATCTTTAAATCACTCAAAATAATTATTTAACCGATAATTACAATAAAACCTAAATTTAATAAAATATAGTTAAAAATACATAATTCTCGATAAAATTCACAAATATTAACTGAAATTCACTTTATGATTCCAAATTACATAATTAGCCTAAAAACATATTAAAAATCATTAAAATTCATTTATTTACAAAAATAGTATATTATATATAATTTGAAAATGATTTTTGAAAATAGTGTTAATTAGTAAAAAAAATAGTAAATAATTTATAAAAATCATTTTTATACTTCAAATAATTATTAAAACCAATTAAAATTAATATTTATTCAAAATTACTACCAAATTACCAAAATGCCCCTAATATACAAAAATACACATAAAATACTACTAATATTCAAAAATTCAATAAAAATTATGTAATTACTCAAAAGTTATCTCCTCAACATATTATTCACTAAAATTAACAAATGCACCTAATTAACCAATAATTTCTGTAAAATACATATTTAATCTATTAATTCCAAAATACACATAAATTATATAAAATTCCATAAAATTATATAAATTCATAAAAATTATTTTATAAATAAATAACATTTTAATATCAACTAAAACACACAATTAAACTTTAAATTCAATCAAAATACTCATTTACTCAATTATCCAATATTTACATAAACTAAAAATATTCATAAAAATTATATAAAATTTTCAAAAATTAATTTACCAACATCAAAATTAATAAATAAATTAAAAAAAAACATAATAGCAATAATTTAACCAATTTCACAATTTAATTAATTTATTTATGAAAATTCATTAAATAATATTAAAATAATCAAAATTTCACCAAAATTAAAATAAATTCCAAAAATTATAACAAAAATATATCCATGAAGCTCAAGCTATAAGGATCATTATTTGCAAAGGGAGTTTGTTCGAATCAAAATAAATCAACCTAAAAAAATTAAAAACCTTAAAAGCTCAAAAATAGAAAAATCGACAAAACTTACAGACGAGATGGTTTGAGCTCAATCCGAGCTTAGAAATGGAGTCTTCACAACTCAAGGAACCCAAAGAACCCAAGAACTCAAACAAAGGTGGCCGGGGAAAATGTTCGACGGTGAGGAAGAAGCTTGCTGCTGCGCTGCCGTTTCTGCTTTCTCCGGCGACATACCGGACGAGCAGTCAATGACGGATGATGGAGAAGAAAAGGGAAGAAGATGGTGGCGGTCCGGTGAGCTAAAGGAAAAGGCACAGTGACAGGGGATGGTCGGGATGGCAGCGGCGCGGAGGAAGGTGAGTATTCTGTAACTTTCTTTGCTTTTCTCTTTCTTTGATTTTGCAAACATGTATATGTATATATATATATATATATATATATATATATATATATATATATATATATATATATATATATAGGTTATACTTTATTGAACTATATGTTATAATATAATATTATTTTGGGTCTAAAAATTTTCCCACCACACAAAATAAAATAAAAATAAAATATCTCTTTCATATATACACATATAATCACACATACATAAAAATAAACACATAATTATTAAACTAATATTAGCACATAAAATATCATTTAAAATTAACAATAACAATATCCACAATTATTAAATAATTAATAATTTAAATAATGTTTATTTAATTAAATAAAAATAATATATAAATAATAATGCACATAACTAACGTATTAAAATAATTCTAATGATAAAAATAATAATAATAACCATCATAAAATAACAATGAAAATAGAAATAATAAAATTAATAATGGTAGTGGAATACTTTCAAAATATTAATAATACATATATCACATCAAGTAATAAAATAATATTAATGCTTAAAAAATATAATATTAAAAATAATATAAAAATATTCATACACTAAAATAATGTTATTAAAATAATAGTGTTCGAAAATAATAAAATAACAAATTTACACAATGGAATTTAAATGTTCAAAATAATATTTTTACGTAGAAAATTCAATTAAACATAAAATAATAATTATTAATCACAAAATAGTAAAATAATAATAATAAAAAATTATATTTATTTATTTTTTTATTAACACTGCATATCTCATTATTTAATAAAAATAATTAAAAACCAGGGTTATTACAGTCTCCCCTCCTTATATGAATTCGTCCCCGAATTCTAAGAAAAGAATAAACAGGAATCAAGAAGGAAAAAGATATGGGTAAGAAGCTCGTATCTCAACTTCAATCTCTCACGTAAGCTCTTTCACTTTGTTGCCACGTCACAGAACCTTGATCATCTGAATTTAGTTCGAACATAACTATCGAGCTTGAAAATTACAATTACAACTGATTCCTTCTCAAACTTCAGATCTTCATTCAGTTCTATATTGTTCAACGCGTCTCATCACACCACTATTCAGAGACATCTTCAGAATTACAGTCTTCGATCTGAAACTCCATATCTTTGCCAAAATTGAAAGGTAAACACTGTACCTTTGCCATATACAATGGACACAGGTAGTCCATGCAGACACACAATATGCTTCATATGCAGCTTAGCCCACTTAGCTACTAAATAAGTGGCTTCCACTGGCCAAAAATTAGCTGACTAGGTCAATTTGTCTACAATCATTCCAACATAATTATATTCACCCTTCGAATGAGGTAACCAACCACAAAAATTATCACAATTCTCTCTTATTTCCACCCAAATTCAAAAGAGATCAAAACTTCCCAGAAGACTTCTGATATTCAGCTTTCACCGACTATTAATTTTAACACTTAGAAATACAATTAGTCACATCCTTCAATAATCCAACCCACTAGTACTGATCCTGAATACTGTGATAATTCTTGGTAACCATTTGGATGTACACTGCAAGTTCACTTCCACAGCTTATATAGAATCCCTTTCTCAGATTACAACATCAACCCTGTATCATTAACTTGGGCATCTCCTATCAGTAGATCATTCTATGGTGATATGCCATGATGACATGCTATGATGAATGTCATGATGAGATGATCTAATGAAATGTTATGATGAAATGCTAGAATGAAATGTCGTGATGAAATGCTGTAATGAGATGCTATGATGGTATGATGAAATGCTGTAATGATATCAGGTCTTATCCTCTAAAGTTCACGTAACCCTCAGATCAATCAGTCTTCTTCAGTACTTAGAAGCTGTTCTAACAAACATCTGTTCACACAATCTTCCCATTCTTCTGAGTTATGAGGGTCATAAGAGCTACAATTCTAGTGAATTCTGTTAAGATTTTCCTATGATACCCAATTAAACCCAGAAAATTACAGATCTCAATGGATTCAGTCAGTCTGGGCCACTCAGATGCTGTTTTGATCTTTTGTGGATCAACTCAAATTCTATATTTAAATGATACAATTCCAACACTCTCCATCCAATGATCACACTTCCTGAATTCAGCATAAAGCTGACATTCTCTTAGTGTCTGTAGTATAGTCCTCAAGTGATATACGTGCCCTTTCATTCACTTCGAATACATTAGTATATCATTAATGAAGACTACTACAAACTGATCCACAACTAATGATAACCCGACTTTAAATTAATTTTTGAAAAGAGCTGTGCACTCTGTAGCTGATCAGACAGGTCATCTATCCTCAAAAGAGGATACTTGTACTTCACTGTTACCCTGTTCATCTCTCTGCAGTCAATGGATAGTCTCAAGGTACCATCCTTCTTCCTTACAACAGGACTAGTGCACCCCAAAGAGAAACATAAGGTCTAACAAAACTTGGTCATAAAGCTCTTGCAATTGCTCCTACAGCTCTGCAAGAGTCATTTATAAGGCTACGTTGAAATAGGAGTTATATCACGAACCACATCGATACAGAATTCAATCTCTGTAAAGTGGTAAACTTGGTAACTCATAGGCAATTAAAACATCTGGGAGAGACAACTTCTCCACTGAAGTATACTCAACTAGAGCCAGATATCCTTGACAACCCTTTCACATCTCATCAAGATTAATTACACCCAAAAGACTGAATTCATAATAACTCTCTGAATCTCAATTCTCGGTTCAGATGCCAATATATTATACTTAATCCTGTAACACATAATTCTACTAGTCTCCTCTTATATTGTATTACATCTTCAGCATGACATATCAGATTTAAGAGTTTATAGGTAATCTTCTTAACTGATTGCTCTTCCCTTACACTGTGCAATAGCTGATACAGGTAATTATCCTTCCTTAAAGGTGGATGGAAGTATATTAGAAATCCCCCTTTTACTCAAATTATGTGTTGCAGTCAGAACTGACAGCTTGCCATAAGGAATACAAGAGTGCTTCGTCTTCATTAGACATTTTCCAATTCCCCCATCAAAGCATATTCAAACAACTGTCAAACTTGATTAAATGCTATCAAGATTTTATTAATCTCGGCTATCCTGGCCACAATTATTGCACGTTCAAGCCCAAAAGGGAATGCTTGTACTACTTACAATGACTACCTTAACCCTTGAGTTATAGTTGCCTCTAACCTACCCCTATACTAGATAGGTGTAGTAGAGCTGGAACTATAACCACAACTTGAACTCGAAAAGATTGATTATCAATATTGTCTCAGCAGAAGAAACAATTCACATTCACTACGCTGCAAAGATATGGAAGTCAATAGAATTTAGAATATAGAATATACACAGAATTGACATCTCGAGTTCTTAACTTAAAAAGAAATTACATCTGTTGAATGATTGAAGGTATCAGCACTACATCCTACAAAACTCCTGTTGTAGAAGCAACATCATTGCAATGCTAAGCCACCAGCTCCTCATTCAGTTATTCCCATTGTCAACAGTGATCATCAGGCCTTCTAAATCCATCTCTACCCCTACGCCTAACAGGATGCATAGGGGGTAGAACCTCGTGCTCAGAAGATCAACTATCATCGATCTCATCGATCGATGGAGCGATTCATGCTCAAGGCAATCAATAAGGAGCAAAAATAAACAAATAGTTTAAATAATCGCAAACATCAACAGACACCCTAACGGTTACGCGGAATTCCTAATGCAAGGAAGACTTTTCAAAGACATGACCGAACCTAATTCACTGCAGTAGTTTAACAGAAAACACAACTTTGAAAACTAGGGCCACAACTCAAACAACTAAGCCCTGATACATAACTCAGCTCTGATACCAACTTTGTCACGACCCAAACTAGGAGTCATGACCGGCGCTAGGGAACGGGAATTCTTTCGAATCCGGAACCCGCAGCAAGCCTTAGAAAATAAAATCATACAATAATTATATAAAAGTACTACCAAATTAAAGTTTTTCTGAATCAATATATAAAATAAATACTTCAAATCCTTTTATAAATGATTACATATTCGTACAATGTTCAAATACAAATTCTCAGAGTATTTAATATCCAAACAAAATAATACACTTCCAATATAATGATACTACTACTGCAGTTTCTAGAATACAATTCAAAGTTCAGAATATACATTTGCATAAAACAGCCGGGACTGAAGAACACCGGCGAGGAACTCTACAACTAAGGTCTGACGATATGGAATCTCCTGAAAAAAAATAATTGAGGGGGGTCAGACCTCACTGAGTGAATTATTATACTACATATACGTGCAAACTAAACCATAACAATCAGGCATTCTTATATATATATGTATATACACACATTTCACACGAATGCCAAACTTTGCTTTTACAAATATACTAAATGTAGAAAACGTTTGTTTTAATTCATGAAGGATCCATAGAACCCTAAATAATAACAACCTCAAACAATCCCATCATCACTCTAGCCATACAGGCTCACTTGATTCCAAATAGAACACTTATTCCAATTTGGACAGCAGACTGGCCCCGAGACACTAAGTCGACCGAGCTCCAGCAGTTTGGCTGTCAGTGTGATTGGCCCCGAGACACTTGGTCAACCGAGCTCCAGCAATCACACTATCCATCACCTCACATCTCAATCAACCCAATAGATCATTCAATTCACTTATGGACAGTAGACTGGCCCCGAGACACTAAGTCGACCGAGCTCCAGCAGTCTGACTGTCAGTGTGATTGGCCCCGAGACACTTAGTCAACCGAGCTCCAGCAATCACACTATCTAACATACCATTAATCTTAGTCAAATCAATTAAATCAATTATAATCACCCAATTTTAACTCTCACTCAATCCTTATCTATCATACCGGTACGTACACGGTCCTAGTGCTGCCCACTAGGAAGCACGTTCTATTGATATCCTTCACTTCGAATAAATCATTCATTCGGAAAATAATTAATGTAGAACAATATTCATAATAGTAAAACCAACCATATATATATATACCAAAAATATACCTAAAATATACCTAGTATATTTCAGGTATATATATATATATATGTGTGTGTCAAATAAAATACGAAATAAACTAAAGATAAATCATTAATATAGTTAAAAACAATTTAAATGGGTAACAATGATATAACATGCATTATCTTAAAAATATACTTAAATATGCAAAAGATATACCCTAAATATACCACTAATGTGCTAGGTTTAATTTAATAATAAAACATTTATTTATTTGGAAATAAATCAAAAATATACCAAAAAATAAACTTAATTATAATTTGAGTGTAGGTTTATAATTTAGCATGCAATTATTTAAGAATAAACCTAAAATCTACTAAAACTATACCTAAGGTATACTAATCATTTAATAAAATAATTATGTCTAAGTGTACATTTTTAAAACATGTGTATATTACTCAAATGTATTAAACCTAAACCTAATTGTTTAATGTGCCAATATATAAAAATGCAACCCTAGATATAACAAAATATCATAATTTAAATCATTTTTAAAACATACAATAAAAATGAAAAATTCAAAATAATGCATCCTATATGCAGTGCATATATATACAGTATAATAACTCAAATGTTAGCGCTCCACGAGATAAACTCGGCGGGCCTGATCCGTTAGGCCTCGATCTCAGCGCAACTAGACAAACAAATGACAACATGAAATCAGAATGAATTTAACGAAAGTTCTAAAGACTCGATCTAGAATTTTAGACACAGATTTAAAATAGGAATTTGACCGGACATCACGTTTTACGAGAATTCTACCGAAAATCCGACAGAACCTCCCCTGTAAAACGGACATCTCTCTACTCAAAGAGTAGAGCCGGTCCTGCAAAGAAATACACTTCAGAATAAACACAGAATTACAACCAAAATCCCTCGGTCGGACTCCAAATTACAATTCACCGACCGAGGTTCACAATTCACGAGATATACACAGAACACATGAAAAATCCAATAATACCAAAAATGCCCTTTAATAAATCAGAATATAGCAAATTAGATCTTTAAATCACTCAAAATAATTATTTAACCGATAATTACAATAAAACCCTAAATTTAATAAAATATAGTTAAAAATACATAATTCTCGATAAATTCACAAATATTAACTGAAATTCACTTTATGATTCCAAATTACATAATTAGCCTAAAAACATATTAAAAATCATTAAAATTCATTTATTTACAAAAATAGTATATTATATATAATTTGAAAATGATTTTTGAAAATAGTGTTAATTAGTAAAAAAAATAGTAAATAATTTATAAAAATCATTTTTATACTTCAAATAATTATTAAAACCAATTAAAATTAATATTTATTCAAAATTACTACCAAATTACCAAAATGCCCCTAATATACAAAAATACACATAAAATACTACTAATATTCAAAAATTCAATAAAAATTATGTAATTACTCAAAAGTTATCTCCTCAACATATTATTCACTAAAATTAACAAATGCACCTAATTAACCAATAATTTCTGTAAAATACATATTTAATCTATTAATTCCAAAATACACATAAATTATATAAAATTCCATAAAATTATATAAATTCATAAAAATTATTTTATAAATAAATAACATTTTAATATCAACTAAAACACACAATTAAACTTTAAATTCAATCAAAATACTCATTTACTCAATTATCCAATATTTACATAAACTAAAAATATTCATAAAAATTATATAAAATTTTCAAAAATTAATTTACCAACATCAAAATTAATAAATAAATTAAAAAAAAAACATAATAGCAATAATTTAACCAATTTCACAATTTAATTAATTTATTTATGAAAATTCATTAAATAATATTAAAATAATCAAAATTTCACCAAAATTAAAATAAATTCCAAAAATTATAACAAAAATATATCCATGAATCTCAAGCTATAAGGATCATTATTTGCAAAGGGAGTTTGTTCGAATCAAAATAAATCAACCTAAAAAAATTAAAAACCTTAAAAGCTCAAAAATAGAAAAATCGACAAAACTTATAGACGAGATGGTTTGAGCTCAATCCGAGCTTAGAAATGGAGTCTTCACAACTCAAGGAACCCAAAGAACCCAAGAACTCAAACAAAGGTGGCCGGAAAATGTTCGACGGTGAGGAAGAAGCTTGCTGCTGCGCTGCCGTTTC
The DNA here is from genome assembly GCA_947683625.1 of Mallotus nudiflorus. NCBI lineage: Eukaryota > Viridiplantae > Streptophyta > Magnoliopsida > Malpighiales > Euphorbiaceae > Mallotus > Mallotus nudiflorus. The sequence continues at coordinate 48,402 of CANTUR010001358.1, read as the reverse complement.
TGCTTTCTCCGGCGACATACCGACGAGCAGTCAATGACGGATGATGGAGAAGAAAAGGGAAGAAGATGGTGGCGGTCCGGTGAGCTAAAGGAAAAGGCACAGTGACAGGGGATGGTCGGGATGGCAGCGCGCGGAGGAAGGTGAGTATTCTGTAACTTTCTTTGCTTTTCTCTTTCTTTGATTTTGCAAACATGTATATGTATATATATATATATATATATATAGGTTATACTTTATTAAACTATATGTTATAATATAATATTATTTTGGGTCTAAAAATTTCCCCACCACACAAAATAAAATAAAAATAAAATATCTCTTTCATATATACACATATAATCACACATACATAAAAATAAACACATAATTATTAAACTAATATTAGCACATAAAATATCATTTAAAATTAACAATAACAATATCCACAATTATTAAATAATTAATAATTTAAATAATGTTTATTTAATTAAATAAAAATAATATATAAATAATAATGCACATAACTAACGTTATTAAAATAATTCTAATGATAAAAATAATAATAATAACCATCATAAAATAACAATGAAAATAGAAATAATAAAATTAATAATGGTAGTGGAATACTTTCAAAAATATTAATAATACATATATCACATCAAGTAATAAAATAATATTAATGCTTAAAAAAATATAATATTAAAAATAATATAAAAATATTCATACACTAAAATAATGTTATTAAAATAATAGTGTTCGAAAATAATAAAATAACAAATTTACACAATGGAATTTAAATGTTCAAAATAATATTTTTACGTAGAAAATTCAATTAAACATAAAATAATAATTATTAATTACATAATAGTAAAATAATAATAATAAAAATTATTATTTATTTATTTTTTATTAACACTGCATATCTCATTATTTAATAAAAATAATTTAAAAATCAGGATTATTACACTTCTAATGTAGGCCCTGATTAGGATATTGAGACAAAGCTCTGGTTCATTAAATTTCTGCCTAACTTTCGTTACCGACAATTACCATGTATAGAATTTTAAGATGGAGAAAATTTTCTTTAGTATTATAGCCATATCCAAATTCTTAAGCTATGTTGTATAGACACTTCAATTTGTAAGCGTTATCTTGTATCTGTATCCTTTTTTTTATGTCGTACTATCTAAATATTTCAATTTAGAAAACAGACATTTTAATTAGAAGTTGTTTCTTTGTGTCTATATTTCTATTTTTCGTGCGCTCATATCCATGTTTGTGCAATTTATGTATTATCATCACAATAACAGTGTTTATAAGAAAAAAATACAACAATATTGCTTCCATGCTGCAATTTTTTTTATGCCCTCTGGTGTAATGTAATGGGTGCCAACCAATTTTAAACAATAGAATGTTCACTATTTAAATTAAAATGGATTATGCTGCTTGTTATTTTATTACATGTATTTTTATTGCTTTTAAACACCATATAGTTTTATTAATAATAATTCTATTGATAATAACGAGAGAGAAGGTAATGAAAAAACTTAAAGACAATGAAATACTCTAATTGATAAAATTATTGAATCAAAAGAGTATGCTAAATAATTTATCGTATCATTTATCATCTGTCATGATTATAATTTAATTAGAGGATTTGTCAATTGGGCTTTTACTTCTAACACTAGGAATGGTTATGCTTTCTTAGTTGAGCTGAAAGCTGCTATGTTTACAGTTTGGAAAGCTATAGAGTTTGGATGACATTATTTGTGGCTTTAGTGTGATTTTTTTTTGGGTAGTTCACTTGTTTTCTTCTCATTCGGTAGAGGTTCCTTGGGAGGTGCGACATGAGTGAGATTCTTGCTTAGATGATTTGAAGAATTTACTCAGCATTCAGACTTACACCGGTGGACTTCTATTTCAGAATTTTGTTCTAGTCTCCTTTATAAAGATTTTAGATCTATTGAGCATTTTTTATTATGTTAGTTTTTTTTGTATTAATGAACTCTTAGATGTATTTTCTCTTTTATTTAATAATATTTTAAGTTCTCTAAGATGATGAAGGCGCTAAAATTATGTCAACCTAGTTGAGATAATTGGGTACACCTATTGATTGGTGGTCTCAACCTTTTAATTAAAAAAAAAAAATCATCTGTCATGATGATTTAGTAAAAATATAATTAATACTATGACAATCTCAATTATTATTATTTTTTTCAGAGTATGTGGTCTACTGATATTGTTGGAATTGTTGATGAATTGAAATACATGAATAAGTTTTGAAAGGGGTTACTGATGAAATTATTGATGAAATGAGATACAAGAAGTCACCGGAAAAGTTTCCACACGAATTGAGTTCTTTCAGCAAGCATTCATGGTTCACATAGTAATCATTCAAAGTCATTAAAATAGTTGTTAATTAAGCCTTTCAAAATATTATTAAAGGGAAAAGTCTAAATATGACCCTAATATTTTGCCTTATTCCCACATTAACACTTGATATTTTTTGCGGGCTGTTTATGAACCTTATCTTGCCAAATTCAGTACATTTAAACATAATACTTTCACTCCGTTAAAGTTCCCGTTACAAATGCTTATGTGGCACATGTGGGACCCCTTTTTGTAAAAAAATAGAAAAGGACACCCGTTTGATGTCAAAAAGGCCAAAAAAAAAAAAAAAGGCGTTCCCAAAAGGAAAAAAACGTGGCTTCTCCTCCTTCATATTCTTCTAAACATTAAAATAGAGCAATTGAATAAAAAAAAAAAAGCATTAATCCACCTCCATATACTGAACATGAACTCAAACAACAACCATTATATGCAAAGCTTTTGCTTCTCTTTTTATTTTTTTATTTTTGGATAAAGAAATGGAGACAAAAGTTTCATGCGAGGTAAAGCTACTCCCACACGGTCTTGATGCAGAACATCCTTGATGCCATATGGAACTTGTTCAATAATGTGAATGCCCAATGGATACTGATTAGCAGAAGAAGCCAACCAATCTGTTGCTCTGTTGGTCTCTGTATACACATGAATTACATTCACTTCCCAGTTTTCGGCCAAGAGCTGACGGAATGCATTTATCAGCGAGGTGGCAGCAGGTTGAATGAGAGCTTCCCCCCAGATCGTTTGAACCTTCTAAGCTAATGAAATGCCCTGAAACATTCCCCACAATTCAGCTTGTAACATTGTGCAATTACCAATATTCATGCTAAATCCCGACACCCAACAGCCATTAGCATAATCTATTTCCATGAAAGACATTAGGCAGCTGGATACTACAAGCTAAATCCATATTTACAAAATCAATTAGTGCAAAATGAAATATCTACAGCAACACTTGAACACACACTTCAAACGTTCTCATTGGCATTTAATCAAACACCTGCCCAGCAAAAACAAAAATTGCTAATACTAATAGAAGCAAAGTATATTTGACTGCAGAAATCAAAAGTTATATGTCAACACAGATACAATCTAATCTATATTATTATAGAAAAATATAAAAGATCATAAACTAACCGATTAAAAGCAGCAAAGGCTGAAAGAAAAAATAATAATGGTGGAGCTAAGGAGGAAGAACGTGTGAGGAGGACAAAGAAGTGGTGGTACTGGTTCTCGCCAGTGTTGAATTGGAGAATGAGGCTGCCCAGTGATGGTGCTTCGGGTGCAGGAGTTCGACGCTGGTCGCTGGAGGTCATTGGAGTGGCTAAGAATTTTTTTATTTCGGTTTCCAAATATTTGTAGAGAAGAAGAGGGTTGAATTTTAACCCAAAAATTTTCAGAAGCGAGCAGCAATTAGGGCAGAAAATGACACAATTGATAACAAATCAACGATCATGTGTTCATTTTTTCAATATATATTTCACAACCGAAATGAAACAGACAGCCAAGTGGAAGAGGAAGTTATGTAATAAATTTTTTTTCCTTTCTTCTCAATTGCTCTGTTTGGTAGCTGAGAAAATGGAAATTTTTTATTATTATTTATTCAACTGGTCTGGGCTGCAGCAAGCTGGGATTATGAAGAAGAACAAGAATAAAAAAAAAAAAGGATTATGAAGGAGAAGAAGAAGAAAGTTTTTTATTCAATTGCTCTGTTTTAATGTTTCAAGAAGAAAAGAAGAATATGAAGGAGGAGAAGCCATATTTTGTTCCTTTTGACAATGTTTTTTTTTTAATTAAATGGACTAATCAAATTTTTTTTTTTGGCCTTTTTGACATCAAACGGATCCCTTTTTTTTTACAATAAGGGGTCCCACATGCCACGGAAGCATTGTAACTGGAACTTTAACAGAGTTGAAATATTGTATTTAAATGTACTGAATTTGGCAACATGAATATTATAAACGGCCAGTAAAAAATATTAAGTGTCAATATGGAAATTGCGCAAAACATTAGGGTTATATTTGGAATGTTTCCTATTATTAAATGGGTACGATGACCACTCTCACCAACGTTATTATAATATAATAGATTTGCAATTTTTTCTAATCCACCACCGGTTAACCATAGCCTCCCAACTATTGAAAATATTCTGAAATAGAGAGTTATATATTGAAGGACCAAAACTTTTTGACGTAGAGTAAGTATAGAGTAAAAATGATAAATGTTGCAAGTTGTTAAATCGTGTACAATTGATCGGTTGTGTATAAATATTAGAAAATAGACATTTAAAAATTTATTGATTCATAAAAATATCAAATTTAATAAAAATAATAATTATGAATAATCAATTCAACAAAACTCCTCACATAGTCTTAAAATTTATATATTTATAGGGTGATATAAACTTACCAATTTTAATCTTAATTTTAATTAAGAAATAAAATAAAAAAAATTCTAATTAAGATAGGAAATCAAATTCCTAACAATATAGGAAAGTAAATAATAATAATAATAATAATAATAATAATAATGAATTATATATGTTGTCTATTATTCTACAAACTCATTAAAAAACTTGTTGTTCCGCATTATTCCCTTTAGGGTAGAGAAAAATTATCCTCGAATTTCACCCAAATATTGCGAAATAAATTTGTTCACAAATGCATAGAACATCATAGATCCATTATCACCATCAACTTGTGATTCATTCAAAATAGAAATTAAAGAAACACAAGAGTAAAAAATTTCATCAATGCTAATAAAATCAATATATTCAACACGCTCGACTAACTTTAGCATATTGTATTCATGTCTAGGATGATCCTCCATCTCAATCCCTAAATCCTTAGAAGTCTGATACCTTTCAACTAAGTCAATTGTTGTATCACTACTTTTTAACAATTCATTAAATTCTTCATCACCCTCATTCTCTTCATCAAATATTAGCCCATCTCTAATAATTGCATCTTCATCCTTACCATCATCAGTATCATAAAATAAGGTATTTTTATAATACTCTTCTTCTTCCTCTTCGTCACTAACCTCTCCATCAGAATTACCCACAAAATTATTGTTGTTTCGTGGGGCTAGATTGTTTCTATTTCGATTGGCCAAAAGGGCAGCCATCCTTTCAGTCATCTGTTCCATCATCTACTCAAATCGCTCTATCGTCTGTTCAACTCGCTCAAATCGCTACTTGATCCGCTGATCTATCTCACGCTCATAAACTTCTTTCACACGTTGATGTCTCATGCATACCATTTTTTTTATAACCCTAGAGAGAACGCCGCTCTAATACCAACCAACATAGCGAAAGCCTAAATTAAACATTGTATGCCATTGAATCATGTACGATTGACCGTCTAGCAACCTTTTACAACTTATTGATTTGTGCACAAATATCAGGAAATAGACATCCAAGAATTCATTGATTCATAATAATACCAAATTTGGGGAAAATAATAATTATGAATAATCAATTCAATAAAACTGCCTCACATAGCCCTAAGACTTATATATTTATAAGGTGACACAAACCTACCAACCCTAACTCTAATTTTAGGAAATAAAATAAAGACAATTCTAACTAAGGTAGAAAATCAAATTCCTAACAATATAGGAAATCAAACAAAAATCAATAATAATAATGAATTATATATGTTATCTATTATTATACAAACTCATTCAAAAACTTATTACTCTGCATCACTTTTCTATGTAATAGAATAAAATGCAGAGTTAAAATTAAATTTTGCAACAGTGCCACCTCTATTAAAATTAGAGTGGTCAAGAGCATTCAAAAGTAGTGTTCTATTGTTGGAGAAAAAATTAATATACGATTATATGTTACATTTAATTTAATTTTAATAATAAAATACGTTTAATTTCCTCCATTATTCTTATTTGTTATATATGTACAAAGTATTGTAACATATTCAAATTCTTGAAACAAATGGCTAGATAGCATAAAAAAAAAAAATCATCTATATTGTCACTCACTAATTGTTTTAGTCTATAAATGTCATGATGAATGTGCTACCTACATGTCACTTGATTTTTGTTGGCCTAATATTGAAATAAATCTTATAATATAAAACATCCAACAATATATTCTGCATTATAATTTTTAAAATTAAATATTAATGTTAAATAATTAATAAAATTCCATTATGAAGCTCTAAATGTAAACATAAATATATCATAGTTTAAATTTTGAATTAAAAAAATGTGAAATGTAAATAATTATAAGTCGTACATTAAATATAAGTGAAAGCTGCCAATGAGAGAGTAGTTAAGTGGTAAATCCTGTCCAAAGACATTATAAAGTGTGGTGTTCGATTCCTACCGTCATTGATTTAAAAAGGGAGGACTGCCTCTTGTTGTGTAGTCTATTAATGTTAAGGTTCAATGACATCTTAATTTACCAAAAAAAGTGAAGTTAATATGTTTTTTATTTAATTATTTTAAAATATAAATAAAATAAAATAATTTTAATAAAATATTGACTATAAATTTATTAAATAATTATGAATTAATATATATTTCATTTAATTATTTTAAAATATAAACAAGATAAAATTTTAATTATATTGATTAAGTAGTTTTAGTGAAATGTTAACAATGAATTTAATTAGGTAGTTCTTAAAAAATAGGAACACACTTGCTAAATATAAATTAATTAAGTAGTTTGTAGAAAATGAAAAGTTATTTTCGTGTATATATATAGGAGCGGAGCCAGAAAAAGATTTTAGAGGGATCAAACTTCATCTTAGTATATTAAAAATATTTCATTCAAAATAAACATACTAACAAAATAATATCTCAAATACACTAACAATAATTTAAATTAACAAATATAATATGCCAAAAAAAATAACATTAAAAATTTTATCTATCTATATGCATGCTCACATGATTTACTAACCTGTGGTTTGCTTGAACAGGATCGTGATGAGGTTAGCAAGGTGAGGATTGCCACTTTTAAATGCTAGATTGATGCTTTCCAAATCAACGAGGATGATGACGATGAGGATGGGAGCGGTGGTGATGTTAGAGGAGGAGACGATCCTGAGGGCACTGAGTTAGATGCTTGATAGACTAGGGCTCGTGGACTACTTTTTGATCAATATTCTCTTATCTATTTAACTTGGATGATGAATATATATTTTTCTTGTTTTAGATGAGTGTTTATAGAATTTAACTTTTACTTCAATAATTTCAGCTTTTACACACAATCCAGCCTTGATAATTATACGAATGCACAATCAATATGGTAGGTTCTATTTTGCATTGCCAAGACTGTATATTTCTTTCAAACATTTTTCTTTACAACTACAATTGCTGGAGAGGCGATCGCCTCTTATCTTTTGCTGAAGAGGCGATCGCCTTTTGGTGCTAAGGCGATGCCTTTGTGATGAGGCAATTGCCTTATGGCCAGGGCAATTTCTCCTCTTCAAAAGCTTAACTTCATTACTTCGGCCCCATTTTTGAAACACCTTTAACCCTAGCCTCCATTTTCTCTCTCTAAACACTTTTGAAAGCTTGAATCATGACTGAATGAAGTCTCAAATTGCTGCAATCAAACTTGAAGAGCCTAGACAATGGATCATAGGCTAGATTATAGTCATTTTACCTCTTGATCTTTAGATCATTACATGCTAGGAGAATTAATTTCCCTTTTCTTCATGTTATGGCTCAATTCTGGGATCCTTAAAAACACGTCTTTTGGTTGAATACAGTTGAAATATGCCCTCTAACAGAGGAGTTTGAGGCCATTGTTGATTGCCACATGGACTCCACTTGCCAACTTGTAGTCCCTAACCTTATGATCCCAAACCTTCATTCCATTCAATACTAGATAATCTAGATGTTCAATCTTCCACCTCGATCTTGCTCTCACTATATTCTTGGCTTAAAAATTGTACTAGAAACCTTTCTTGAAACCATCAAAGGTATAGATAGGGAAGAAGTTCATTGGCCTCAGATGATAGCCCTCTACTTATACACCCAATTTTTGCTCATTTCCCTTTCCAAAAATTATGATTCAAAAATCCTTTCTGTCCTCAATCAAGTGGAAGTAAGGCTTAGCCGTTTTCCTCTCATTTTAGCAGAAACCATCATCAGACTAAACAACTTCACAGAAATAAGGCAATTCTCTGAAAATCCATTTCTATTGGAGGTAAGTTCATCTATATCAAATTTATATTCCCCTATTATTTTGTCATTGCACTCAACCATTTAACACTTTATAGATATGGCTCTATAAGAAACTCATCTTGCTCAAACCTACTCAAGATGTTGGGCATTATAGAGCTAAGCATTACCGGACAAGGAGGCTGTATCCCATATTAAAAGATGTTCAAAGTTGGCTATAAACTTTCTTCGACACCCTAATTCACTAGATGTACCCTTGGTGGAGGTTGCAGCACATGACTATCCGGTCTTATACATATCGTGTTCCAATCGCCAGCCTCTATTTCGCTACCTTTTACAACCCAACTCATCTCTGTCGTCAATATGGTCATAATAAACTAATCATGGGGTTGGTTCATGAATTCAAACCAGGACCCTTCTCTCAAAACTTTCTGGATCGCTTAGTGGCTATCTAGCCTCGCAAAATCATTGAGAGAAATATAGACTAAAACGGAGATCAGACTACCGATGATCATTACAAAGTGTGGATTTACTTACAATAAATAGAAAGAGATAAGTTCATTATAAACAAAAGAACAAAGGAGTTACAAGCATCAAGTGCTCGAGGTGATTAACCAAAGAAGAGAAAATAAAGTTAGCTCATGAATTCAATTACCACTTCCCTTTTTAGTTAGATGGAGTTTCCTTTCTAGTTAAATAGTTTGTAATAAATATTTCATGTAATGTTTACCAGTAATTGAAGCAATCTATTTCATTTAACTTAAATATAATATGCAAATACATTTTGCTTCTAATACATCTTATGTCATTAGTTGGCTTGCCCTTATAAATTTTTTAACTAACCATTTTCATCCCTCTATTCTTTTGACTTATCCTTAACTTTTACCTAGATTGCCTCTGTTGAGGTTTTCAATCCAGCAGGACTTTTTAGTTTTTTTATTTTTGTCTCTAACTTTTACCTAGATAGTCTTTTTTTGAGGTTTTCTCTCTAGCGAGACTTTTGTAGAAAGTACTTCCTGAGCTTGTCTAGATTGATGGGCTCTCTAAATTCATTTCCTTCCATGTCAAAGAAGATAACAGCACCCTTGGAGAATAACTTCTTCACCAGATACGATCCTTCCCAATTTAACTTGAATTTTCCTCATGGGTTGGTCATGATCGGCCTTGTAAGCTTTAGCACTAAATCCCATTATTTGATCTTCCTTAGCTTGATTTTCTTATTGTAAGCTTGGGTTATTCTTTTCTGGTATAGCTAGGAGTGGTATATAGCTCTCACCCTCTTCTTGTCCAATAATGTCAACTGTACTAATCAACTCTCCACCCGATTTTGGATTTTAACAGAACCTTTAGAGACCTAATCTTAACCTCCACTGGCAATATGACTTCACATCCATATACCAAGGAATATAGAGTGACTCCAATTGATGTTCTGGCAACGGTTCGATATCCCCATAATGCAAACTGTAAGCATTCTACCTAATCTCGATAATTCTCCATCATCTCTACCAGGATCTTCTTTACGTTCTTATTTTTAGCTTCCACTACCTCATTCTCCTGTAGCTTGTACAGAGATAATCTATGATGCTCAATTTTGTAGTCTTTCAATAGTACGACCGTCTCTGCTCAAAACTGAACCCCATTATCAGTAATAATATAGTGCGGCAACCCGTATTTTCAAATTATATTTTTCTTGATAAACCTCAAAATTTTCTTCAAGCCAATAGTAGCATAGGACTTAGCCTCAACCCATTTGGAGAAATAGTCTATGGCCATGATAATGTATTGATGACCATTAGATGCCTTCGACTTTATTTCTCCTATAATATCAATTCCCTATATAATAAAGGGCTAAAGAGAAGTCATTCCTTAGAGCTATAGACTATAAGTGGCTAACATCACCATAAGTTTGGCAGTTGTGACATTTTTTCATAAATCTAACATAATTTGTTTCCATTGTAAGCCAAAAATAACCCTAACGAGCTATCTTCTTTGATAGGACTATACCATTCATGTATGGCCTGCATGCTTCTTCATGAACTGCTTCCATAAGCTTTCGGGATTCATTTTTATCAACACATCTAGTGCACTCCAGTCGGCATCCTCTTGTATAACATCCCATTATAGTTAATGAACTATCGAGATAATATTCACATGGATATCCTTTCTTTCTTATCTGTGTCTCCAGGAAACTATCTTATTTCGAAATACCTTTACAAGTCATAAAACTAAGGCCTCTCAATAGTGTTAACTGGCATCACCCTTATTTCCTCAGAATTATTTTTGGGATTTTACTAAAATTAAAGGCCTAACTTTCGTTTGTTTTCCATTTTCCCACATGGAAGCCAGGGTAGCTAGAGTATTAACTATTTGGTTTCCTTCTCTCGACAGATGGATGAAGTCGCATTGAGCAAATGATAATGAAACAGTAGCCAAATAATGCCAATATGGGTGCAAACTATCTTCCTTTATCTCTCATTCTTTAGAAGCTTATTTTATAACAAATATATAATCCTTATATACAGTAACATTCTCTGCTCCCACACTGTGTAGTGCCTTTAAACTGAAGATGCAGGCTTTGTATTGTGCTTGGTTGTTTGTTATCTCAAATTTGAGTCTTTTTGCCATCAGGATCATTTCTCCTTTTAATGTAACCAGGATTACATCAACGCCAGCTTCCTTATTATTGACAGTTCCATCAAAGTACATTTCCCATCCTTGTACCTTTATTGCCCCTAAATGTTCTTCAAGAAACTCCAGCTCCCATTCTTGATCATCATCTACTAGGCTTTGGACCAGAAAGTTTGCTACCACTATCTCTTTTACCACTTTTTAAGCTATATAGTCTTTGTCAAATTCTATGAGCAAAACTAACCACCTAGCCAATTTTCTTATAAGAGACAGGGTCTGTTAAAGGTATATGAGGGGATCATGTTTAGAAATTACTTGTACTATGTACTATAAGTAGTGTCAGAGCTTCTTTATCGCCTAAATTACCGTTAGGCATGTTTTTTCCACAAGGCTGTAATTGGTTTTATACCACAAAAGATTTTTACTCAAATAGTACATGACATGCTCTACCTTCCCTTCATTTTCCTAAGCCAACATTGCCCCTATTGCATCTTTCTTAATCTCCATGTATAGGATTAAGGGTTTACTTGGCTTTGGTGGTTGTAAGATTGGAGGATTTGTCAGATAATTCTTAATGTTCTCAAAAGCTTATTGACACTTTTCATCCCATATCATGGGTTGATCTTTCTATAGGAGCTTGAAGATCGGTTCATAAACCGTAGTCAACTTAGCTATGAACTTACTAATGTACTGCAGGCACCCCATGAATCCTCTGACTTCTTTTTCATTCTTCTGCATTGGCATTTCTTTGATCGCTTTAACCTTATCCGGATCCACTTCTATTCCTTTCTGATTGATGATGTGTCCCAACAGTTTCCCATATGCTACCCTAAAAACACACTTCTTTGGATTCAGTATGAGATTGTACTTTTCTACTTTCACGACCCAAACCAAGGGCCATGACCGACACTAAGGAACGGGAATTCTTTCAAATTCAGAACCCGTAGCAAGACTTAAAATAATAAAAACATACAATAAGTATAATAAAATAAATATAACATAATTAAAATCTCTATTTAATATGATAAAATAAAACTCCTTCATATCATGAAGTGTATTAATACAATATTCAGAATAAATATCTGAATTAAAATCCCATACAGCAAAATAAAATAAAACTCATTACTGATACAAATATAACTGTTGCAGTTTACTAGAATACAATATAAAATAATTAAGTAGATGATTTACATAAAAAAGCTGGGGCAAAAGAAATCCGGTAGATAGGCCTACTATTGAAGTCTGAAGAAGAAGACTCTCCTGTAAAAATATCAATTAAGGGGAGTCAGACCTCACTAAGTGAATTTTTATAATATATATACATGTATGACTAAATGTAATATCCCGTGTTTTTAAAATATTTTTACACTGTACCGGGATATGCAGTGTTAATAATTTCTGTATATTATATGATATTTTTATGAGTTGATATGTATTTAAAACCTATTTTAACTACTGTGTATTATTTTCAGTGTTTTACGTAAAGTTTTCCCGGGGACTTGCATTTTCGGGGAAATTTTCACGTAAACAATGTATTATTAATTGTTTTAAATGTATTTACGGACTTACATGAACTCATACATATTTTTAAATTATTAAATAAAGCCTGTGTGTGTATATTTATTTAATTAGGGTTTATTATTTCCCTAATATTTTATTAAGTATTTATTTGTTTTATTGTTATTTAATTAATTTTATTTAGTATAAAGTATTAAAATATTAATATTTTATGTGTGTGGTGTATATTTGATGTGTGTAATTTAATATTATTTTAATATATAGTATAAAGTATATATATATACATATATTTGTCAAAAATCAAAAAGTTTGGAAAATTACCATTTTGCCCCCGACTTCTTCTTCTTCCTCCCGATCCTTCCCCTTGCCGTCCGGGCGTTTGTCACGCCGTTTCTTCATTGTGGGTGTGCCGTCCGGTGTGCCACCGTCTTCCCCGACCAATTTCACCGCCTGAGGAGGCCGTTTCCGGCGTCTGGAGATCGATTTTGGCCGGAGAAGCCGAAAATCGATCCACCGTCGATCACACCGATTCCGGCCACTGTTTTTGACACTGCCAGTCTCTTTCTTCTCCTTGAGCTCCGGTGAGTGTGATTCTAGCTTTGGTTTGAGCTAAAATGGTCTAGAATTGCTTAGGTTTCGATTTTGTCAATTTCGGCCTATTAGGGTTTTTGATTTTTTTGAGCTTCGAATTGGATGATTCATGAAAACTTCCTTCACAAATGTTGTTCCTAGTAGCTTAATCTACATGTATGAATTTTTTTATAATTTTTGGAGATTGTTTGGATTTTTGGGTATTTTTGAATATTTTAATATTATTTTCTAATTTTCGGAAATTAATTATTTAAATTATGAAATTTGAGTTTATGGTTGAATTAGGTGTTGAAATGAATTATAGGAATTTATTTGGAATTTTTATGAATTTCTAAGTATTTATTTTGAATTATTGAAGTTTATGGAATTTTGGAAAAATTAGGTTAAATGTGTTTTTATTTGAATTTAATTGGTTAATTGAGTTTAAATATTGATATTATGGATAAATATGTTGAGAAAATTAATTTTGGGTAATTGTATGATTTTTGGTGAATTTTTGAAGTAATTTAAGTATATTTATATATATAGGGGTATTTTGGTAATTTTACCCTAAATTGTCTAAAAATGTAATTTAATTGGTTTTAATAATTATTTAAGGTATAAAAATGATTTCTATAAATTATTTGGTATTTTTAACTAATTAAAACTATTTTTCATGAATTATTTTCAATTATATATATAATATACGATTTTTCTAATAAAATGAGTTTTATTTGGTTTTTACGGTGTTTTAAAGGTTAATTATGTAATTTTTACCTATGCGATGTATTACTATGTTGTGAGGATATTTTTATTATATCTGGAATTATTCTGTGTTTGTGGACCTCGGTCAACAGATTGTAGTCTGGAGTCCAACCGAGGGGTTATGGATTTTTGTTGAGCTTGTATTTCGAAGTGTGTTTCTTTGTAGGGTCGGATCTACTCTTTTGAGTAGAGAGATGTCCGTTTTACAGGGGAGGTTCTGTCGGATTTTCGGTAGAATTCTCGTAAAATGTGATATTCAGTCGAACCCTAATTCTGTTTCCGTATTTTAATACTCTAGATTGAATTCTAGGATTTCTGTTAGGTTTATTCTGATGTCAATTATTTATTGCTTGTTTAGTTGCGCCGAGACCGAGGGCTAGTGGACCAGGCCCGTCGGACCTGTCTCGTGGAGCGCATTAGGTGAGTTACTATATTATATATATATGTTTAGGATGCATGATTTAGAAATGCATGTTTTATATTGATTAAATATGCATAAATAATTTGATTATTTCTTAAGTTTACATTAAGTATATTTTTGGTTTATTTTGGTATATACTAAATTATATGCATATTTTGTGAATAAAATATATTTAAAATGTTTTTAAATATATTTCCAGCTTAATTTATAATTTGATTGAATGTATTTGATATATATATATACTCAAAATATACCTGGTTTACTTTTGGTATATTTCCGGTATATATATGGTTTATATTGTTATTTCATTTATATTCATGCATCATTTATTTTTGTGAATGAATGTTTTATATTTAAGAATGAAGGATATCAATAGAATGTGCTACCTAGTGGGCAGCACTAGGACCGAGTACGTACCGGTACACCTATAGCTTTAGGCTATATTACTAGCTATTTGTGGATATTGATTTGATATGATTATTGATATATGTGAGATGTGGTTTGGGTGTGATTGTTGGAGCTCGGTTGACCAAGTGTCTCGGGGCCAATCACATTGGCAGTCAGACTGTTGGAGCTCGGTTGACTTAGTGTCTCGAGGCCAGTCTACTGTCCAAATGGATTAAGTGGATATATTTGGAATAAGTGAGCCTATATGGCTAGAGTGTTGTTTAACACTATTTTCTGAGGTTGCGATATTCTAGGGTTCTATGTGATCCTTCATAAACTGGGATTTTTCAGTAAAATATATAAAAATGATTTTTCTGCATCTGTATGAATTTGCCTGTATATATACATATTATATATATATTGTTGACTGTATGCATTATCACTTAGTGTGTATGTATATATATTATAGTAATTCACTCAGTGAGGTCTGACTCCCCTCCGTTGACTATTTTTCAGGAGAGTCAACTTCTTCAGACCTCAGTAGCAGGTCGATACGCCGGATTTCTTCCGCCCCGACTTCTTTATGTAAATTGTCTACTTGAGTCTTATTTATTTTATCTAGACACTGCAGTAGTTGTGAATTAAAGTATTGGATTTCATGTATCTTATTTTATTTAAAGAGATGTATTATGTTGAAACTGGATTTGTATTAAAGAGATTTTATATCTATGTTAAGAGATTTGATTTAAATCCAGTTGATATGGATAATATTATGATATTATGATTTTTATTTCCGCTGCATATCATGTTGTTACTGTTATTATGGCATGTTTTATTTTATTTTTAGGCTTGCTACGGGTTCCGGATTCGAAAGAATTCCCGTTCCCTAGCGCCGGTCATGGCCCCTGTTTTGGGTCGTGACACTAAATGTTAAATGGAAAAAGTTAATGTATATAATAAATATATATACAGGCATGTACACACAGATGCTGAAAATCACTTTATTTCATAATACTGAAAATATAGGCTTTTGAAGGATCAAATAGAACCCTAATGATCGCAACCTCAATTAATAGTAGAAAACACTCTAGCCATACTGGCTCACTTAATTCCAAATAAATTCACTTAATCCAACTGGATAGTAGACTGGCCCCAAGACACTAAGTTAACCGAGCTCCAGCAGTTTGACTGTCAGTGTGATTGGCCCCGAGACACTTGGTCAACCGAGCTCCAGCAATCACACCATCAATCATATCACATATAAATCAAATCAATCAAGTCATGATCCCCAAATAAGTTAGTAATTCAACCTATAATCTATCGCACTAGTACGAACTAGGTCTTAGTGCTGCCCACTAGAAAGCACGTTCTATTGATATCCTTCATTTAAAAATAAAACATAAATTTGAAAATAAATAATGTAAAATGACATCCAAAATGATCGAATAATCCATATATCTACTAGAAATATACCTAAAATAAACTAAGTATATTTTAAGTATATATATATGTGTCACGACCCAAAATAGGGGCCATGACCAGCGCTAGGGAACGGAAATTCTTTCGAATCCGGAACCCGTAGCAAGCCTTAAAATAAAATAAAATAAAATAATAATAATAATAATAATAATAATAATAATAATAATAATAATAATAATAATAATAATAATAATAATAACATAATTAAAATATTCTACAGCGGAAAAAAAATCATAAATATTAAAATGATAATCCACCAAATGAAATTAAATCGAACAACTCATCTCATAAATAAATAAACTTTTAATACAAGTTCTAGTTCAAATACTTAAAATACATAACTCACACAAATATAATACATAAACCCCATATCTGATTACAACTACTGTAGTGTCTAGATTATAAAATAAAACTCATATAAGCATTTTACATTATGAAGCCGGGGTGGAAGAAATCCGGCGTAAGGGTCTACTACTGAGGTCTGAAGACGATGACTCTCCTGAAAAATAGTCAATGGAGGGGAGTTAGACCTCACTGAGTGAATTGTTATAATATATATACATGCATACTAAATGGCAATGCACACAGTCAACAGTATATATATAAATATATATACAAGCAAATACACATAGATGCAACAAAAATCATTTTATATATATTTACTGAAAATCACTGTTTATGAATGATCAAGTAGAATCCTAGAAAAATCGCAACCTCAAACAGTGTTAGACAACACTCTAGCCATACAGGCTCACTTATTCCAAATAAATTCACTTATTCCATCTGGACAGTAGACTGGTCCTAAGACACTAAGTCAACCGAGCTTTAACAGTCTGACTGTCAGTGTGATTGGTCCCGAGACGCTTGGTCAACCGAGCTTTAGCAATCACATCTCACATCAAATATGTAATAACCCTTGTTTTTAATTTATTTTATTAAATAATGAGATATGCAGTGTTAATAAAGTTTAAAAGTTATATTTAGTTATTTTATTATGTAATATCCCGTATTTTTAAATTTTTTAATACTGCATCGGGATATGCAGTGTTAATAATTTTTGTATATATATTATGATATTTTTACGAGTTGATATGCATTTAAAATCTATTTTAATTATTGTGTATTATTTTAAGTGCTTTACGTAAAATTTTTCCGGGACTTGCATTTTCGAGGAAATTTTCACGTAAATAATTTATTATTAATTATTTTAAATATATTTTCGGACTTGCATGAACTCATAAAATACTAAACACCGTGTATACATGTAATTATTTATGTAATTAGGGTTTAATATATTACCCTAATATTTTATTATTGTTTATTTATTTTATTGTTATTTAATTATTTTTAATTAATATTAAATTTTAAAATATTAAATATTAAGTGTGTGGTGTATATTTAATGTGTGTAATTTAATATTATTTTAATATATAGTATAAATTATATATATATACATATAATACATTAAAAATCAAACTTTTGGAAAAATTACCATTTTGTCCCCGTGTGCATCTTCTTCCCCGATCACCTTCCCCATCGCCGTCCGCCGTCTTTCATGCCGTTCCCTTTCCGTTGGTGTGTCGTCCGGTGTGCCACCACCTTCCCCAGCCTCTTTCGCCGCCTGTAGCAGCTGATTCCGGCGCCTGGAAGCCATTTTTGGCCGGAGAAGTCGAAAGTCGAGCCACCGTCGATCACGACGATTCCGGCCACCATTTTTGACACCACTGGTCTCTTTCTTCTCCTTGAGCTTTGGTGAGTGTAATTCTAGCTTTGGTTTGAGCTGAAATGGTCTTGATTTGCTTAGGTTTCAAATTTTCAATTTCGGCCTATTAGGGTTTTTAATTTTTTTGAGCTTCGAATTGATTGATTCATGAAAACTCCCTTAAAAAATGTTCATCCTAGTAGCTTAATCTACATGTATGAATTTTTTTGGAATTTTTGGAGATTTTTTGGATTTTTGGGTATTTTTGAATATTTTAATATTATTTTCTAATTTTTGGAAATTAATTAATTAAATTATGAAATTGTGTTTTATGATGAATATAGGTGTTGAAATGAATGATAGTAATTTATTTGGAATTTTTATGAATTTCTATGTATTTATTTTGAATTATTTAAGTTTATGTAATTTTTGAAAAATAGGGTTGGTTGTGTTTTTAATTGAAATTAACTAGTTAATTGAGTTTAATTATTGATATTATTGATAAATATGTTGAGAAAATTAATTTTTGGATAATTATACTATTTTTGGTGAATTTTTGAAGTAATTATAGTATATTTATATATATAGGGGTATTTTGGTAATTTTACCAGAAATTGGCTAAAAATGTAATTTAATTGGTTTTAATAGTTATTTAAGGTATAAAAAATGATTTCTACAAATTATTTAGTATTTTTAACTAATTAAAACTTTTTTTCGTGAATTATTTTCAATTATATATATAATATACGGTTTTTCTAATAAAATGAGTTTTTGTCGGTTTTTACAGTGTTTTAAGGTTAATTATGTAATTTCTACCTATAAAATGTGTTTCTATGTTATAAGGGTATTTTTGGTATTTCTGAAATTGTTCTGTGTTTGTGGACCCCGGTCGGTAGATTGTAGTCTGGAGTCCGACCGATGGGTTGTGAATGAGATGTGGTGTTTATTTTTGAAGTGTGTTTCTTTGCAGGGTCGGCTCTACTCTTTGAGTAGAGAGATGTTCGTTTTACAGGGGAGGTTCTGTCGAATTTTTGGTAGAATTCTCGTAAAACGTGATGTCTGATCGATCCCTAATCCTGTTTTTATGATTAATATTCTAGATCGAGTTCTAGGATTTTCTGTTAGGTTTATTCTGATGTCTATTATTTAATGTTTGTCTAGTTGCGCCGAGACCGAGGCCTAGTGGACCAGGCCCGTCGGACCCATCTCGAGGAGCGCACTAGTGTGAGTTGCTATACTATATATATATGCTTATGATGCATGATTTAGAAATATACGTTTTATTTTGATTAAATATGCATAAATAACGTGATTAGTATTTAAGTATATTTTTGGTTTATTTTTGGGTATATATTAAATTATATGCATGTTTTGTTAATAAATTATATTTAAAATATTTTTAAATATATTTCTAGCTTAATTTATAATTTGATTGGATTCATTTGACATATATATACTCAAAATATACCTGGTTTACTTTTGGTATATTTCCGGTATATATATGGTTTATATTGTTATTTTATTTAAATTCATGCATCATTTATTTGTGAATGAATGTTTTATATTTATTAATGAAGGAGATCAATAGAACGTGCTACCTAGTGGGCAGCACTAGGACCGAGTACATACCGGTGCGTTTATAGCAAATAGGCTATACTACTAACTATTTGTGGATATTGATTGAATATGATTATTTGATGTGTGAGATATGGTTTGGAGGTGTGATTGCTGGAGCTCGGTTGACTTAGTGTCTCAGGGCCAGTCTACTGTCTAAATGGAATAAGTGAATATTTTGGAATAAGTGAGCCTATATAGCTAGAGTGTTGTCTAACACTGTTTCAGGTTTCGATATCATAGGGTTCTATTTGATCCTTTATAAACTGTGATTTTTAATAAAATATATAAAAATGATTTTTACTGCATCTGTGTGAATTTGCCTATATATATACATATTAGATATATATATTGTTGACTGTATGCATTGTCACTTAGTATGCATGTATATATATTATAGTAATTCACTCAGTGAGGTCTGACTCCCCTCCGTTGACTATTTTTTAGGAGAGTCAACATCTTCAGACCTCAGTAGTAAGCCCATACGCCGGATTTCTTCCGCCCTGGCTTCTTTGTGTAAACTGCTTACTTGAGTCTTATCTTTTTTATAATCTAGACACTGCAGTAGTTGTAAATTAATTGTGGAATTTTATGTATTTTATTTATGTGAGATATTGTATTATACTTAACTGGATTTGTATTAAAAGATTTATTTATGGTAGATGGATATTATTTTGGATATTTATGATTTTTATTTCTGCTGCATTATATATTGTTATTATTATCGCATGTTTATTTTATTTTTTAGGCTTGCTACGGGTTCCGGATTCGAAAGAATTCCCGTTCCCTAGCGCCGGTCATGACCCCTGTTTTGGGTCGTGACATATTATTTTGTGATTTAGTATTACTATTTTATGTTTAATTAAATTTTCTACGTAAATATATTAATTTGGAATTTATTATTTTGGATGTTTAAATTCCATTATGTATATTTATTATTTCTGAATACTATTATTTTAATAATGTTAATTTAGTGCACGAATATTTTATTGGTATTATAAATATTATTATTATTTTTTTAAGCATTAATATTATTTTATTACTTGATGTTATTTATGTATTATTAATATATATATATATATATATATATATATATATATATATATATATATATATATATATATATATATAAAGTATTCCACTACCAATAGTAATATTATTATTTTCATTGTTATATATGTAAGTTATTAGTACTATTTCTATTTTATTAAATATATATTAATTGTGTTATTAATTATTTAATAATTATGACTTATATTATTATTACTTTTAAATAATGCTTTTTGTATTGTTATTAGTTAATATTTATGTGTTTATTTTTTTTTGTGTGAGTGTAAATATATGTCTATGTATGTATGTATGTATATATATACATGGGAAATTTTTATTTTTAGTGGTAGAGATTTGTTTAAACTAAATTTATATTATATTATGTCATAAAATTATAATATATATATATATATATATATATATATATTCCCTCACACAAGAAATAAACCAGACCAAACCCATCTTCCCACCCCATCTCCGCCTGTCACTGTGCGTGACCTCCCTGCACCGCCACATTTCCTCCGCCGATCGATCATCAGCCTTCCCACCTCCCTTTAGACGCTGGCAACTGCTGGAGAGGCTGTTGAAGCCGAGGGATAGCAGCACCAGCTGCAGCAGCTCCTCCTCGCATGATGGTCGCCTGCAGCAACAGCCCTCTGTCGCGATGCCAGCTCTGCCACCACCTCCACCTGCTGTTACCAGACATGGCAGCAGCTCCAGCATTCTTCAGTTGTTGATCTTCTTGCTTGGTAAGTGTGGGTTGATGTTTGGAAAGGGTAGTTGTTAGGTGGTTGTTTTTGGTAGTTTTTAGGTTGATTTTGAGTTTAGTTAATTTATATATTATGTATTTAATTATTCAGTATTTATTTTAATTATTTGGTTAATTTTGAGTTGATCCAAATTGTTTTGATTAATTTTTTTTTGATTATTTTATATTTAATTGTTAATTATTAAAATTTTTGTTAATTAAGTATTTTAATTATAAATTTGGTTAAATTATTGATGTTATATGTTGTGGTAATTATAATGTTGAGAATTAATTTTTGAAAATTATTATATAATTTTCAGAAATATTTATAGTTTATGTAAATTTTGAAGTATTGAATTCAATGACTATTTTGGATGAATTTAAAGGTTAATTGTGTGTTTGAGTTGATATTAAAATGTTATTTATTTATAAATAATTTTTATGAATTTATATAATTTTATGGAATTTAATATAGGGTATGTGTATTTTGGGATTAATAGATTAAACATGTATTTTTATAGAAATTATTGGTTAATTAGGTGTATTTGTTGATTTTAGTGAATAATATGTTGAAGAAATAAATTTTGAGAAATTACATAATTTTTATTGAATTTTTGAATATTATTATTACTTTATGAGTATTTTTGTATATTAGGGGCATTTTGGTAATTTGGTAGTGATTTTAGCTAAATATTAAATTTAATTGGTTTTAATGATTATTTGAAGTATAAAAATGATTTTTACAAATTAATTACTATTTTTAACTAATTAATACTATTTTTTAAAAATTATTTTCAAATTATATATGATATATTATTTTTGTAAATAAATGGGTTTTTAGTAACTTTTAGTATGTCTATGGATTAATTAAGTAATTTGGATTTAGAAAATGAATTTTATTAATATTGGTGTATTTTTCAAGAAATATCGATTTTTACTTATATTATATTATCATTAGGATTTTTAAGTAATTACGGGTAAAATAATTATTTTTAATGTTTTTAATGCTTAAATTGCCAAATTTTGATATTTAAAGGGTATTTTTGGTATTTTTTGAATTTATATATTTTATTGTATCTTGTGGTGAATTGTGGACCTCGGTTGGGAAAAATTATAGTTTAGGATCTCGACCGAGGAATTGGGAGAGTGTTACATTCGAAGTGTGTTTTCTTTGCAGGATCAGCTCTACTTTTTGAGTAGAGAGATGTCCCGTTTTACAGGGGAGGTTCTGTCGGATTTTCGTTAGAATTCTCGTAAAACGTGATATCCGGTCAAATTCCTTTCTAATTCTGTGTCTAAAATTCTAGATCGAGTCTTTGGAATTTCCGTTAAATTTATTCTGATTTCATATTGTCATTTGTTTGTTTAGTTGCATCGAGACCAAGGTCTAACGGATCAGGCCCGCCGAGTTTGTCTCATGGAGCGCTAACATGTGAGTTATTATACTGTATATATATGCACATTAAACAATTAGGTTTAAGTTTAATACATTTGAGTAATATACACATGTTTTAAAATGTACACTTAGACATAATTATTTTATTAAATGATTAGTATACCTTAGGTATAGTTTTAGTAGATTTTAGGTTTATTCTTAAATAATTGCATGTTAAATTATAAACCTACACTTAAATTATTTTTAAGTTTCTTTTTGGTATATTTTTATTTATTTCCAAATAAATAAATGTTTTATTTATTAAATTAAACCTAGCACATTAGTGGTATATTTAGGGTTTATTTTTGATATATGCATGCTAGATAATTAGGTTTATTTTTAGTATATTTGTGAATATATGTTCAACACAAACACGTATTTAAATGAATATTTATACATAAATGTTTTATTAAATGATTTGTGTACTTAGGGTATATCTTTTGCATATTTAAGTATATTTTTAAGATAATGCATGTTATATTATTGTTACTCATTTAAATTGTTTTTAACTATATTAATGATTTATCTTTAGTTTATTTCGTATTTTATTTGACATATATATATATACCTGAAATATACTAGGTATATTTTAGGTATATTTTTGGTATATATATATATATATATATATGGTTGGTTTTACTATTATGAATATTGTTCTACACTATTTATTTTCCGAATGAATGATTTATTCAAAGTGAAGGATATCAATAGAACGTGCTTCCTAGTGGGCAGCACTAGGACCGTGTACGTACCGGTATGATAGATAAGGATTGAGTGAGAGTTAAAATTGGGTGATTATAATTGATTTAATTGATTTGACTAAGATTAATGGTATGTTAGATATTGTGATTGCGGGGCCAATCACACTGACAGTCAGACTGCTGGAGCTCGGTTGACTTAGTGTCTCGGGGCCAGTCTACTGTCCATAAGTGAATTGAATGATCTATTGGGTTGATTGAGATGTGAGGTGATAGATAGTGTGATTGCTGGAGCTCGGTTGACCAAGTGTCTCGGGGCCAATCACACAGACAGCCAGACTGCTGGAGCTCGGTCGACTTAGTGTCTCGAGGCCAGTCTGCTGTCCAAATTGGGATAAGTGTTCTATTTGGAATCAAGTGAGCCTGCATGGCTAGATTGATGATGGGATTGTTTGAGGCTATTATTATTTAGGGTTCTATGGATCCTTCATGAATTAAAACAAACGTTTTCTACATTTAGTATATTTATAAAAGCAAAGTTTGACATTCGTATGAAATGTGTGTATATACATATATATATATATATATATATATATATATATATATATATATATATATATATATATATATATATATATATATATATTATATATATATATATATATATATATATATATAAGAATGCCTGATTGTTATGGTTTAGTTTGCATGTATATATAGTATAATAATTCACTCAGTGAGGTCTGACCCCCCTCAATTATTTTTTTTCAGGAGATCCCATATCGTCAGACCTTAGTTGTAGAGTTCCTCACCGGTGTTCTTTAGTCCCCGGCTATTTTATGCAAATGTATATTTTGAACTTTAAATTGTATTCTAGAAACTGCAGTAGTAAGTGTTATTATATTGGAAGTGTATTATTTTGTTTGGATATTAAATACTCTGAGAATTCGTATTTGAACATTGTACGACTATGTATTCATTTATAAAAGGATTTAGAGTATTTATTTTATATATTGATTAAGAAAAATTTTAATTTGGTCGTACTTTTATTTAATTATTGCATGATTTTATTTTCTAAGGCTTGCTACGGGTTCCGAATTCGAAAGAATTCTCTTTCTCTAGCGCCGGTCATGACTCCTAGTTTGGGTCGTGACAAAATAAACCCATCCAATCAATATCCACAATTAGGTTAGTAATATAGCCTAAATGCTATCAGCTTACCGGTACGTACTCGGTCCTAATGTTGCCCACTAGGTAGCATGTTCTATTGATATCCTTCATTAATATATAAAACATACATTCATAAATAAATGATGCATGAATTTGAAAAAAATAGCAACATAAACCATATATATACTAGAAATATACCAAAAGTATATTTCGAGTATATATATGTCAAATAAATCCAATTAAATTACAAAATAAACTAAAAATATACCATGAATATACATAAAATCATTTTAAGAATAATTTATTAATAAAACATGCATATTAGTTGAAAATATACCAAAATATATCGAAAATATACCAAAAGTAAACCTAAGTAATAAATAAATCGTTTATGCATATTTTACTAAAATAAATCATACATTTCTAAAACATGCACCTTAAAACATACATATATAAAATAACAACTCACTATTATTGTGCTCCTCGAGATGGGTCTGACGGGCCTGGTCCATTAGGCCTTAGTCTCGGCGCAACTAAACAAACAAATGACAACAGAAAATCAGAATAAATCTAACAAAAATTCCTAAAAACTTGATTTATAATACTAGATACAGAATTAGAATCAGAGTTCGACTGTACATTACGTTTTATGAGAATTCTATCAAAAATCTGACAGAACCTCCCTTGTAAAACGGAAATCTCTCTACTCAAAGAGTAGAGCCGGGTCCTGCTAAGAAATACACTTCGAAATAAACACAGAACACAACCACAATCCCTCGGTCGGACTCTAAACTACAATTCACCGATCGAGGTTCACAATTCACAGAATAATTACAAAAATACCGAAAATGAATAAAAATACATTTTATGAATCCAAATTACATGTTTAACCCTAAAACTTGTTAAAAACCGACAAAAACTCATTTATTTAGAAAAATCGTATATTATATATAATTTGAAAATAATTTATGAAAAATAGTTTTAATTAGTTAAAAATAATAAATAATTTGTAGAAATCATTTTTATACCTTAAATAACTATTAAAACCAATTTAATTACATTTTTAACCAATTTAGTGTCAAATTACCAATATACCCCTATATGTATAAATTCACTAAAATTAATCAAAAATTCACCAAAAATAATATAATTACTCAAAATTAATTTTCTCAACATATAATTCAATAATATCAATAAATATACTCAATTAACCAATTAATTTCAATTAAACATATAGTTAACCTAATTTTCCAAAAATTACATAAACTGAAT
Organism: Mallotus nudiflorus; assembly: GCA_947683625.1. NCBI lineage: Eukaryota > Viridiplantae > Streptophyta > Magnoliopsida > Malpighiales > Euphorbiaceae > Mallotus > Mallotus nudiflorus. Next base: position 22,428 of record CANTUR010001358.1, on the reverse strand, counting down.
AAATTCAAAATAAATATATAAAATTAAAAAAAATTACAAATAAATTTCTAAAATTCATTTCACACATATAATTACCATAAACACAATTTCACAATTTAATTAATTAATTTTTGAAAATTAGAAAATAATAATAAAATAATAAAAAATTCACAAAAATCAAAATAATTCCCAAAAATTCTATAAAAATTTCAGAGTATAGATTAAGCTAATAGGATCAAATTTTGTGAAGGGAGTTTTCTTGCATCAATCAAATTGAAGCTCAAAAAAATTTGAAACCCTAATAGGCCGAAATTACAATATCAAAACCTAAGGAAATCTAGACCATTTTAAGTGAAACAAAGCTTGGAATCACACTCATCAGAGCTCAAGGAGAAGATAGAGACTGACGGTGTCAAAAACGGTGGCCGAAATCGGCTTGAACGACGATGAGATGAATTTCAGCCTCTTCTTGGTTTTTCGGCCAAAACACGCCAAAAATGGTTGCTGCTGGCGACAGAACTGGCTGGAGACGATGGTGGCACGCCGGGAGGCACATCGACAGTATGGGTGGAGCTTGGCAGCAACAATGGTGGGTGAGGGAGGTGATTGGGAATTGAAGGGAAAATGGATGACAAATTTTGTAAATTTAACAAACTTCTAATTTATATATATATATATATATATATATATATATATAATATATATATATATATATATATATATATTTATTTATTTATTTATTTATTTATTTATCTTTAATTATAATATTATATATTATTATATTTCAAATAATTGTACACCACACGATTTAAAATAATAATATATATACATATACACATGTTAATTAAAAATAAAAATAAACTATATATAATATACATAAATAAAATTAACAAACCCTAAATTTTAAATAAAAAAAAAATATATATTTTAATGCGAAAATTAAAATAATGCATGAACACATGCAATTTCGTAAAACTATTTAAAATAATTAATATTAAATTATTTACATGCTAATTTCCCCAAAAATAATATTTCCTGAAAAATTTTACATAAATATCTTAAAATAATTAAAAATAATTAAAATAACTTAGTAATTATCAAACTCATGAAAATAATCATAAATATATACAAAAATTATTAACACTGTATATCCTGATACAGTTTAAATTTATTTAAAAACTCAGGATATTACAATATGTAAAATCAATTCAAAAAAATCATGAAATTATTAAATTAAGCCAATAACATACTTAAAAATAATTTGAATATAAATCAAAGTAAAACATGCCTTTATTTCAAAATATACCAAGAATATACTAAAAATATACCTAAAATATACTTAAGCATTTAATGAAACAATTATGCAAAATTATATATTTAAAACATATAATTCTAAAATATGCAACCTAAACGCAATGTATATATAAAATAACAACTCATAGGGATGCGCTCGACGAGACTGGTTCGACGGGTCTGGTCTGCTAGACTTCGGTCTCAATGCAACTAAACAATAAAAATGATCATGAAAATTAGAATATATATAACTTAACTTCTAGATACTCGATCTAGGATTATTAAACACAGATAGACACAGAATTGGAATTAGACCCGATGTCACATTTTATGAGAATTCTACCAAAAATTCGACAAAACCTCCTCTGTAAAGTGAACATCTCTCTACTAAAAAATAGAGCCGGTCCTGCAAGAAAAATACACTTTTAATATAGAAATTCTCACAACCCTCGATTGAGATTCCGAACTACAAAATTTACCTAACCGAGGTCCACAATTCACCAAAATTCACATAATATAATAAATATATTAAAAACCAAATATTACCATAAATACCCCCAAAATATCAAAATATAGTATATTTAACATTAAAACACCAAAATAATTATTTTTCAAATAATTACTTAAGAACCCTAAATAATAATATAATATTATAAAAATCAAATTTTCTCAATAATTCAATATAATTTAATAAAAACTCACTTTACTAATCCAAAGAACTTAATTAGTCTAAATACATATTAAAAATTACTAAAAATCCATTTTATTACAAAAATAACATATAATATATTATTTGAAAATAATTTTCAAAAATTAGTATTAATTAATTAAAAACAGTAAATAATTTTTAAAAACCATTTTTATACCTCAAATAATAATAAAACCAATTAAACATAATATTTAACTAAAATTATCACCAAATTACACAATTAACCCTAATATTAAAAAATACACATAATATACTAATAATACTAAAAAATTCAATAAAAATTATATAAATACACAAAAATTATTTTATCAACATATATCTCAATAATATCAACAAAAACATATAATTAACCAATTATTTATAACAAAATATATATTTAACCTCATTTTCAAAATTGACATAAACTAAAAATAATTATAAAAATTATATAAAAATCACAAAAATTATAAACTCAACTCTAAAATTAATAATAACACCAAAAATCACAAATTCATAATTTATATAAGTAATTTACAAAAATTAATAAAATAATAATAAAATATTCAAAAATTCACCAAAATTCAAATAAATTCTAAAAATCAAAACAAAAGTATATAGATGTAGATTGAGCTTCCAAGAACAACATTTGTTAAGAAGGATTAACTGAATCAAACCAAATCAACCTAAACAAAATTGGAAAACCTTAATGTTCAAAAACTAAAATCAACAAAACTCATAAATGAGGAGGATTGAACTTGAACCAAGCTAGGATTTGACCTCCCTGGAGCTTTAGGACTCGAACGGCACCAGAATCACATTAAGAGGTGGCTAGAAAAGCTTGGAACGCCGAAGAGAAGAGTTTCGGCAAAAAATGGTAGTGTTTGCCACTGCCGGCATCGGGGAAAGGAGAGGAGGACAGCGGAGCTGCTGGTGGAGCTGGAAGGCCGGATGACACATTGGAAAGGGAGGAATGATGGTGACAGGCGATGGTGGATGGTGGTTCGGGTGGTTTCGAGGGAGGAAGATGTAAATATGTGTTTTTGATAATAATAGGTATATATATTATAGTATATAAACATTATAATGTAATATTATATTATAATATTAGTCTACTTTATGCATAAAAATCCTCCACCAAGTATATATATATAAAATAACACATAAATTAATCATACAAATAATGTAATTTAATAATAATAATAATGATGATGATGATGATGATGATGATGATGATGATGAAAATAAAAATATTTTAAAAATAAAATAACATTAACACTTAAATAATATTATTAAAATAATTCTTTTCAAAGTAGTAAATATAACGTAAATAAATTCATAAAAGAATAAGTTTTTAAAATAAATATTTACATAGAAAATTATAATTAAACATTAAATAATAGATAATAGATAATAACCAAAAAATAATTAAATATAACTTTAAATTTTATTAACACTGCATATCCTATTTTAAAATAAAATAATTTAAAAACTAGGGTTATTATATCTACCCTTGCTAAAAACTTGTCTAGAGCTTCAAAGTGTTCTTCTCTGGTTGTAGACTTCACCATCATATCATTCACGTACACTTTTATTTCCTTGTGGATCATATCATGCAACAGAGGGGTCACCAATCCTTTGGTAAGTGGCTCATGTGTTCTTTAATCCAAAAGGCATCACTCGATAACGATAAATGCCCCATTCAGTGGTAAATGATGTCTTTAACTTGTCTATCACTACCATCATGATATGGTTATACCTAAAAATCCATCTATGAGGCAATACATCGTGTTGGAAGTCGCGCTATTGTAATGACCCTTTATTTTAAATTACTAAAATATATTTTGGGATATACAATGTTAATAATATTTTAAATCTCTATTTATTATGATTATTTTATTGAGATTTAAAAATTAGTTTATTGTTAAGTGTTATTTATTTGTTTAATAACATTATTATATTATAATTATTTATGACAAGTATGTATTTATTTATTTTAAGTTAAATATTTTTATTATGTAAAAGAATTTATTTGGAAGTTTATTATTTAAAATATATTATTATTATTATTATTATTATTATTATTATTATTATTATTATTATTATTATTAATATAATGTGCATGTTCATGTGTGTGTATTGTGCATGTGTTATGTGGTGTTATATATATATATATATATATATATATATATATATATATATATATATATACATATATAAAAAGAAAAGTTAGCTTTTTCGGGTCAAATCTCCCTTTTTCCTTTTCCTTTTCTCTTTTTTCTTTTTTTTCTTCTTCCATCTTTTGCCTTCCGCCATTGCTGAGACTAGCAGCATGCTTGGAGCTCCACCAGCACCGCCTCATACCACCACAAAGCTCGTTGTCATCCTCTTTTCCTCCCCTCTCCCTTCCGCCACCCCTGAAGCCCTGTCCTTGCCGAAATCCGAGAGCTTGCTACAGTGTTTGCCAGTAGAAAAATAGTCGTTTTAGCTCAAATTTTTAGGCTCTTTAGACTCTTCATGATGTGTACTTCTCGATTCTCAAGTCATTTCGACTTTATGACATCCAGATTGTGAGTTTTCTTTAATTTTAGTTTATGTCCATTTTAGGTTTTTATTTTTTTTAAGCTTGTTCTTATTTGATTCTTGAGAATTCCCTTAAGTAATGTTGTTATATGCAACTTAAGCTCCCTAAATATATTTTTATTTTATTTTTTAAAATTTATTTGAATTATAGGTAATTATTGAATTTTTGATAATTAAAAAATGAATTTTTATTAATTATGTTATTTATTTATTTTGGATAGAAATTAATTAAATTAGTATTGTTAATTTAAGTTATTAATTTTGGTAGTAAGAAAATAATTTTTAGAAATTTTGTATAAGTTTTGAATAATATTTTTACATTATGTGATTTTGGATTTATAGGTAAATTGTGTGTTTTTATTGAAATTATAGTTAAATAATATGTTTTAAATAATTTTGGAATAATAATTGGTATTAATATAATTTTTATGAATTATTTACTATTTTTAACTAATTTTTGATAATATATTCAAATAATAAATTATTTACTATTTTTATGATTAAGTGGGTTTTTTAACCATTTTTTATTATATATATAACCTATTTGAGTAATTAATTTTGAAATTCACTATTTTATGTTAAATAATTGAAAATCGGATTTTTATTAATATTATATAATTTATTTGAGTTTTTATTTAGTTAATGTGAAAATAATTATATTAAATGTTTTTGATGTTTAAATATATTATATTTTAGTATTTTATGGTTATTTATGGACTTTAATGATTTTTATTATATTTATTATTTAATATTAATTATTGGTGAATTGTGAACCTCGGTTGGAAATTTATGTAGTTTAGAGTCCCAACCCGAGGTGTTGAACTTTGTGTTATTTAGAAGTGTGTTTTCTTACAGGATCGACTCTACTTTTCAATAGAGAGATTTCTATTTTACAGAGGAGACTCTGTTAATTTTTCGGTAGAATTCTCATAAAACATGATGTTGGGTCGATTTTGAGTTTCTTGCTTTTAATTGAATTTTAATTCTCAAGTCTTCCTTTAGAATTCTTAGAAGTATAAATTAGAAATTATTATGATATTGTATTAATATTTATTTTTCAAGATACGTCAAGACTGAAGCCTATCGAACTAGGCCTGTTGAGTTAGTATTAAGCAGCACAAACTTGTGACTTATTATTTTATATATGCATTGCATATAGGATGCATGAAAGTGAGCTTGCATATTTTCATTATATGTTTAAATGATTTAGTCTATGTTTGCCATATTTCGATATATATGCGATGTATATATCTGATATATTTTTAATATGCATTTGGTATATTTATGGTTGATTTAGTTATATACGTAGCATATCTATTTAGAATATTTTTAGTATATGTTTGGTATATTTTTCTTCATTGGATGCCATTTTATTTTAATTATGTAATTTATTATTTTCCATAAATATGTGGTTTTATTGAAAGATATCAATAGAATGTGCTACATAGTGGCCTATACTAGGACTGTATACATACCGGTGCGATAAATTTTAGGGTTGAGTTTATGAAATCATTTGAGGTGAAATTGATTGATCGATTATTGCGAAATTCAGTGACTGAGTAGTGTGATTGTGGAAGCTCAGTTGACCTAGTGTCTCTGGGCCAATCACTCTGATAGTGAGATTGCAGAAGCTCGATTGACTGAGTGTCTCGGGGCCAGTCTACTGCCCATAATGGAATAAAAGAACTAATTTGGAATTAAGTGAGTCTGTATGGCTAATGAGATATTTTGATTGAGGTTGTGAATATCTAGGGTTTTATTTGATCATTCATTTAAATAAAAAATTTTCTGCATTTATATATATATATAAAGCGGATTTTAGCATATATATGAAATGTTTGTATATATTTATATATATACTGATGTTTGATTGTATACGATTTAGATTGCATGTATATATATTATAATAATTCACTTAGTGAGGTTTGACTCCCCTCAATATTTTTTCAAGAGATTCCTCGTCGTCAAACCTCAGTAGTAGACCTTTTGCTGGTCTTTTTTAGCCCCAGCTAGACTATGTAATTTTATTATCTGAGCTTTTATTGTACTCTAGAAAATTACAGTAGTAACATTATTGTATCAGCAGTGTAATGTGTTGGATTTTGGAATTTCTATATCAAATTACTGTATGAATGTTTTATTATGAAATGATATGATGTATTTATTTTATATTAATATTATTATATTATTATTTCATGTGTTTTTATTTTTAAGCCTTACTACGGGTTCCGAATTTAAAAGAATTCTCGTTCCCTAGCGCCAGTCATGATTCCCAGTTTGGGTCATGACAATTATCAATCAATGTGTTGATGTGTGGCAATGGAAAATCATCTTTAGGGAAAGCTTTGTTTAGATCTTAATAGTCCACGCACACTCTGATCCTTCCATCTTTCTTGGGTACCGGGACTATGTTTACCAATCACTAGGTGTCTTTTATTACCTCTAAGAACTTTGCTCTTAATTGCTTCTTGACTTCTTATTTAACTAGGAGAGCCCATTCCAGCCTCAGCCTCCTCTATTTTTACTTTATCAGTGATATATGAGGATATGTGGGGATTCTGTGTTCTGAGATCTCCCTATCGACTCTAAGAATATCCTTATAGCTCCAAGAAAATACTTTTTATTTTTTTTATCAAAATTTTTTTCATTTTTTCTCTCTTATTATAAGTTAAATAAAAAGCAAGTAGTATATTTTTAGGGTTGTCATTTGTGCCTAAATTAAATGATTTAGTTTGCATGGAATTAATGTCAAATATATGCATGAAATGATCATCACAAACATAATTACCATTAGGAAACACATCACATAAATAAGCAAAGTTAGACTTCATTGCATTCACTTTTGAAAAGAATAAATCATCAGTTTTAAATAAAGAAGCAAGAGAAATGTCATAATAATCATAGAAAACATCTATGATGGAGTTGAGGACATAGGTTTCGAGATCCAGCTCTTTGGTTTGATCATCAGTGTCGGAGTAGCTTCGTTCCCTTTAGACTCTTCTTTGGTCAACACCAGTTCTTCAATAGGAACTTCTTCAGCAGCAGCCTTCTTAACATCATTTATAAATTCTGCAAAAATTTCAAACCTTGGATTACTTCTCCAGCCACCAATAAAGGTTTAGGAGCTCTACTATACGGATACTCGGTGTCATCCCTCACAAAGGTTTTCTATAAAGTCAATCTCTTTGCCACAACCTCTTCTTCTTTTTCCTTAAATCATTCCCAAATGTCTACCTCTTTTCCAATATCATCGGTCCCCTCCAATCTTACCTCGTGCTTCAGAATGGGTACCTTGCATTCCATAAATTCTAAGGGTCTACTTTGATCCTTTCCTAGCCCTATGCGGAGCATAAATTTCATATTGCACATTATATTAAAAACCCATTAATCCATCTGATATTTGTAGATTACACAGATTTCAAAACTCAGGCTTATAGGGATCTCGTTGAGAGCCAACTTTAAGGCAACCACTATGGCTTCAGTTTCAACTGAGATGGTGACAAACCTTCCCTCATGTGAAAACTAGATTCTTTAATGGACATTCGAGAGAATGCTACCCAAGGGTTGAAATCATAGCCTTCCCAATGAAATAGCAAAGGTCACATGGATATTAATCATATGTACATCAATTCAAGTCTCAATAGGTCCCATTTTTACCAAGGCCCTGAATGTCCCTTCAATAGGTCTTTTTGTGTCATCATAGTTTTTGATAATTACCTCAGAAGGCTTTAGGTCATCCACAGTGAATCCTAACTTTGGTAGGATCTTTAGTGGGTATACATTAATGGCAAAACTGTTGTCCACCATCACATAACAAGTTATCTTTCCTTTCACCTTGGCCTTGATGAATAAAGCCTTATGGTGATCCCTCCTTTCCAAGGGCAAATCATCATCAGAAAAAATCATGGTGCCCTAGGGAAATTCCATTAGCGAATTAACCATCTGCTCAGGAGTACAACCCATGGAGACTTTCTTCTTATCTAGAGCAAAAACTAGCACTTCCCTGTGATATCTGGAGTGCATGAGTATTCCTAGACATTAGCAATAACTTCCTCACTCTTTTTTACTTCTTTCACTTTCTCTGAATTTTTTATCTTTTTCGATTCAACTTCTCCCCTTTTCTCTTTGACCTTTCTCATAAATTGGCCTAACTTGCTTTCCTCATCATCCCATAGATCAATTTCCCCCTCATCCTCACTATCAAAGCTCTAAATGTCCAAGACATGCATATGAAGTTCTATGGGTTGTTTGCTTTGGTTAGGGTCTTTAAGTTCGGGTTTTGGTGGGCTATGGATAATAACTACGAAAGAGTTCAAGACTTGCTCTTCCATTATACCAGTGTTGATTATCAGGATGGGAGCATTTGGTGGTGGCATGTTTCGTTAATTAGGCAGAGGTTATTTTGAGTGTTTAGTGATTTTGCCTGCATCGGTCAGGTCTTGGATTTCATGTTTCAATAGGGTGCAACTGTCAATGTCATGTCTGATGGTTTGATGGAATTTACAAAAAAGCTTTGGGTTAACATTGGTTAAAGGTTATTATAAGGTTCATAGCAAGTTCTTCTCAATAAGTTTATCGAGGACTTTAGACAAAGGTCATCTTAAATTTGAGATTCTTTAAGGTTACCTAACAACGTTAATTTATAGACCACTGCTTGGTGGCCGGATGGTATTAATCTATACATTACTGCTTGGACTGGCTCCTTCTTTGCCCCTAGATCTCCCTCTGAAGAACCTTTTTTATTAGGCCAAATCTGACTCTTTCTGAACCCCAATTTATATAACTCCTAGAAATTCGGATCCCTAAGTCCCTCATCTTTCTAGATAATATCGAGACATATCCTTCTATCACCAATACTAGTTGATTCGACTTAGCATGCCTATGCTTTATTTGAGACAACTTTCCTTTCCAATGAGTTAGATAGTCAGTGAAAAACTCATTAAACCTCTGCTTGATGTTTTGTAAATCCCTTAGAGACACCTCCAATTGAATATTGAGGTTGTATTATTTTACAAAATCATCATATAGATCCTTCCAATCAGACTAAATTTGTAGTTCCAAAGCGTGGTACCAGCGGATTGGTGCACCCTCCAATGATATGGGGAACTACTTGATGATTTTAGCCTTAGTCAGCTCAGTGGCCTTCATATAAGTCACATATTACTTCAGATGTAAGTGGGGATCTTCTGTGCTAGAATACTTCTTTATGTCGGGGAATTTGAACTTCCCTCTTCATATTCAAATCAGTGTAATCCAAAGGGGCATCCATGCCTTTTTCTTTTATTATTATTTACATTTGACTCATAGCCTTTATTATACTCTTGGCCCACTTATGTTGTTCCATGTCCTCAGTTGGGTTCACATTTCTCCGGTTTGGTGGATTAGCCAGTATCATCACATCATCTTCTTCCCTTTCTCTTACTAGGATTTCCTTATCAAGATCTATTAGGTTGATTGGCTATACACTGGGTGGCTGTGTCGACTGATTATCTCTAATGAGCTTGGTTATCTCCCCTATCATCTCCCTCATCATAGATCGGGTTTCAGTGAACACTTCCTATTTTAATTGTGCCTTAAAAGCCTATGGATTATAACCACTTGCCATTTCTACTTTTGAGTTTCTAACTAAATGGCTAGAACTAGCTTAGACCCACTCAGATGAGCTTAAAGGATCTACAGTGCTGCAAAACCACGTGTTAGAATGATGCATGGCGTGTATGCATAATATGCAGGTCCATTTATTTGAGGAACCAAAGAAAGCACATAACACAAAAACAAAATGTGAAGCTACAAAATGATAACCTCCACCCTTGTTTGTCCCACACACGTATTCAATGGTGAGTATCTTGTCCTAGGATTTTTTTCTGAGTTTTAATTATCAACAGGGGAATAATAGAAATGACGCATACAAGATAACTCTCAAAATGATTCAAATACGTAATGGGTCCTTTGAATAAAGCCTAAGTCTATTTTTAATGGGCCAAGGTCCTTAGCATCATAAGCTTACTTTATTAAGGCCCATTTGAAATGAGTTGTGAATAGGCTTGAAAGGCCCGTCTCGATATAGTTTGTTTATAATGGGCCTAGATTGGGCATGAGGGCCTATTTTACCTTGGACCATTTGTAAATGGGCTCAAGATTTATTTTAAGGATCCATTATAGGGAAAAAAATACACATGCATTTGGGAAAAAATTACTAAGGATAATTGTGTCATGACCTAAACTAGGAGTCATGATCGACGCTAGGGAATGAGAAATTTTTTTTTCGAATCCGGAACCCATAGCAAGCCTTAGAAAATAAAATCATGCAATAAATAAATAAAAGTATGACAAAATTAAAAATTTTCAAATCAATATGTAAAATAAATACTCCAAATCTTTTCATACATAATTACATAATCGTACAGTGTTCAAATACAAATTTTTAGAGTATTTAATATCAAAACAATATAATACTTTTCTGATACAAGAACACTACTACTGTAGTTTCTAGAATAAAAATTAGAGTTCAGAATATACATTAACATAAAATAGTCGGGACTGAAGAACACTAGCAAGGAACTCTACGACTAAGGTCTGACGATAAAGGATCTCCTGAAAAAAAAATAATCGAGGGGGGTCAGACCTCACAGAGTGAATTATTATACTATATATACATGCAAACTAAACCATAATAATCAGGCATTATTATATATATGTATATACACACAATTCCACGAATGCCAAACTCTGCTTTTATAAATGTACTAAATGTAGAAAATGTTTAGTTAAATTCATGAAGGATCCATAAAAACCCTAATAATAGCAACCTCAACAACCCCATCATCACTCTAGCCATACACGCTCACTTGATTCCAAATAGAACACTTATTCCAATTCGGACAGTAGATTGGCCCCTGAGACACTAAGTCGACCGAGCTCCTGTAGTCTGGCTGTCAGTGTGATTGGCCCCGAGACACTTAGTATAACTGAGCTCCAGCAAACACACTTTCTATCACCTCATATTTCTATCAACTCAATAGATCATTCATTCCACTATGGACAGTAGACTGGCCTCGATACACTAAGTCAACCGAGCTCCAGTAGTTTGACTGTCAGTGTGATTGGCCTTGAGACCCCTGGTCAACCGAGTTGCAGCAATCACACTATCTATGTAATATCCCGTGTTTTTAAATATTTTAATATTGAATCGGGATATGCAATGTTAATAATTTTTGTATATAATATTGATATTTTAGGAGTTTGTTATTTAATTAAAGCTTATTTTAATTGTTTATATTATTTTAAGTACTTTACGTAAAATTTTTCCCGGGAATATTATTTTCGGGGAAATTAATACGTAAATAATTTAATATTAATTATTTTAAACAATTTTACGAACTTGCATGAACTCATATATATATTTTTAAAGTGCTAAATAGAGTGTATATATGTGTATATATTTAAATTAAAATAGGGTTTAATTAATTACCCTAATTTTTATTATTTATTATTTAGTTTTAATATTATTTAATTATTTTTAGGTGTATAAAATTGTTAAAATATTAAATTATGTGTGTGGAGTATATTTAATATGTGTGGAATTTATATTATTATAATATATAGTGTAAGAATACATATACATATATATATACATATTATAGTGTTAAAATCAAAAATTTTTACCAAATTACAATTTTGCCCCTCCCTCCTTCTTCTCTCTCGATGCCCTACCCTTACTGTGCCTCCCGTTCTGGCACGCCGAACTGGCCTTCGCCGCCATTAACTACCGCCAACCTCCTCCGCCTTCCTTCCTCTTCCTCTCCGACGTGACCAGGTCGCCGGAAGCTCGCTGGAACGCCCGGCATTTGCAGTGGCAGCGAGTGAAGCTCTTCGTCGTCGATCGCAATTCTGGCCACCATTTCATGCACCGCTGGTCTTCATCGACTCCTTGAGCTCCGGTGGGTTCCTATTCTAAGCTCATTTTGGCTGGAAAACAAGTGGTTGATGAGGTTTGAGCTAAATCTTCAATTCGGCCATTTTAGCTTTTTGATTTTTTTTGAGCTTCAATTGATCGATTCATGAAAAATCCCTTAACAAATGTTGATCCTAGTAGCTTAATCTTCATGTGTGAATTTTTGTAGAATTTTTGGAATTTATTTTTGATTTTTGGGTATTTTTTATTATTTTTTAATTTTCAAAAATTAATTAATTAAATTATGAAATTGTGTTTATTGGTGATTATAGGTGTTGAAATGAATTATAGAAATTTATTTGGAATTTTTGTGTATTTTTATGTATTTATTTTTAATTTAATTAGTTTATGTAATTTTGAGAAAATAGTTTTTAGTTGAAATTAATTAGTTAATTGAGTTTATTTAATGATATTATTGATAAATATATTGAGAAAATTAATTTTGTGCAATTATATTATTTTTGGTGAATTTTTGGATTAATTTTAGTATATTTATATATATAGGGGTATTTTGGTAATTTTATCCTAAATTGGCTAAAATGTAATTAAATTGGTTTTAATAGTTATTTAGGGTATAAAAATGATTTCTACAAATTATTTAGTATTTTTAACTAATTAAAACTATTTTTTGTAAATTATTTTCAATTATATATATAATATACGATTTTTCTAGTCTAATGAGTTTTTATCGGTTTTTTACTGTGCTTTAGGGTTAATTATGTAATTTCTACTTATTAAATGTATTTCTATGATATAAGGGTATTTTCGATATTTCTATATTATTTTGTGAATTGTGAACCTCGATCGGTAAACTGTAGTTTGGAGTCCGACCGAGGGGTTGTGATTGTGATTCTGTGTCTATTTTTCGAAGTGTGTTTCTTTGCAGGGCCGACTCTACTCTTTGAGTAGAGAGATATCCATTTTACAGGGGAGGTTCTGCCGGATTTTTGGTAGAATTCTCGTAAAACGTGATGTCCGATCGAACTCTAATTTTGATTCTGTGTCTAGTAATCTAGATCGAGTTTTTAGGAGTTTCCATTAGATTTATTCTGATTCCTGTTGTTATTTGTTTGTTTAGTTGCGCCGAAACTGAGGCTTAGTGGACCAGGCCTATCGGACCCATCTCGTGGAGCGTAATAATTGTGAGTTACTATTCTATATATATATGCTTTAGGGTGCATGATTTAGAAATATATGTTTTATTTTGATTAAATATGCATAAATAATTTAATCAGTACTTAAGTTTATTTTTAGTTATTTTGGTTTATCTTTGGTTAATTTTTGGTATATTTTAAATTATATGCATACTTTATTAAACATTTATATTAAAATGTTTTTAAATATATATTTAGTTTATTTTACAATTATATTGGATTTATTTGACGTATATACACTCGAAATATTTCTGGTTATTTTTTGGTATATTTCTAGTATATATATATAGTTTATGTTGCTATTTTATTCAATTCATGCATCATTTATTTTTATGAATGTATGCTTTATATTTTAATGAAGGATATTAATAGAATGTGCTACCTAGTGGGCAGCACTAGGACCGAGTATGTACCGGTATGCTTATAGTATTTAGGCTATATTACTAACCTGTTTGAGGACATTAATTTGATTTGATTATTTGATGTGTGAGAAATGATTTGGGAGTGTGATTTGCTGGAGCTCGGTTGACCAAGTGTCTCGGGGCCAATCACACTGACAGTCAGACTACTGGAGCTCGGTTGACTTAGTGTCTCGGGACCAGTCTACTGTTTAAATGGTTCAAGTGAATATATTTGGAATAAGTGAGCCTGTATGGCTAGAGTGTTGTCTAACACTGTTTTGAGGTTGCGATATTTTAGGGTTCTATTTGATCCTTCATAAATAGTGATTTTCAACAAAAATATATAAAATGATTTTATTGCATCTGTGTGTATTTGCTTGTATATATACATATTATTTATACTTTTGATTGTGTGCATTGGCATTTAGTATGCAAGTTATATACTATAGTAATTCACTCAGTGAGGTCTGACTCTCCTCCATTGACTATTTTTTAGGAGAGTCATCTTCATCAGACCTCAGTAGCAGGCCTGTACGCCAAATTTCTTCTGCCTCGACTTTACTATGTAAACTGCTCACTTGAGTTTTATTTTATTAATCTAGACACTGCAGTAAGTCATAAAATTGTTAAAAGATGTTGTATTACATAGACATTGGATTTGTGTTAAAAGTTTATTTATATAAATGAGATGAGGATTTGATTTAATTTCATTTGGTGTAAATATTATTTTGATATTTATGATTTTATTCTGCTGCAAATTATGTTATTATTATTATTGCATGTTTTATTTTATTTTAAGGCTTGCTACGGGTTCCAGATTCAAAAGAATTCCCGTTCCCTAGCGCCGGTCATGGCCCCTATTTTGGGTCGTGATAATCTAACACCATTAAGCTTAGTCAAATCAATCAAATCAATTATAATCACTATAATTAATTCTCATTCAACCCTTAACTATCACATCGGTACGTACATGGTCCTAGCGCTGCCCACTAGGAAGCACGTTCTATTGAAATCCTTCACTTAAAATAAATCATTCATTCTGAAAATAATTAATGTGGAACAATAGTCCTATTAGTAAAACCAACCATATATATATAACCAAAAATATACCCGGTATATTTCGGGTATATATATATATGTCTAATAAAATATGAAATATACTAAAGGTAACCATCATTATAGTTAAAAACGATTAAGTGTGTATTAATAATATAACATGCATTTTCTTAAAAATATACCTAAATATACTAAAGATATGCCCTAGGTACACAAATTACTTAATAAAACATTTATGTGTAAATATTCAGTTAAATATGTGTTTAGGTTTAACTTATATTCACATTCTACCAAAATAACCTAATTTTCTAGCATGCATATACCACAATTAAACCCTAAGTAGACCACTACTATTTTAGGTTTCAATTAATAATAAGTTCACAATATAGCATGCATATATACACAAAAAAAATACAACCCTAGATGTACCAAAAATATTATAATTTAAATCACTAAAAAAAATACATATTATGGAATGAAAAACCCTAAGTAATGCATCCTATATGCAATGCATATATATACAGTATAATAACTCACCTATTAGCGCCCCACGAGACAAACTCGGTGGGCCTGATCCATTAGGCCTCAGTCTTGGTGCTAGAAAAATAAAAATAACCGTTAGAATAAACTTCTAACTCTATAATTCTAGGATTACTATAGACAGATTCAATCAAGAATTTAGAATTAGACTCGGACCGGTTGTCATGTTTTACAAGAAATCTACCAAAATTTTGGCAGGGTCTCCTCTGTAAAACGGACATCTCCCTATAAAAGTAGGGCCAATCCTGCACAGAAAACACACTTCAAGAATATACGGTCTCACAAACCCTCAGTCGGACTCCCAATGTACAATTCTACCGACCGAGGTTCACAATTCACGAGATAATTACAGAATACATGAAAATTCCAGAAATACCAAAAATACCCTTGTATAACCAAAATATAGCAATTGAATATTTAAAAACGTTAAAAATAATTATTTAACCAATAATTACAATAAAACCCTAATTTTGATAAAATATTATTAAAAATTAACAATTCTCGATAAATTCATGAATATTGACCAAAATACATTTTAAAACTCTAAATTACACCATTAACCCTAAAATATATTAAAAACCGATAAAAACTCATTTATTTAGAAAAATAGTATAGTATATTATATATAATTTGAAAATAATTTATGAAAAATAGTTTTTAATTAGTTAAAAATACTAAATAATTTGTAGAAATCATTTTTATACCTCAAATAACTATTAAAACCGATTTAATTATATTTTTAGTCAATTTAATGCCAAATTACCAAAATACCCCTAGTTATATATAAATTCACATAATTACTCAAAAATTCATTAAAAATAATATAATTACTCAAAAATTAATTTCTCAACATATAATTCAATAAAATCAACAAATACACCGAATTAACCAATAATTTATGTATATATATATATATAATATATATAAAATACATATTTAATCTATTAATTCCAAAATACACATAAATTATATAAACTTCCATAAAAATAATAGAAATTCCTAAAAATACACTCTATAGAAACTAAAATACACAATTAAACTTCAAATTCAACCCAAATACTCATTCAACTCAATTATCCATATTTACATAAACTATAAGTATTTCTTAAAAATTATATAAAATTCCCAAAAATTAATTTCTCAACATCAAAATCAATAACAATATATAATAACAACAATTTAACAAATTTTATAATCTAATTAATTAATTAACGAAAATTCATTTTAATCATTAAAATATTCAATAATTAACCAGAAATCAAACAAAATCGAAAAAATAAATTAAAAAATATCTATCAGTAGATTAAGATGCATAGATCATCATTTCTAAAAGAAATTATCAATCATCCATTAAACTCAAGCTAAAAAAATTAAAAAAAAATATTTTGACATAAACTAAAAACATGTAAAAGCTCACCATGAACTGAGTTTAAGCTCAAATCATGGTTGAAATCATCTTCCCCAAAGCTTAAGAGGTCGAAAAATTCAAGGAACACCAGCCCTCACCGTCGGGAAATCACTGGCGATGGAATGAGGCATGCTGTCAATGTTGCTGCTCCGGCTGTTCTAGCTGGTTCTCGCAGCTCCTATAGCTCTTCAATGGTGATGATGACGAGAGGAAGAGATGAGCAGGTGATGGTTGAAACCATGGCAGCTCCACGTGAGGGTTGAAGAAGCCCATTAGCTGCAGGAGAGGGGGACTTCACGAGAGAGAAGAAAAGAAGAAATAAAATAAATAAAAAAATGGTTATATAACTTGTTATATATATATATATATATATATATATATATATATATATATATATATATATATATAATATAATATAATATAATATAACTTTAGTTCAAATCAATCTCTACCACAAATAAATATGTATATATATATACACATAATCTCACACACATAGAAATAAACACATAAAATTCATTTAAAAGAAATATTAATAATAACCATAATTATCAAATAATTAATAATACAAATAATATATATTTAATAAAATAAACATAATAATAACTCACATAATAATAACACAAAACACATTTGAAATAATAATAATATAGACAATATTCATGAAATAATTTAATAATAAAATATTGTCAATCAATAGGAATAAAATAATAATGACAATGTACTTAAAAATAATATTAAAATATCCATGCACTAAATTAACATTATTAAAATAATAGTATTCAAAAATAATAAATATACATAATGGAGTTTAAACATCCAAAATAATAAATTCCAAATTAATATATTTACGTAGAAAATTTAATTAAACATAAAATAGTAATACTAAATCACAAAATAGTAAAATAACTAAATATAACTTTTAAACTTTATTAGCACTGCATATCTCATTATTTAATAAAATAAATTAAAAACAAGGGTTATTACAAATTGCTAGGCCATTACATGGACTTGAGTTTTGGGTATTAAGTTTCGACTCCCATAATAATATATGTCCATTTACTTCTCCCTACTCAAGGGTCAAGCAACATGGATTGGTACGTGTCGTGAGTGACAATAATCGAATATCCTATTCCAGGTTTGAGTGAAATGTAAGTAGCGAAATAACAATTACTATCAAGTTAATTTAGGACTGAAGTGCTCATTGTGTGTAAAAAGTGTAGTGAATGCAATAGAAATGCAGAAGAAACAAAGGAATAATTAAAGATGATAAATTACAAAATACTTGGAATCAGTTTCTCTATCTTTTGTGGAGTTGCCAATGTAGGCGGCGGGTTTAGCGCGCGCCCAAGTGTTTGGCAATCATGGCACTATGTGGGCTCAAGGCCCATTTAAAAATATGAAATAGGTCATAAAACCTATTTAGAAATGGAGTCGCCACCCGGATGAAAGCCAAAATACACTTATATGACAACTAGATTCCATGGAGGTTCCTAGAAGCCGTTATTAGAGAATGGGTTCAGAAACTGGGTATGAGCATTTGCATGCTCACCCAACCTTACGGTTGATCTCCATTTATGTTTTGTAAATTATTACTTTTTAATTATTTGGTTGCTTCTTTATTACCATGTAAACTGTAATTGCCTTCGGATAATTGCCAAATTTTAAAATTAAATCCAGATTTGCACTTTAATTTTTGCCATGCACTTTGTCCCAACACTCATTATAAATAAAATAATTAATTAATATTTATAGCCATTCTGTCACGACCCAAAACAGGGGGCCATGACCGACGCTAGGGAATGGGAATTCTTTCGAATTCGAAACCCATAGCAAGCCTTAAAATAAATAAAACTTACAATAATAATAGTAACATAAATAAAATATTTTACAGCGGAAACAAAATCATAAATAAAATAAAATAATAATCCACCAACTTGTTTAAATAAACAAGCCCATCTCATATATAAATGATCTTTTAATACAAATCTCAGTTCAAATCTTTAAAATACATAACTCATACAACATAGTACATAAATATCCCAACTGACTACAACTATTGCAGTGTCTAGATTATAAAAGAAAATCAAGCAATTTACATAGTGAAGCCGGGGCTGAAGAAATCCGACCTATGGGTCTGCTACTGAGGTCTGAAGACGTAGACTCTCCTGAAAAATAGTTAACGGAGGGGAGTCAAACCGCACTGCGTGAATTGTTATAATATATATACATGCATACTAAATGACAAATGCACACATTCAATAGTATATATATATACAAGCAAAACACACAGATGCAGCAAAATCATTTTATATATTTACTGAAAATAACAACCGTTTATGAAGGATCAAATAGAACCCTAGAAAATCGCAACCTCAAACAGTGTTAGACAACACTCTAGCCATACAGGCTCACTTATTCCAAATAAATTCACTTGTTCCATTTGGACAGTAGATTGGCCCCGAGACACTAAGTCAACCGAGCTTCAGCAGTCTGACTGTTAGTGTGATTAGCCCTGAGACACTTGGTCAACTGAGCTCCATCAATCACACTCTCAAATCACATCACACATCAAATAAATCAATCCGATCATAATCCACAACTAGGTTAGTAATATAGCCTAAATGCTATCATCATACCGGTACGTACTCGGCTCCTAGTGCTGCCCACTAGGTAGCACGTTCTATTGATATCCTTCATTTATATATAAAACATACATTCATAAAATAATTAATGCATGATATTAAATAAAATAGCAACATAAACCATATATATACTAGAAATATACCAAAAATAAACTAGGTATATTTTGAGTATATACATGTCGAATAAATTCAATTTAATTATAAAATAAACTAAAAATATACTTAAAAAAATTTTAGGAATAATTCATTAATAAAATATGCATATAATTTAAAATATACCAATAATATACAAGTAATATATCAAAAATAAACCCAAGAAGTAATTAAACTATTCATGCATAATTTATAAAATAAGTCATACATTTCTAAAATCATGCAACCTAGAATAAGTATATATAAAATAACAACTCATTGTTATTGTGCTCGATGAGATGGGCCTGATGGGCCTAGTCCACTAGGCCTCGATCTCGGCACAACTAAACAAACAAATGACAACAGGAAATCAGAATAAATCTAACAGAAATTCTAAAGACTCGATTTAGAATCTTAGACATAAAATTAGAATAGGAATTCGACTGGACATCATGTTTTATGAGAAATCTACCAAGAATCCGGTAGAACCTCCCCTGTAAAATGGACATCTCTCTACTCAAAGAGTAGAGCCAGTCCTGCAAAGAAATACACTTCGAATATATGCAGAACACAATCCCTCGATTGGACTCCAAACTACAATTCACCAACCGAGGTCCACAATTCACGAAATAATACAAAACACATGAAAATTCCAGAAAATACAAAAAATGCCCTTCAACACTCAAAATATAGCAAATTTAGATATTTAAACGCTAAAAATATTTATTTTACCGATAAATACACAAAAACCCTAATTTTAATAAAATATTATTAAAAATTGGAAATTCTCAATAAATTCATAAATATTGACCAAAATACATTTTATAAATCCAAATTAAATAATTAACCCTTAAACTTACTAAAAATCGATAAAAACTCATTTATTTAGAAAAATCGTATATTATATATAATTTGAAAATAATTTATGAAAAATAGTTTTAATTAGTTAAAAATAGAAAAAAAAATTTTAGAAATCATTTTTATACCTCAAATAACTATTAAAACCAATTTAATTATATTTTTAGCCAATTTAGTGCTAAATTATCAGAATACCCCTAGTTACGTAAATTCACCATAAATGTTCAAAAATTCACCAAAAATAGTATAATTACTCACAAATTACATTGGACCGTTTGAGATTCTGGAGAGAGTTGGCACTGTTGCATATCGGTTGGATTTGCCTCCGAGTATGTCACAAGTGCATCCAGTATTTCATATCTCGATGTTGAGGAAGTATATCTCAGAACCTTCACACGTGTTGCAACCTGACAGTGTAGAAGTGAGTGAGGATTTGACGTTTGTGGAAGAACCTGTGGCGATCGTTGATTTTCAAGTTCGACAGTTGCGATCGAAGCAGATTCCGATGGTCAAGGTTCTGTGGCGCAGCAACAGAGTTGAAGAGCATACGTGGGAGACTGAAGCTGAGATGCGAGCTTCTTACCCGTATCTCTTTCCTTCTTGATCTTATTTTCTGGAATTCAGGGACGAATTCTTGTAAGGGGGGAAGACTGTAATATCCCGTGTTTTTAAAATATTTTTACACTGTACCGGGATATGCAGTGTTAATAATTTATGTACATTATATGATATTTTTACGAGTTAATATGTATTTAAAATCTATTTTAATTACTGTGTATTATTTTCAGTGTTTTACGTAAAATTTTCCCAGGACTTGCATTTTCGGGGAAATTTTCACGTAAACAATGTAGTATTAATTATTTTAAATATATTTTCGGACTTGCATGAACTCATGCGTATTTTTAAATTATTAAATAAAGCCTGTGTGTGAATATTTATTTAATTAGGGTTTAATATATATAACCCTAATATTTTATTATTTATTTATTTATTTATTATTATTTTATTTATTATTAAATTATTAAAATTCATTTTTTTATTTTTTTATTATTTTTTTATTAATATTTAATTATTTTATTTTATTTTATTTTTCTTTTCTTTTTCTTTTTCTTCTTCTCCTTCTTCCTTCTCCCGCGCCCAACCACCACCATTCTCCCTTCCCTCCCGCTGCAACTCCGGTCACCTACCGTCGGTGTGCCTCCCGGCTTGCCACCGCCGTTCCCAGCCGTCCCCCGCCACCAGCAGCTCCCTTCCCCGGCGCCGGGAGCTTCATTTTTCCTCTTTTGGCTGAAAGTTGATCCATCGCCGTTTCTCCCTCCTCCCGCCACCGTTTTCGACACCGCCGGTCTTCATCGACTCCTTGAGTTCCGGTGAGTGTGATTCTAGCTTTGGTTTGAGCTAAAATGGTTTAGATTTGCTCAGGTTTCGAATTTTCAATTTCGGTCACATTAGGGTTTTTGATTTTTTTGAGCTTCGAATTGGATGATTCATGGAAACTCCCTTCACAAATGTTGTTCCTAGTAGCTCAATATACATGTATGAATTTTTTTAGAATTTTTGGAGATTTTTTGGATTTTTGGGTATTTTTAAATATTTTAATATTATTTTCTAATTTTCGGAAATTAATTATTTAAATTATGAAATTGGAGTTTATGGTTAAATTAGGTGTTGAAATGAATTATAGGAATTTATTTGGAATTTTTATGAATTTCTAAGTATTTATTTTGAATTATTGAAGTT